>OX371264.1:51616813-52216813 GCA_947311025.1 Lypha dubia
TTTATTTACATATACATATTCACTTTCATTACCAATTTTTGGTTATTAGAACCATAAAATATATGACGTAACATTATCTCTCAACAGGACCAATTTTCTATAATTGTGAATTCAAAAATCGCAATAACAATTATTTGCTTGCTCCAACCATATACTCGTACTTATTTATTGACACAACTGTAACACGGTTGACTTACAAGCTCCACTAATATATATTTGTTTGTTACAAACATACAATATTTACACCACCAAATTATCGTAGAGCGCTCAACTGAGATCGTCAACTATAAATGAAAATTTTTACATTTGCAGAACAATAATTTGTTTGTTGCAAACATACATAAAATTAAGCTAAACTGTATGCTGTTTGGCATATTGTTCACTTTATTCTATAAATTCACTTTTAATAAAGCAAATTTAAATATTAAGAGTAAAACACACACTCACTCACTCGTCATTCGACATCCTCATCCCCCACCGGAATAACTGTATAAATTTTCGAAATCAAAATGATTGTTAATTTAGTGAGTAAATTATTGAAATAAAATATATACGAATTAAGTTTTCTTTTCAATTCAGAAGCCATAATATTATAAAAACATTGACATTTAAAAACACTTAAGTATGAAAAACCTTAAATGAATGATGGATGATAAATTAATAATTTCATAATAAAATAAAATCAATACCGTCGTCCACTTTAGCAGGACATAAAATGTATGAAAAATCAAACAAGATTTTAATGAAACATGCTACAAACATACACTCATGTAATTGCATGCATGCATGTTCACTTGCATATATTTTTATAAACAGCATACCAGTAACTACACAGTTGGCTACATCTTTTATAACTATTAAGCGAAAATTACAAGACCACTCAAAGTCGTAAAGGACAGCTACCCAAAATGTTAAGAAACTATCCCTTATATTAATTGTAATTAAATTTTGACTGAAGACAGAAGAACTTACTCATTTTTTCCATATTTTTCCTCAATAAAGCTTAATTGAAGATAAAAGAAAAAGTGTTGACATTTTTCTTGCTCTGAATGAATTTCGATTGAAGACAAAACAAAAGACATTGAAGCTCATTTGTTTCTTAAGAAAATTTTAATGAAGAGTAACCCAAACCTATGCACCTCAAATTTATCCAAAAAAATTTGGATTTGGAAAAATATTGTCGCACATTTTGTCTTCAACAAAAGTTTGATTACAGAAAAAAAAAGAGAAAAACTTTGTCGCACCATTTTCTCAACTAGTCTTCATTGAAAACAAATTATAAGACATTGTCGCTCATCTTGTCGTCAACAAAATTTAATGAAAAATGACATACAAGAAGTAGTGATTTGTCATATTGTCGAAAAAATCTTTTTATTAAAGAGACTCTGTCGCTGAAAACTTTTTAACCCAAAATTTTCTTTGATATAGGATAACATGTCATACTTTATCGCCTATACTCTCTTCTACGAATATTATCTCTGAATTTTCATTTAAAAATCGAATTAACAAAGGAAAAATAATAAATGATATGTTGACAATTTGGTTAATTGGGTAAATAAATATGTGCTCAAATATACAAACATATAAGAGAGATGTTTTACAAATAATTAAATAACAATCATACGCCATGTGTTACATTAACAAAAAACTGCATTCAATAAGAAACATGTAAAACAGACATGTAAAGGGTGTTTTTTATAGAGTGTCACAACTTTGAGTTGGCATTACTGCTTTATTTGAGCACCTTTTAAACAGCTGATAGTTGCTTTTTGTTTAGTTTGCTTTGAAATTTCATTGTGAATCGACTTACACCAGAACAGCGCGTGCAAGTTATTGAAAATTTTGAATCAAAACAATTGTTCTATTCGTCAAACTCATAGTGCAGCGGGCACTACAAATGATTTACTCAAATAAACTTTTGATGAAAAAATAATTTCACGTAATGGCCCAATTAGTTGGCCAGCAAGATCGTGTGATTTAACCCCTTTAGATTATTTTCTTTGGGGTTATGATAACTCGCTTGTCTACGTCTACCAAACACAATTGAACAGCTGGCAATCAACATTCGAAGAGTTATCGGCAAAATACAGCCGCAAATGCTGCGAAAAGTTGTTGAAAATTGGTGTTCCAGATTGCGCCTTCATAACAGAAATCGTATTCAAACATTAATTTTCTTTCAAATAAGGCCCGTTTCATTGATATTAAAAATATATTTCCTTGTTTTATTTGGATTTAAACTTGTGTCACTCTATAAAAAACAACCTTTGGTAGCATATACTCGTACATACATGCAGAGATACACGTAAAATACAAAAATGTAAAATGTATTATTTTTAATTATTCAAAATATTTGCATGCTCTTTTGTTTCTTTCGAAATAAACAAAAACTTCATTTGCTGCGAAATATAACTTGAAAATTGAATTAAATTATTAATTATTTATTAATGAATGTATGTATGTATGTATGTTTGTATGTTTATGTAAAGAAGCAAATTCAAATGCATAATAATTGTCATGTTAATTGTTGTACACGTAGTGTATCGTTATCGAATTACATGATATTGATGGTAATTTCTTGTTACAGAGTGATATAAATTTATTCTCCCAAAAAATAAGATTTGATGTTTTTTTATTTAATATTAAAATAAACTTCATAAATACAATATAGAAAATAAATTGGGACTATATATATTGTAAATTTTAAAGTAGTCTTACAAAAACTTTAGTATTTGGTAGCTTATATGACAGTTTTGAGTATTTTTGTTAGATTGGCAGCATCACATTAAAAATGAAATAATAAAATTTTCCATAAAATATTATCAGGTTTTCAAAAAATATATCCCTTGAATATCTTCGAGATAATATAGTAAATTTAGCACAAATATTTTATATATTTCTTATCCACTTAATATATATTCCCGCATACAAAACTCAAATATTTCAATAGAAATATATTTAATTCATGATGATAAATAAAATCAAAAAATATTCTTTGTAAAATATTCTAGAGCAACATATTTTTTAGTCTTCCATGTTTATTTTAGCTTTTTTCTTGTAAACGAAAAATATTTAACAATTTAAATATAAAAAATGAGAGATACCCAAAAGAAGTATAAGAGAAAATATGTCAATATGATACACATAAATATTATAAATTTTTTGATTTAATCACTCTGAGAAATGTAGTGAGCTAAAAATACGAAAAATTATATACGATATATGAAAAAAATATGTTAACATATCGCACCCTAAACACAAAAGGGTCACAACTCAAAATACTAAAATTTTCAGGAGAGACAAAAGACTGTTTTCGTGCAGAAGCAACACACCTGTATTTTTCCAGTTAAAGAAGATAGTGATGTGAAATAAATTTTTGCAGTAGTTAGAGATGTGTACTCTCAATTAATTTATGGAAAAAGTCAGTTTTGGAAAATTTTGAGTTGTGACCCTTTTGTATTTAGGGTGCGATATGCTGAAGATATATTGGCATTTCAAAATTATTTAAAAGCTTATATACAAATATGAAAAAATATATTTGTTGACAATATATATTTTTGCCATATATTGAAATGTTTTGTTGTTATAATCTGGGCCTATTTTTTTGTTAAAACATCTTTGCGAAATTTTCTAATCTTATGTTTGTATACCCAGCTGATGAAATTCATATATCGCTATATCCGAGAATAAATGCTATCATATATGTGTAATATATTTGTGGTGTTCTCACTATCGTCATATCAGTCATATTGTCATAATGTCTTATTATTTTACAATAGTTTAAAAAAATTGTTGTTAAGCTTCAAGCAAAAAAGTCATATAATAATAAGACTTTTTAAAATATGTTTATGGTTTATCATAAAATAACAGTAGAAACCAGCTAAAAGTCTTCAGTCGCGCCCGCGATAATATTTACAAGCCGCCGCTACATATAAATAACACAAGAATAAAATTATGTGTTTGTGTAAGTGATCTGCATGGCAGCTTGCACTTGCCGCCGTCCAAAAAAATAGTTCAGCTCATGTTACCGGCAACAGCTGCTTTTGATTATATTTATTTCAGCAAGTTCGTATAGATGAAAAACAATTTGAAAAAATCAAGAAGGAAACTTATGGTTTTTATTAGGTATTGTTATTGATTTTTCCAAAAGGTTTTCCTTATTAAAATAATAAGACTTCCTTCTTGAAAAAAATTCGTAGAGATATCTTATTAATTTTGTTCTATTTTATTAGGTATTTATTAGGCACTGTTTTCTCTGTGTAATGTTACTAAATACAAATTTGATGTCATCAGAACGTCATGGTACGTCCGGAATGCTTATTTATATTATCTGGATGGAGGGGTGATGAAAAAATTTTTATAAAAACTTACGTATTCAGGGAGTTGAACGGTTTATTTGATGCGAAACGACACAGTCAGAACATTCATGTTATCACAACACAACAAGTGAATAAAACTGAATGTTTGAAACGAACCAACCGCAAACAAGTTTTTTTGCTTTTGGACAAAAACGATTAGATCATAAAAATCAATGTGCATAATTAAGTATACCCGAAAATTAAACACTTGCTGCAGCTCACTGGTATGAATATTGATATTTCATCATTAAATATTTATTTTCATATGTATGTAAGAGCTAAATATCTCTATTAGCGATTTTGGCCATATTTAAAAAAAAAAATCAAGTACGACAGAAAAGAATGAAGTTTGAAGCAACTATTGAAAATTTCATGCAATTTTCAAACCTTTTTTTTGTGTGCTTATTTTCTTTTCATTATTTTCATCCAACAAAATGTGTTAAACTAATTAACATGTTTTATAATTTTACTAAACGTAGGTTTCTTATTTCTAATAAATTAATAAAAAGAAAATATCCTTAAGCTTGAATCAAATATTAAAATGTACTGTAGGCTGCATGTGCACTCAAAAAACCCAAACACACATTTGCTCGAATATATTCAAATAGCACAAAATGATAATGTTTCATATAAATTTATAAAAATTAATTTGTGATAGAAAACATGTGAAATCTCTTGTATATTTAAAAGCATTTAAATTGAAATGTTTGGTTGTTTTTAATAATATATCTTTTATTTTCAATCATATTATGATAATAAGTTTCTTAATTCAAGTTAGGCCACACAGTGTGTATATATACACGAAACCATTCGAGCTGTTTTTACCCCCCTCATAACTTTGCTCCTCTTGAAAAATAAGGTCTCTCCAGAGAGGTGACCTCACAGGTTAAATTTGAAAGTTCTACACTAAAAGCTTCCCACCAGTTTTATTTAACAGCAGTTTCCTGCAGGATTGTTTTTAGTAAAATATTTCCATGGAAAACACTTTAAAAGCTTGGAACTTTTCATATAAACATTTTACTGAATTCTACCTTAATTTGTAGATTAAAATTAATAACAAGTCAAGCAAAATTAATTAAATTTTAAGTCCTCTATCACTTTATCCATTACAGTCACACACAGGTACAAACCCTCCCTCACGGACAACTGAAGTTTTTTTGCTTTTGCTGGTCACAAAAAACATGTGTTAAAAACATAAAATAACAATAATAAAATCTTTATTTCAGTTATTGTTCAATTGATGTTTGGCACAACTAAAAGAAAAAGGAAACTGGAAAATAGAAAATTAAATTCCCAGAATCAACTTGTGTTTAACTGCAAGAGAAACTTTTGCTTTTTTTTCTTCCAAAAACACAAATGTGTTTTGTTAGTTTTCACTTGTTTTCTAACCACAATATTTTTTTCATATTATGGTCAGGTTGTTGTAGCCATTTGGTATTAACACGTTTCTGGACTGCTTAACTCTTGCCTTGAGAATTCTTAAAGTTTCTTTTGAAGTTTATTTTTTTTCTTCCTTTATTTTCTGCAATTTATTTTATATAATTTTTTTTTCCAGTTATATTCGTTATGAGAAAAGATTTATTTTTGGGGCAATTGCAAACATGTTTGAACAAAATATTTCTAAAACAAATTGAATTGAAGAAAAATATTTTGAAAAGCACATTTTCGATGGAAGATGAATTAGAGATTTACAGCAGTAAAAATGGCTTAAATGTGGCACGTCGAAATTAGATCAATTCATGGAAATATCCAAACGTTTCTTATTTTTAAGCAGCAGAAGCTGTCGAGAGAGATTTATATCAAAAGCAAAATAACGTTGCTGGATGATTATGTCATAAAGAAAAAATTAGTTAAGAATACTTAACTAAAGTATATGCGACAAGGCACTTAAGAAAGGTTACGTTCTTTAAGATAATAGAAGTATTCTTGACAACTTGTGTAAGTAAAGTTTTGTAAAAAGCCCAGAGATATAAATATTTTCAACTTTAATCCTACAGCTGGGCATTTTTGCAACAAATTGTATGCTTCAAAATGTGTAAGCAGAAAAAATAGACTACTGATTCGAATTCAGTGTACAACAGCTTGATAAGAACCAACACTCAATTGCTAAAGTCCTAAAGTTTACCGGACTATTTAAGATTTCGTTCTTTATTTCTATATATGTGACAGCGCATAGAGAAAGGGACCTAAGGGTAAAAAATCAATTTTCATTTTTTTTTTTTTTTGATGTGGACAACATCTGAGCATCGAATGTGACCGATCCCATGCCCTAAAAGTGTGCCCTCCCAGAGATATGCGCGTTTTATGAAAGTGATGGTACACCAAAGGTACACCTATTTAAATCTTTAAAATGGCTCTCCTGAACAAAACCGGTTTTTACCCTTAGGTCCCTTTCTATTTTGCGCGTCACATATATTTTTTCACTTGGAGTATGATTAATATTATGAAATCTGATATAAAGTATACGTGCAGGAGTACCTATTTTTTTTTGTAAATTGAATTAGGGAATTATTTATAAAATGTCGAAAAAAATTGTTGGCTGAATTAAGAAAGCATTGATTGATGATGAACGGGATTTAAAACTGAAATCGTGCGTATAAGAATTGTTTATGACACTAAACATCAACATTAGGAGTCGTTTTTATATTCTTTCCATTGCTGCTGAAGAAGGCATAACGCTCTTTTACTGAAAATTATAGACATTTCGGAATTGGATTGAAGAAATAAGAGATTTTTATTTCTGAATCCTGTGATCCAAGTTTGTAAAATAGAGAATGAAATTTTTTAAAATTCTGAATTTCTTTTATAAAATAATTTATTTGAAGCGGACTTATCCCGATTAAAAAAAAAAAAAAAAAAAAAAACAAAGCAGCAAGAACACTAGTTAAAAAAAAAAAACAAAGCAAAAATTATAAGAATTCGTCTGCAAATGTACGAGTTTTTTTTCCATAAACCATAATTTGGGAAAATATATTTTCCGCGGTTTTACAAAAGAAAATTTTATAGGAAGTTGTAATCAATGTTTTGGTGGGGGATGGACAATTTCTCTAGATTTTATGGGAAGCCCGTTCAAAACCATATAAGAATTATGAATCTCAAAAAATAACATTTATTCGAGGGAGGTTTGCTTTTTATTTCGCCTTATAAATACTTTTACTGGCAACCAAAGGTTCGTTAATTGTAGAAAAGTAAACAGATTCATATCGAAGCCGAAATGGTTTTAAGAAAGTTATGTTACTATTCTGTCTACCTCTCTCACTCAACGTTCACGCTTTACTGTAACGTATGATTGATATTTGTAAATAATATATTAAGCATACGTAGAGATGAACTCCTAAGCTACGTTCACATTTACCAAATATTTGTCGAAAAAAACGTAACCGAGAAAGGAACTAATAATTTATTTTCTTTAATTCCAATATTTTTTAATTATGGGTTCGCATTTTTTAAAAACTGTATAAAAAATACTTTTTTGTAGAATAATGAGATTTATTTCGTAATATATAAAAAAATAAGTTAAATTACACTATTCCTAAGCAAAGCTATTGGTTACGTTTTTTTTTAACATATATAAGGTTTTCCAATAGGGATGATATGATTTTGAAGTGACGTTTCGGCCATTTGTAACATTTCATGATTTATCATTTGTTTTTCATTGTATTCAGTAGTGTTTACAAATTCATCATCGAGAGATATACGCAAGAACAACGTTTACAAATTATTCAGTTTTATTATCAAAATAATCGTTCTCCAATTCCAACTTTTTGTGCGCTTTTGCCATTTTATGGTCGTAATAATCGTGCAAGTATGCTCGCTATTCGTCGAATTGTTGAAAATTTTGAGCTTACATTTTCTTTACATAATCTTCAAGTGCCAATAAGACAAGGCAAGTGTTGCTGAATACCGCAATTTGTCGATTCCAAGACGTTCTCAACCATTAGGGCTGACTCAAGCCACAACCTGGCGGTGTAGATCGATGATAACCAACTTTTTATGGCCGAAATGGGAAGAAGTTGATCATGACAATATTGGGTTTCTACAAGACGGGGCTACATGCCACACAGCAAATGCAACAATTGAATTATTGCGAGCAAAGTTTGGAAGAAAGAAAGAAAGAAAGAAATTGTGATATTGAATGGCCTCCAAAAAGTTGTGATTTAACACTATTTCTTGTGGGGTTATTTGAAGTCATTGGTCTTTCGAAATTAACCAGACTCTCTTCAAGCTCTAAAAGTCAATTCTAAACGTGCCATTCATGACATACGACTTGATTTAGTAAAAGAAGTGCTCGAAAATTTGGTTCATCGAATTCGTTCCTGCAGAAGGAGTCGTGGAGGCCATTTGAATGACGTTTTATTTAGAACATTAAATAAAAAACTTTGGAATTTCCTTAACAATAAGTATGTATGTTTCTTAAAGAAATCATATCACTCTTATTCGAAAACCTTTTATTTAATATATGTAAATGAAGCTTTAGAATTTAAGATCAATACTCGTATACAGTTGAATACTACTTAATTTGCTTATAAAAAACTATTTAAAAGATATATGCGATATTTTAGCTAAATCTATTGAAAAAGGACCTCAAAAATTATTTCCTTAATATTTCAACGAAAACGATTTAAAAACGAAAATAATTTATTTAAATATACAAAACGATGCTTTGACTTGATATTCTTATATTTCCAATTAAGCTCTAAATTTAAATCAACGTCTCATGCGAAAAAAGACACAAATCGAAAACTATTTATGATGCAACGTTTTTGCAAGAGATTTTATATGGAAATTCGTTTGTTTATTCGTTTTAACTTTCAGAAATTTTAAAATACTTTTTATGAATAAGGCGATTAGAGTATTACTTTTGGAAAAAAAGTCTAAAAACAGATTCGGATTTAACCTATTAAAATACTTAGATTTTACTTACTTCTATTTAAAGATTTGTATTTTTTTTTGCTGACTAGTGTAAATTAAAAATATCCAAAGTGATCATCTTTTGAAATTGTTTTGATAAAAATGTTGCGTTATACTTTGCACAAACAAGCTGTAAAGCTCCATCTCTCCCTCTTTCTCTCTCTCTCTCTAGCTCTCTTTTACTGAGAACAAACAATATCCTTAAGGCTTTCGATTTTTTTTATACTCCGTAAAATATTCCTTTGTATGAAATAAAACGAAGAATAAAACAAATGTAACCAATAATTAAACAAAAATATACATAATTTAATTACCAGAACAAAAAGAAGTAGAATGAAAAATAATAGAAGAAACACAAAAAATTACTATTAATTTCTCATAGTAATAGCAGCAAGCAAAAGCACCGGAAGCGTGTTTTCATTTCCGTTAGCCATTAAAAAATAAATACAGAAATGATTGTTTACAAAAGCATGCATTTTGCTGGAACAAATGAACAAGCGCACGTATAAATCCTTTCACTGGATTTGCTTTGCACATTTCGCTTAAAGCACATCGTTATGATTTTGCCATTTCTTTTATTTCTTGCACTGTTTTCCTTTGCTTACTATTTTTTATGTGATCTTTTATCGTGGTTTCTTAAATTAAAAATTTTAATCTTTCATTTACAGGGAGAATAATTTTATATTTTTCTTAAAGTGTTTTGCTTTTATGCACAATTTTAAATGCGTATTTATTGCTTTACATGGTAACTGCTGCAAAAATGTTTGGGAAATTATAAAAAAAAATCTGTACAATTTGGGTTTCTAAAGATCACGTATTCCTGTTGCGTCCCTCTAAAAATCTATTAAATTAAAATATTTTAAATATTTTTTTTCAATTTGCTACAATAAATATTCACCCTTGAGAAAGTCACAAGCAATTAACTACACCGTTTAAATGGCTCCATCCATAAAATATCCTTAATTCCTTTATTGTTTTGTAAATTTTGACATTCATGATACTCTGTTCCAATCATAAATTCCAATTCATGTCAAAACAACATTTCATCAATTCTATTGTTTTTCAATGTCAGCAGTATTTTGCGGTTTTTATTTTACAATCAATTGGTTCAGGAAAAAGAAATATCATAAATTTCAAAAGTTGATTTTGTCATTAAAACGAAAACACTGTTTCAAATGCAGCAGATGCACACCGCAAGCACACAATCGCACACAGAATTAATATTAAAAAAAAATATATTTCACGTTACTGAGTTTGAGCTTCTCTATGACTTGGATTTGGATGTGAAACATTCAAAAAGAATTAAAAGCTACACATTACACACACACACACACACACACACACATACAACAGAGGCAATTAATGTAACAGGAGGCATGTTAAATATTTAATTGGCCACAAAGTAAAGAAACTAATTGCTAAAATATGTACACATTATTAGTTATTGATACTGAAATTAGAACAAAATTTATTTGTTGGATTTTGTCCGAAATGATTCACATTAATTTGAATTTTATACAAACGAATTGCCAGTAAAAACTGCAATTACAAATTAATAGTTTTGTGCACTTAAAACGATGTTGTTTTTCGACTTGTAATTTATTCAGTTTTAGGACAGTTAGCAATTTGCAAATAATCTGTAATTGCTTACTTTGTTAGTTTGGGCAAACATATGTAGATAAAATGAAACCTTAAAACGTACATGACTACGTATACTTAATATCTGATTTATCAATATTAATCATACGTAATGCTAAAATAGGTTGCTTCGGCCAATAATTTAAATGTAAAATTACACGTTAGTATCTACGCAGCAGCACTACAAGTAAATACATAATTGTTTAAAAAAATAATTCATTCGGTGCAAGGACTAAATTTTAGCTGCATTTCTTATTCTAATGCACTAAAAATTCTTAAGAATTTCAAAAATTATGTGATCTATCTCTGTTGAAAATTTTATTTCTTTCAGTACAAGGACTTGACTTTCTTCCATACATATATCCTTTATCTCAAAAAAAAAATTTAGTTGCATTTATTATAAGAATGCAGTACAAAGCAATAACTATATCTAAAATTATAAGTTTATTATCTGTTGTAAATTTTTTTTCATGCCATGGAAGGACTTGGCTGCCTCCTATATATGCTTTTTAGCAAAACGAATTTTTTACTGTATTTATTAGAGGAATGCACTTAAAACTCTTAGGAATTTCTAAAATTTTTCGTCTTAGCTCTGCTTTAAGTTGTATTCTATTCAGTGCAAGGAGTCAATTTTCCTTTATATCCTTTATCTAAAATAACATACATTTTAGCTGCATGTCTAATATTATACGTTTAACCTCCTGTGTAAGCTATGTTTTTTCTTCGTCGAAGGATTTTGCCAACCCCCATATATTCTTTATCTCAAAAACTTAATTTTATATGTCTTTATGATTAGAATACACTAAAAATTAATAAGTACCTCAAACAATTATTTGCTTTAGGTCTGTTGTAAATTTTGCTTGATTCGCTGCAAGGACATGGCTCTTTTTCATGTATCCTTTTATTAAAATAGTAAATTTTAGCAACATTTATGATAAAAATTTAGTACAAATCAATATAGATTTCTTAAATTATAGGTTTTAGTTCCGCTAAAAATTATGTTTCATTCTTTCGAAGGACTTGACTGACTACCTGCCCATGCGTTCTTTTTATCAAATTCTAAAGTTTTTGCTACAATTATGATAAAAATTCACTAGAAATTCTTAAAAATTTCTAAAATTATGCGTTTTAGCTATATTTGAAGTTTTATTTCACTCCGTCGAAGGACTTGGCTACCTCCCATATATCCTTTTTCTCAAAAATTAAATATTAAATACATTTATGATTGGAATGCTTTAAAACTCAATAAGTGTCTCTAGAATGAAGCATTTTAGTTTCGCTGTAAATTTTGTTTCAGCCGCTGCAAGGACATGACTATTTCTCATGTATCCTTTTTTTCAAAAACTAAAGTTTAGCTGTATTTTTAATTAGAATGAAGTAGAAATCCATCAATATTTCTAAAATTATACATTTTAGCTCCACTGTAAATAATGTTTCAATCTGTCAAGGAAATTGGCGACTTCCTATATATCCGTTTTCTCAAAAACTAATTTTAGCTACATTTATGATTTAAATACACTAAAAATTCTTAAAAATTTGTAGAATTATCCTTTTTAGCTCTGTTTTAAATTTTACTTCATTATATCGAAGGACTTGGCTACCTCCCATATATCGTTTTTCATATAAACTAAATGTTAGCTACATTTTTGTTTCGAATGTAGTTAAACTTAATAAGTGTCTCTAGAATTGTGCATTTTAGCTCGGTTGTAATATTTCTTTCTTTCGGTCATGTCCTGACTATCTCCCATATATCTTTTATATCAACAACTAAGTTTTGGTTAAATTTAAAATAAGACTTTTAAAAAAAATAATAAATAGTTATACAACTATACTTTATGACAAATATAATTTTATTCGGTGCAAGGACTTGATTATCTCACATATGTATATTCGCAAAAACTTGATTTTAGCTATACGATTATATATGATGCAGCACAAAACTTTTTTATTCAAATTGAAAATATTAACAGAAATACAAAATATTACGGTTAACTAAAGTCGATTTGCACTCTCTGCTATTTGATATTTTGCACAAAAAATTTTGAATTACTCGAACAACAAACACACTGTGCCACTGTGAAAGTGTGATTGAAATAAATGCATTGAATATTTAGTAACATATAAAACGAGATGCTCTCAAACTAAGAAACTTTGCTCTTATAATTGATTGTAATTTCAATTTGAACAATTTTTTTTGTTCACCACAAAACAAACATTATTCAATATCGAAAGGAAACTTGTAGCATATTAGCAGATATTATTGTATTGTATTGTATTGTCTATGTTGATTAAATAAATCAATATGCAAAATAGAATTATCTGTGGTAGATGTGAAAACATTCAACATACAATAAATACTCTGGGGTAAAAATGTGATTCTACTGCTATACATATTCTGTGATTACGAGTGAGTGTCGTGCCATGCAAATATTTTCAAAGCCATTGTAGACATAATTTAATAATGCCATCCATCCAAAAGACATAAATGTTTTACTGAACAAATTCCATTATAACTATTATTTTCCAAAGACTGAACTTGAACTACAAGAGAGGTGATGAGTGAGAGCAAGAAAGAAATCATTTATTTTGAGTTCAGTTATCATTGATGGGAAATTTTTCGTGTATTTGTAAAATATTACAGTCAAATTAGTGCCACTAATTGTTTATAATTATGTATTTATGGCTAATTGAAATTATGAAAATATTTAATAAAAACTAGTTCCGTGTTTATACAAACATTAGTAAAAATTTTGTTATCGGCGCCATCTGCCAATGGCTAGAAACAATGTTTCCATTTAATTGTGTAATGGTTCATTTCTTTGCTATGTGGTTGTAGATCTTGCAAAGCACTTCCCATTGCCATGTTTTCCTCTTAGATGGCGCTTCCTGAACGCTTGCAGGTCCGGGGCTGCAGTCGAAGTCTATCGGGATTTAATCTGAATTGCTTCGGTTTGCCAATTTGCCAAAATAGCCACTCTAACTATCACAATAGTAAAACTTGCCGTCTAACTACCTGCCAGTCCATAAGTACAAATTTGACAATTTCTTACATAAAAAAAAAAAAATAAATTTTTTATGAAACTAAGTCACGAACTAAAATTAATTTAAAAAATTTTTTCTTAAATTGGCAGCAAATTTTTCAATAAAAAAAATTGAGAACAATCGTTTTCCATTTTCTAAGTTTGCAAATGTTCTCAGAAATAATTTTTTTAAGCTAAAAGAAAAATATTCTTAAAGTCTTTAAAAAAAATTCTTACTTTAAACATTTCCTTGAACGAAAGACCTTTTGGAGTAACATTACAAATTGTTTTCAAAGATATAGAAATTTTATTTTCATTTCGAAATTTTCCTTAACTATTTTGAAAGACATTTTTTTCCTTCGAGTTTGTAAGTGTTCTAGTTATTGTTCTGGTTGTTTTCTTTTAACAAAAATTCGAGATACGAGACTTATAAATTGTACTCATTTAAGTTTCACTTTTATTTACGCAGTTTGGGCTAAAAGCATTAGTTTCAAAAGATTTATCTTAGTTTTCAAAGTTTTTTGTGAGCCATTAACCTTTTCGCTGCTATAAAACAATCATCAATATCTAAAAGGATTAAGCAAAAAAAAAATACAATCTTAAACATTTCGAGTGAAAAATACTTAAAGATTTTACAAGCCATAAAATCATTGAACGTAATAAAAATGTATACTTTATTTGAAAATGTTTTAATAAGCGACTCATGCCACTCCCTTTAGATTCTGTATGGATGACACAGTAACCATAACATGCATCAGTGCTCGGGCTACAATAAGAAATTACTTTAAATGCGTTTAGATTGTCTTGTAAGTTCAAATATTCTAGTTGTGATTTTTTTTATCATCTCTATCTCATAAAACACTCGATCGTTTATTCTTTTCTTTTCTTATTTGCTTTTTATATTGTTCCTTTATTGTGTTAAGACTTAATGGAAATTGAAGAATGGCAGCTGTGTAAGAGTGAATATGATTGTGCATGTTGCAAGCTAACAAAAAAATGACAACATCAACCAACTATATAGTAGTATAATAATTCTATTGTTTGTTTTTTTTTTATATTAAAGTGCAGCGGAGGGGTGGGGTGGGGGGAAACAAGCTAGAAAATTATAGCAATTTATGGCATTCCGATAGACATCAGTTTAACTTTGTACTTAACAAATACACAGATACAAACAGAAACAAAGACATGTATAAAAATGGTTGAATGCTTGTAAATTGCTGATGCTTCACTTAGACTGTATTTTATAAAGGGTGTGACCAAAAGATAGATTTTTTCCCCAATATCCTAACACAGAACACGTACAAGCTTAGGCTGCAGCATTAATTTAAATTTTGCTGTACAGTGTTGTGTCCATGTGGCATTAGCTTGAGATCGATGTAATTGTGATTATGATTGACAAAATGGTTTTCCCTGTATCCTCTTTTTAAATGTACATAAATTCCCCAAGCAAACCCTATAATTGCAGCACAAATAGATTTTTTTGTCATTTTTATTTTCTTTTTTAGAAAAATGTACAACAATGTGTGAATTTAAAACATTGAAAAAAATCAATGTTGATAATATTTATTTAAAGCATTCCACACAGTAAAAGAATGTGATTTTCATAAATAACACATTTTTCCACTCGTAACTCGATTTGTTGTATTGCCGCCACAATAAGCTGAAGAAGAACTACACGTTCGCAGAATGTGTGTTGTGTCAGTATTATCTATCGGTGTATAAGCATGCTGGCTGTTCTATATTATATAAAACTTTTTTTATAGCGAATAAAAATGCAACGTTCAAATGCCACTTTAACTCATATAAACTAGAACACGCACACAAACATAAACAAGCACAATATTAATACAAAAATAGATTGGATGTGTGTGCTACTTAAGTATTGCGAGTACGAATATGAAATCTTATTTTACTCACATAGAAAATATTTTACATTAGTTTTAATTTTATCCAGTTAATGACAGTGTACGAGGGAAGATCAAGAAGTTTCTAGCAACTAAAGCGGTCTTGAATTTGAGTGTTAGTCATTATTTTGGTTTAAGTTTAATATTTGATTTAAAATTTGACTGCAAATTATTATTTACTTGCTTTTAGCTGCGACTGTGTTCTCGCTACATGTTAAGGAAGGCATAACTGTCTGTGTACCAAATTTATCGAAAAAACAATTAGGTACCAAAAGTAACAAATTTTATTCATATTACCCCAATTACACCGCCTGGGTCACATGCTATTTGTGTCTACCAAATATCATCCAAATCCCATTAAGAAAATTTCTTTAGAGAAAAAGTACCAAAAGCACCAAAGCAACAAAAGTGAAAAAGTACCATAAGTTAAAAGAAAAAACAAATATAGCAGAGTTTTCTCATTTCAGGCGAAAGAAAATATGTTAATTTGGCAAATATTAGTACAAAAATAAAAAGTACTAAAAGTACCAATTTATGCCCTTTTTCTCCTTGAATATTACTCCATATTTTAATCTGGCTCTTATGCTATCCATCTACTAGATTTCATTAAAATCTATTAAAAAAATGTTTATAGGGAAAAAGTACCAAAAGTAAAAATGTACCATAAGTTAAAAGTTAAAAGGAAAAACAAAAATACCAATTTTTTCTCATATCAGCCGAAAGAAAATGTGTTGATTTATCAAATATTAGTACAAAACTAAAATGTACCAAAAGTACCAATTTGTCCCTTTCTTTCCTCTTAAGAAATACTCCATATTTTAATCTGGCTCACTTGCTATTAGTCTACCAAATTTCATCCAAATCCATTAAAAGAATTTTTCTATAAAAAAAAGTACCAGAAGTAAAAAAAAGCAACATAAAGTGAAAAAGTACCATAAGTAAAAAGCAACAAAAACTGCCAGTTTTTTCTTATTTCAGCCCAAAGGAAATAAGCTGATTTATTAAATATTAGTACAAAAATACAAAGTACTAAAAGTAATAATTTGTCCCTTTTCTTAAAAAGGACTCCATATTTTAATCTGGGTCTCATGTTATCTGTCTACCAAATATCATCCAAATCCCATTAAGAGAATTTCTCTAGAGAAAAAGTACCGTAAGTTAAAATGCAATTAAAGTACCATAAGTAAAAAAGTACCAATCTATTCATATTTCAGCCCAAACAAAAAAAAAATGAAAATAAAAAGTAACAAAACTGCCGCTTTGTACTTTTTCCCCTAAAAACGTACTCCGCCTACCGAATTTCATCCAAATCCTTTGAGCGGCCTTCGCGTTGTAGTGGAACAAACATTCTAACATAGAAAATTTAACATTTATAATATATGAAGAGTATATATTATATGGTTGTGATTAATTATAGTATATTGGTAAATAAAAATTATATTGTTGTAACTAACCATATGAAAATTTTCAACTAAAACTTAATACATCTTATTTCTTTTTAGAGTCGTGAATTGAACCTGAAGGACATGATTCCCAGGTTTTTTTGGATTATAAAATCAATCTTCACATTTTTCACTGTTTATGATTTTTAATTACTTTTCGAAAAAAGCTTAGAAGCGGTTAAAATAAGGGACATCAAATCATTAAACCAAGAAAAATACTTTTTATTTATTTTTTGATAAGCACACAGACATGTCTGTTGTTAGGACGCAACTTTAGTACGATTTAAATTACTAAAAATTTAATGACTCTTGATAGGACCAAGCAATGGAAGCGCATTATGATGGCTAGGCCTACAACAAATAAAAGTTATTCTGAGAAATTTTAAATAAGTTTAATACATTTCATAAGAATATTGTCTTGTGTGACAATAATATGATTAAACAAAAAATATTATAAACTTTAATTTGATATGCAGATAATTTTGTTTTTCCAACCAGAGCTTGGCATACTATGGTTCTTTGCATATTTTATATTGCTGTGGCATCATATTATTGTTGAATTTTTTCACACTAAATTGTAACGATGTTGGACTTTTTCTTAATCTTAATAATAATAAGATTGAATTTGAGCATGAGATTTTTAAAACAGTAGTAATAAGCTTTAAGACTAACATACACTAGTCTGTGTACCATAACATTGTCAAACCCAACCATGCCACAATAATACTTTTCCTCGGCGTAAACTTATCCAATTCGTGAGTCTTTTTGGGTTGACCTGAACAAGCCAAAAGTAGCTGATTGTATGATATTGTATTTACAACGATTGTCCTGCTGTGAACGTTACCGATTATTGTTGAATAGTATTAAGTCCGTTTAAAAAAAACGAATTTAGTTTAGAAAAATTTAAATTATATATACTTTAAATCTCAGTGGACTTATAACACTTTCAGAAGTAACAGGTCAACTGTAATTTATTTTTTCATACTTTACTTTATTTCGCTTCTGTTTTAGAACATTACCCACACACACACCCATACACACAGTGTAACAAATGGTCAACAAATATTATAAGAAATATAGTTTATGGTCATACAGGAGGCGTACGAAGAACAAATTTATTATTGTTGCTTAAAAACATTTCTTATTTAACAATATTTCTTTGTATTTATAATTTTTATTTGTATTTCTATGAAATATGAAAGAAATAGTGCTCAAATAAATTTAATGTCTTTGTGGTTACTACTTTTACCTGGGGCTCTTTTAAGTGGCTGAAAATTTACAGTTGTTTTTCACCAGCTTCAACCCCAAGTGGTTGTTCAGGATACAAACAATACATTAGTTGGCAACAGAGTATAAAGGAATAACTTTTTCCACTTTACAGTGCGATTGCAGTTGTAATTTATTATTTAATATTTTAGACCAGTCTTTGTTGTAAGAAAAAAAAAATCGATTTTGATTCTACAAGAAACGGGAACATTAGCTAGAGATTAAAAAAAGAAAACAATTTTTGTAAATACATATCGTCGGTCACAGGTTGACAACTCTTAACATGTTTTTTTGTACTTTTCAGGAGACAAAAGTGGAAGTAAATAAAAAAAAAAACAAAATTAGTAGGAGATATTTATTAATATTATTTTTAAAAATATAAATGAAGCGTACTAACATGCATACAGCGTATTTGTAGAAATATTTATTAATTTGTAGTCATAAAATCAGCTAAAATTTTGTTTTTGAGAAAAATGATTTATGGGCAGTAGTCACGTCCTTGCACAAAATAAAACGAAATTTTAAATAGATCTAAAAGGTGTAATTTTAGAATTTCTTAAAGAAATACCGATAAAATTTTCGTTTTTAGAAAAAGGATATATGGGAGGTAGCCTCGTCCTTGCGCCAAATGCAACTCAATTTGCAGCAGCGTTACAACTTTTATTCCTCTAAAATCAGTAGCTGAAATTCATATTTTAATTGCTCAAATATTTCTAAAACTTTAAGCTATTTTTAGTCTAGTCATTGAGTACACAAATATAATATAATACCATCTATCAACGATAGCTGTTCGTGTTTTTCCGATTTATTATACAGAACCAAAGTGTTTTTGGTACTCTAAATTTATAGAGTCTTAAATAAACCGAACTTTTTGCAAAAATAGGAAAAGGAAAACATTTAAGCTTAGTAAAGTTACTTTTATATAATGTATTATCTGTATGGGAGTGGCACTGCCTACTCATCCAATCGTAATGCCGTGTTGTCTGGCTTAAGTAGTGTGTAAGCAAAGTAAATAACAATTATTTAAGTAAAACTTGTCGAGGTATAATATTTATTGAAGATGGGAGTGGCACTGCCCATTTTTTATTATTATAACGTTTAGCCGCATTGTCTCAAAATGTGTGCAAAGTTTCACACGCAATCACAAGTACATATCTGAAAGTATATATTTACTTTATTTTGGGAGTGGCGCTGCCCACTTTTCAATTATTGACTATACATTTAGTTTTAAAACTCTCACACGCATGAGTTAGTAGTGATAATTACATTTATTTATTGAGAGTGAAAATTATACGGCCGCAGATATCGGCAAATGTGTAGTTAAATACAATTTTTTGAGTTGTCATGAATAGTTTTTAGAGGCCTTGCTATATTAAGGCCTTTTTTGGTTTATAGTTGTGTGCATATTTGCAAGCATTTCAAATATTTGATAAATTTAAATGTAATTGATTTATTATTCTGTGACAGTTTGTGTGTGTATGTGTGTGTGTCTTCATAACTTTTTACCGAGAATAGAAATTTTTCTTAACTGCATTCCAGGAAATGTAATTAAAAATCAACATAAATAAGTTTCAAAATTTGTGATTTCTTTTACCACTCTGCCTCTACTCTATCTGTATCACTTTTGCTCACACTCTCTCTCTCTCTCTCTCTCGCTCTCACTCTGTCACTCTCATCTGAATCAGTTTTAAATGTTATTTTTAACTTTGAGTGCATGTTCTAAAACTTTTGTTGCAGTTTTCATTGTATTGTATTTAAAGATTGAAAAATCAACATGAAATATGGAACGATCGAAAGTATTTCATTATTCTTCATATCACATGCTTCATTTGCATTTGAAATTTTCAAATGAATTTATTTTCCTTTTTCCTATTTACTCAACAGTGATAAATCTCTTCTTTAGCATCGTTCTAGAAGCATACTTTTGCAACATGTTTGTGGTGATTATAATTTGATTAAGTTCTTTCATAATTTTGTAAATTAATTAATGTTAAATAAGTATGTGCTCGTATAGTGGGGATAGAGAATAAATAGACACATACTCGTATGTACACATACATACATACATGTTTTTACGTATTTTAAACAATATTTTATTATTTTGTTCTAGATTTAAATGCAGGAGTATTCCTTTAATTCACAAACTGAAATTATTTATCCAGAGAGAGGAGTGGCATTTAATTTTTTTTAGAATCGAATCGTTTAAAACTATTGTGAAATATATGATCAAACATATTGATTTAAAATTTAAAAAATAATTTTAATTCATTTAAAATTCCAATTTATAGAGGCTTAAAGGTTTTCTCACCTTATTATTTTCATTCTATTTGCAAATGTTTCTAAGCACTTAATCCTTATAATCTGTTTTAATGTTCTAAGACAAAAAGGTTGTGAGCTTCTCACAGCTTAGTACACACTTGAAAGTGGTTGTATTGAAAATTTCATTAAATACAAGTTTTTATTAATGTTTTGTTTTTGTTAATAAATCTCGTTACTAAACTCACAAAAAAAAATCGTATTAAATTTATTTATTTTAAGTTAACTTTGAGTATGAGTTGCAGCCATTAAAAATATGGCAAAATGTATTTTAATATCTTTTAAAGGGGATAAAACACTTTTTCAGATGCCTCGGTTCAATACCAGCAATTAGCAAAAATAATATACGAACCGTCTTAATATTCTTTATGTGGCAGAGTTGTCTAAGGCGTTGTGTTACTAGCATGTGACTCTATGTTCAATACCAGCAATAGACAAAAATTAATTTGAAGTGTGAAATTTTCATATTTATTAATTTTATTTATATAAATATTAAAAATATTAATTCAATTGTGTTCCAGGATAAAAATGAGCATAAATACTCCTGATTAGGAATTGATTAGAGTATGCGACAAGATTCAGTTTAGGTAAAAGAAATATGTACGACTTTTAATTGGATGCATGATGATATTAGACGTGGATTTAAGCAACCTTTTTAAAGTCGTAAATTTTCTTCTTACTAAAACCCGACTGTATTTTTAACTAATCCCTTTTTTAGGGGGATTAAATCAAGTATTTTAGGATTGAATAATTCTTACTTAAATAAATCTTTGTAATACTTGATTCAAGAAAATTCGCACTTACCGTATATTTAACACTGTTTGTGAAAGTTCTAAGTACGTTTGTGATTAATTTTTTTTCTGTGTAGATCCTGCTGCCGCAAAGTCTTGGAGAAATTTTTCATACTTGCGCACAGTTTATGTTTTTATATGTGCTGCTAAAAGCTTAACAAAACTTCAATGTTGTTTTCTAAGAAGCTTAAAATATTAAGTGCTAAACGCAATAACAAATATATTCTCATAAACGTAAATGTGTTAAATAAAAGCATTACAGTTGTTTTGAAAGTGTCAGTTGTTTTATATACAATTTGGACATAAGCCTTCAATTAGATGTGTCTTGATCATATTTTTTATTTTCTTACGGGCAAACATTCGTTTAATGTTAGAACATTTGACATTTGATTCTGTTTCTCGGCAGTTTTCTTAAAGAAAGAATAAAAAGGTACCCAGCAAAAATTTCAATGGAAAAGTGATGAGAAAAAATAATTCTAAAAAAAATACCCATCAGTATTTGGGCATTTGAAATAATTACATTAAAATGGCGATGTCCTTGAGGTCAAGTACTTCCCACATTGACTTGACAAAATATGAACTTGAAAATTTCAATATTTAGAAGTTATTAAAATTCAAAATAATCAAAGAAAAATTATACGGCGCGGAGGGTTGAACTGACATCATGATGTTTCGAAACTAACCACAGTCTCATCATCAGAGTTGTTTTTCTTTGTCTGTTCAATTATTACGAGCTTCTAGATTTTTCTTTCTAATAAAATATAATAATTTAATTTATAAAAAAAGAAAATAAATTTAGAGAGAACGAACTTAAGCCTGACAAATTAAAATTTCTTTGATTAAACATCACTAAGTTCGAATAAAAAGTCATAATTTTATTCAATATATAATAAAAATTAAAAGTCTCTGCTAAGTATTGAACATGTGCCAAGTGTGTTCTGTGTTGCTCTACTCATTAAATATTTTTTTTAATTTCTTCAAAATTTGTTACAAACTCGAACACAAGTAAAAAATAAAATAAAAAAATTGTTTCATTCGCCAGGAGTTGAACTAAAGGATATCGGAAGGATCAGCGCAGGCACTACTAATTTTGAGAGATTAAATGAATTCTCTGCTTACAAATTAATACAAAGTTGTGTGTTACACATTATTATGTGTTTGCTGGGTACTACTTCAATGTTGCCAGTTAAAATCATTGAATTGAAATAATTTTCAAATCCACATTAAAAAACAAAATAAATATTTCTAAAAGATTTGTGATGTTTCAAACAACAGATTTTTTAAGAAAAAAATAAAACCAAAAAGAATATCACTCAACCATAAAAATTTTGGGCAATCAATCAAAAAAAATTCACGATGAGGAAAAATATCACATTTTCTCTACGTTTTGCGTGTTTTGAGGTTTCGTCAAAAGAGATAAACAAATAAAGCAAAGAAAATGCCCAACACATTTCCTTTCTAGCAGAAAAAGTAATATTATTAATCATCATGTCAGGTGCAAAAATAGTAGCGACAAAAATAAAAAAATATTCATGAAATCATACATCACACATAGACACACACACGTGCGCACGATAACATAAATAAGCAGTATTCCTCTATAAAAAGCATTTAAGCATAAACTGCAGGTTGCATGTGAAACCATGAATTTGTTCTTTTTTTTTTTTGTAAAGTTTTGTGTTGATATACATAAACCCCTCTTTTGATAAATTTAAATATTCAGAATTCCCCCTCTCATATCACACACAGCAACATACACTAGCAAATTTTACATCAATATAAACTCTACTCTATAAAATAACAACTACAAGAACAACAACAGCAAGAACAGTGTTATATTATTATTTACTTACAAGGGTGTTTACCTTTAGTCCCTTCTGTGTATGTGTGTGGCTGTGTGTTAGGGGTTTGTGTGTGCTTAACTTTATGTGCATAACTTTAACTGTATCGTTTCATAAATGTCAACGTTTATTCGCACATCATATTTCAGTGTAAAAAGAAACTACAACAAATATATGAAATAACCCAGCAAAGAAAAAACTTAAAAAAAAATAAAATATTTATGGTGTATGTGAGATATAAGCAGAAACGAGGGTTGTTGGAAGAATGCATAAGGATCACGATCATTATGATTTCTTTAATTTTTTGAAGTAAATTATTATGAAAAATTTATATTTCTCTGTATATATAAAGTTATACAAATGTATACACATATTTATGCACATATCGTCATATGAAATCAAAAAAGACCTTAGTTACACCGATAAAAATTTTACAGGAGAAGCAAAATTTAAACTTTTGATCGCAGAAGTGTAATATTTTGCCAAGACATACCGTTTAATGGCATTCATAATATTCAATCAATAAGTCGATTTTGAATTTTTTGTAACTTAAAAACGAGAATTACAATAGTCATGCTCACCTACCGGTTTTAAAATTAACCGATGAGGAAATTAAAGCATTTATGACTAAATCAGTCGATGGCGCAGATTCAGAAGACGATTAGAACTTTGAAAACCACGACGATGATTTGAAAGCCCCAGATTTTCAATTACAAAACGTAGACTTTGCACACATTAGAAGAAGAGTGGGATAATGCAAACATTGATGTTCCTTTGGATATCATGAACATCTCTCTCAAAATTCAAAAAAAAAAAAATCTGCCAGAAGTGAATCAACGACATCTTGCTGAATGAAATTTTGTATCAGAGTAATCTGTATGCAAAACAACAACATGTTTGCAGTATTTTTAATCTAAGGACATGGAATTTAAAAAAAATAAATTAACAGATTTTCGTATAAATGAGGCTGACGTAGAGAACTATTGGTAGACCTCAGAGCCAAAGCCCTAAAACAGAAAAAACAACTGAAATCGTTTGGTCCGCCAGATGATATGCGTTTCGATGGAGTTGCACTTCTGCCTGACATATTGGACAGGCAGTGGTAAAAAGGTATGCATACTACAGGAATGTAAGTCCGAAACACAAATCTCTGTTTATCAAACAATAAAAAAAAAATGTTTCCGCATTTAGCACACAAAATATATATAAAAAAAAAT
This sequence comes from Lypha dubia, assembly GCA_947311025.1. Lineage (NCBI taxonomy): Eukaryota > Metazoa > Arthropoda > Insecta > Diptera > Tachinidae > Lypha > Lypha dubia. The sequence goes on from OX371264.1 coordinate 51,641,515, forward strand.
TAATAAAATTTCAAGTAAAATCGTCCCTTAATTCAAATTTTTTTATTACGGTCCGCCTTTTGGCAGTCAACATATTTTCTTAGCTGGAAGGTAATTTTTAAAATTTTATCAAATTTTAACAAAAACGTATGTTTTATTTATCCAAAAACTATAAATAAATAATTCTTTTTATTAAAAAAAAAAAATGCACAGTTATTTGATTTGTTGCTGTACGTCGTCGAAAATTCTGCATAACGAGAAAGGAGAGCGCTGTGGTTGGTGTACATTAGCTTTGTACTGTATCTAGTGAGGCCGGAACAATTTTTAGTGGCCAGTGCTATCCTTTATACACATCAACACAGAATAACAAAAACTACAATGGCACACTACTAACAAACATTAGAGAAACTTTTATGATGTTGCTTGACTTGCCCTAATCAGGTATGGAACCCAGGCCCCAAGTTATAATTTGTTAAGTAGACAACGTGCTAACACCACTCTCAATATGCATTTAATTGATGTTTTACTAAATCATCAGTAGACTTCTACCATACTTTTGAAGATCTTCAAAACTTTGAAAAACCAGTTAAGAATATACAAATGATTTTTGAAAATTACAAATAAAATAATTGAAGTATTTAAAAATTTTCACAACATTTTCACTCATGAAAGAATGCAAACCATATTTTTTTATTGTTATTTCAGGGGCCAAATTACGGCATTCGATAGCGATCGAAATTTAAATTTAAATTGTATTGAAATTTCCATCGATATCGAGTGCCGTAATTTGGGCCCAGATATTTAAAATTGAGCGTAAAGTTTTCTAAATCATCTTTGTAAGTCCAGCTACTAAATTAGTTCCCAATTCTGTCGAAGATCTCTCATGGTCTCTCATGGGTTGTTGATATTTATACAGACTGAAGTGCGTAAATTTAAGGAAAAATTTAATATCTAAACATCGCTTTAGATTTCAACTACACTGTCCGAATAGAACAAACGTTGTGTTCGGTAGAAGCCACTAAAACTCGTCAATATTCACGTGTAAATGCTTTGTGTTTTTTTTAATTTTGTTAAAAAAAATTCACAAATACAATTTAGAGATGAGACTTATGTCCTTGAATAGCAAGGATCCTTATCGTTCCAATTTCCAATTTGTTCAATTAAGTGATAAAGCAAAATATGTTTAAAAATGTCCAAAAATTCTAAAGAGTTTATAGAAAATGTACTTTGAGCCAAATGTTTTAAGACGAAAGCTTTCACATAAAATATATAAATTGTAGAATTTTCACAAAATATTTGAAATATTCGGAAAAACATTAGCTTCTTTTTTGAACAATTTGCTACTTTTTCAGTTCAATTATCGATTTTTGAAGACTCTTAAGTAATTTGTTTTGTAGCTTTCTTAGGTATTTTCAAAAACCTTTTATTCTTTTTACAGTTTGTTTTTTTGTTATTTTATTTTCTAGGAGTTGCGAATTAATCTACCATAAAATTTCATAGCTTATGACCCTACTCTCGCATTTACATATGAAACAAATGAAAAACAAATGCAGCTAAACTTTATGAAAAGCGACATGTAGACCATCTGTTTTTTATATATACATTTTTTTGTAAGAGATTTACAGTTTGCGGGTGAAAACACAAAAAAAAAAAATTAGTAAAAAAAAGAGAATAGTGTTGCATATAAATAAATATGAATATGATTCATATACTCGTACATACGTCTTTTTTTCAAGACCACTAAAAATTTTATGAAGTATAAATTATATCTTATCATCCTTTCACATGGTTGCATTTAAAGGCTTTAAAAGAATTCAAAATATATATTGCAAAATTTTCTAAATCAACAGTTTTTCAACGGAAACAGTTTTTATTTACAACTAAGATTTTTGTTAAGCTTTTTAAACATTTCCACTTGCTACTAAAAATTCTAATCAAATAATTCCTTGTAATAACCCTAAGGGGAAAAATGATCATACAATTTTCGAGGTTGATATCAACAAAAGAATTTAATGCTTTTCATAAAACTATAATCAGAACATCAGGCAGTTGAAAGTAAACGTGCTTTATATTTCAAAATAAAAAGACCATAATTAATTAAATTAAAACTCATATTAAAATTACTCATGCATAACAGTTTCAAAATTAAGTTAATTTAAGCCCACATACAAATCGTCGAGTGTTTGCATAGTACAGGGTGATTTTTTTTAGCTTTTTTTGCCCTCCAAATGGTTTTTAAGACCTCCACACTGTGCCGAGTTAAAGTATTCAAAATGTCCTTAACACTTTTCATTTGAAGTAAAGAAAGATTCTAGAGTTGTTGGAAAGAATCAAAGCGGCAACCTTTTAACTAATAGCCTAGCATTCCTATCTATCAGCCACGTTAGTTAAGTTTACATAAAAGTTTATATATTGTCTGACAATAACCGTTAATAAGTTAAAGGATATAAATATATAGGATCTTATAGTATGGAAAAGTTTCCTCTTTAAACCAAAATTCTTTTGAAACACCCTTTGAAGAATTAAAAAATCACAAGGATTAAAAACAATCTACCGCACTCTTACGCAAACACATGTGTACATATGTATGGATTTATGTAAAAAAAAGACACGTTGGGTGTATGTATGTACAAATGTATGCAGCCAGCAGCAAAATACAAAATGCAAAAAAAAAAATATAACATCTGCTAAAACTGCAATTGACAATTATGAAAAATATTTTCATTTCCATGGTTCTGCTCCTTCTTATTTTAAACTGTTCACTTCTCTACCAGCGACCTTTCATATGCAAAACTATAAAGGACGAAATATTTTATTTGCTACTTTCATAATTTTTCCGTTTTTTTTCTTTTTGTTTTTAAAAAACGTTCCAGCGGTTTTATCAAGAAAAGATATTACGTATTTTTTTTTTATTATCCTTTTGAATTTGACAACTTAAGTGGTTTATAAATGCGAAGGGAATGAATGTAGGTGTTGCTCAACAGGATGTTATGAGAGGAGAGTAGAATTGTAAAGGAAAAAAAAAAAACAGAAGGTGAAATGAAAATAGAATACAAATTAAATAAAAATTAATATTATATACCGTGCTTTTAATTGTGTTTAAAGAAATATGAATATTTAAAGAAATTCATTTAATGAAATGAAATTAAATTCCCAGCGAAAATTAAGCAAAAGTTGTTGGCAAGGAATATGAAAAAAATTTTTGCTGCTTAAGAAGTAGTGATAAGTTTAGTTAAAATTATTTCAAGACAACTTCTTAAAGGTGAAAAGGACGACAATTCAGGCAAATTGTGCCAAATAACAATTTTAAAACAGAAGGGAGAAAAACACATTTCACAGTTTGTAAAATTTCAGTAGATCCAGTTAAGCTTTAACTCATAGTAGAGGTAATCGTAATCTAATCATATAAGGTTTTATAATAGGGATGATATGATTTTGAAGTGACGTTTCGCCATTTGTCATGATCTGTCATTTGTTTTCCATTGTGTTCAGTTGTGTTTACAATTTAATCATGGAGAGATAAAAACAAGATCATCGTTGCAGATTTTGCCTTGGAACAACTTGAAAATGATAACAATTTTTTTAAGAAAATCATCTTCTCCGATAAGGCTCACTTTCATCTGAGTGGTGTGGTAAATAAACAAAACTGTCGATTCTGATACGAAGAAAATCCACAAATTATTCATGGAAAACCATTACATTCATCTAAATTGACAGTTTGCTGATGTTGGTAACACCGTTACTGTCAATGAAAAGCGGTATAGATCGATGATAACCAACTTTTTATGGCCGAAATTGGAAGAAATTGATCTTGACAACATTTGGTTCCAACAAGATGGGGCTACGTGCCACACAGCAAATGCAACAATTGAATTATTGCGAGAAAAGTTTGGAGATTCGATTACTTCAAGAAATTGTGATATTGAATGTCCTCCAAGAAGTTGTGATTTAACACCATTAGACTATTTCTTGTGGGGTTATTTGAAGTCATTGGTCTTTCGAAATAAACCAGACTTTCTTCAGGATTTACAAGTCAATATTGAAAGAGCCATTCATGACATACGACTTGATTTAGTAAAAGAAGTGCTCGAAAATTTGGTTCATCGAATTCGTTCCTGCGGCCCATTTGAATGACGTTTTTTTAGAACTTAATTGTATCGTTCGTACTTCACATTAAATAAAAAACTCTTCCTTAACAATAAGTGTGTTTTCTTTCTTAAAGAAATCATATCACTCTTATTGGAAAACCTTATATGTCGTTGTAATCATTTTTATGAGAGCATAACTATCCAGGATAATGAGCACAAATAAAAACTACTAATGTGTTTAGCCCCTTTTCTTGTAATTTATTTCAAGTTGTAATAATTTTTAAATCTTTATTTTATAATAAACATGATTGTATATTTCGCAGCATTAAAATTTCCTATACCCACACTTAACATGATTTAATTCTACAATTACATCATTACGAGAGCCTTACAAGTCCTTTAATACGTGCCTTATGCTCTTTTGTTTTTTTCTTTTTTGTAAATCGTATTTCTCATGTTAAGTTTTATTTTCATTTCTTTAAAATGGAAGCAATAAATTAGTAAAACATGATGCAACGAACGAGTATCTTTTTAATACGGTTTCCTTAAAATACAGATGAATTACCAGATAAAACTTATTTTTTTTTTAATTTACAAGTTAATGAATAATTTATAAAATTTTTTTATAAAAAGAGCAGAAGGTTTATAACTGAACTATGCATGTATGTATGTGTGTATGGGTTCGATGTGAGATTTAAAGAACTAAAAATAACAGAGAACTATAGTATGAACGTTCTCGAATTATATAGTGTATGTGTGTGAGTGTGTCTGCGTATGTGTGAGTTTTTGTAGGAATAACTTACGTAAATGGAAAATTAAAGAAAGTGTCATATTGAAAAGTAAACTTTTTTTGTGTCTTCTATTTTTGAAAAGTTTATTTTACATTGTAAAAGTGAGTCAGTTAAAAAAAGTTTGATAGATCTAGACACACTTTATTTATGCACATGAATAATAAATTAAAAAAAGCAGATACTTGTCGCACAATATGAATGTTAAAGTATAATAAGAGTACACGTGTTAGAGCTTTGCGGGAGGATATATAAATTTTATTAAGATTTGAGATGCTGCATTCAAAAAAATAATATCAATTAAATGTAAAATTAAAGTAGACTATTGCAAATATGATGGCGCTGTAACTGAAATATTTAGAAAAAAATCAATTTATTGTGCTTTTGAGAGCAATCAAAATTACGAAATCCTTAACAACAATCAGGATTTAATTGAACATGCAATCAGTCTCTATAGCGAATTTGGAACAACTACTTGTACACATATGGGCATTTCTATTGAAACAAGACATTTCATTTGTACAGAAAAGTCGTAAAAAAATTTAAAAAATAAAATTTGTTAAAAAATATTGCAGCTGTGAGGAGAAGTGTTGGAAGAAGATCGAAAAACATCTATTCGGCATCGTTCGCAGGAATTCAACATCAAGCGATCCACATTATTAAACATTTTGCATCGTGATCTCCACTTAAAGATTTATAAAATCCAGCTGACCCAAGAATTGAAACCACCTGACCACGCATTACGTCTACAATTCGTTTCTTGGGCCATTGAAATAAAAAAAGAAAATGAGAATTTTTTAACAAAATAATATTCACCGACGAAGTCCATTTCTAACTCAATGGCTACACAGTATTGCCGCTTTTGGATGGTGTGAAGAGAATCTAAGATTCAACTTAGAGCAACCACTACATCTACAAAAAGTTATGTTGTGATGTAGAGGAATCATCGGACCATCATACTGTTTTCAAAACAAAAATGGAAATGCGCTTACCTTCAATGGAAATCGCGAAAGGGAAATGATCCGAAGCTTTTTGTGACGGAAAATTTATGATTTAGACGAAGAGAATAAGTGGTTTCAACAGGATGGTGTGCCACTTGTCACACAGCAAGAGAAACAACAAATCTTTATTTCTCGCAGAGGAGGAATATAGTGGCCATCAAGATCGTGTGATTTGACAACTTTAGATGTTTTTTGTGGTGTTTTTTGAAATCGAAATTGTACAGAACAGTTCAAGAGCTTAAAACCAACATTTCGACGTTAGCACGTCCATTGGCACGCCTGTTTAGCACTTTGTACCAAGCTGGTGAATTTCCAAAGTGTTGGAAGGTTGCCAATGTTACGCCGATTCCTAAAAAGGGGGAGGCTAACAACCCTGAAAATTACCGCCCAATCGCAATTTGCTCTGCGCTTTCCAAAGTTATCGAAAGTAGGTTGAATTTCCATCTTGTGAAATATTTGGAGCTCAACAGTTTACGTAGCGACCGGCAGTATGGCTTTCGTAGGGGCCGCTTTACGGGGGACCTACTAGCTTTCCTGTCGGAGAAGTGGTGTAATAGCATACATCACTTTGGCGAAAGTAAGGTGGTGGCTCTAGATATTTCCAAGGCATTTAATAGAGTGTGGCATGGAGCACTTTTGCCAAAACTGATTGCTTTTGGTGTCGGCGATGGCTTCATTCGATTTGTATCGAGCTTTCTCAGAGATCGCACTATACGAGTTGTTGTAGATGGGGTCTCATCAACCGAGTTCAAGATAAATTCAGGTGTACCACAAGGCTCCGTTCTTTCTCCTACCCTCTTTCTTATTTTTTTTTTAATGACCTACGTCAAAATTCCAACTCTTTCTACTCTTTAGCAGATGACAGCTGCTCAGTTCATTTGTATCCAGTAACAGGAAAAACCAGTAGGAGATCCGGGTTATGTGGCAAAATATGAATGATACACTAAATCGCGATCTCCTGACAATTTCAAATTGCAGTCCTGCTAATAGGGTCAATTTTAATGCACGAAAGACCCAATGTGCTATGCTGATGCACAGACGTATGACCGGACATGCTGCTCCATCTGTAAACATGGATGGTATAGATATTGAGGAATCAGAAGCTCTTGATGTTCTTGTCATGAAAATTCATTGTGATGTTCGATGGAATAATCACATTTTTCATGTCTTAAAAGAAGCATTCAAATGCCTGGGCTTTTTAAGACGGTGTAGGACATATTTCACTCCATCTGATCTCCTTAATATTTATACCACCTTTATCCGACCAAAAATGGAATACAACTCTTATGTATGGGCCAGTGCTTAAAAATCTATTTTGAAGTTACTCGACCGCGTACAGGATAGGGCGCAGAAGCTTATCAGTGACAGTAGGATAGCCAACTCTATTGAATCACTGGGTCATCGACGCAATGTTGGGTGTGTTTCATTGTTCTATCGCTACTACAACAGAATGTGTTCTAATGAAATCAGGGAATTTGTTCCCGAAACCCATCACTTTTCACGTACAACACGCTCTTCATCAAGAGCACATCCCTTTGTGTTCGATATGTCAGTGAACCGCACCATGCATTACAGAGAGAATTCGTAATTTAGCGGTACTGTTCGCATGTGGAATAATCTCCCCGCAGAGGTCTTTCCTACCACTTTCAATGTGTCAGGGTTCAAATCGAATGTCCACAAACACTACTCCCTTTATCCTCCTTCCCAAAACCTATTTTCCTAGTTCCGGCTCAATGCTTTGCATACGTAGGGGTCATCCCCTGAGTGATGGTCCTAATAAAAAAAAAAAAACATTATCGAGTAAATATCAACCAACCGTTGACAATAGTTTATTGAAAAACATGATTGATAATGTTGGTAAAAGATTGGGAGTCTGCCGAACCAGCAGAAGGGTAACTTGGCTGACATATATTTTCATTTTTAACCAGAGTCTAGTTGTAAAAAACTGAAATAAAAATATTTTTATTATTCTAAAATTAAAATGATTCCTCATTTTTAGACACCCCTCCTAAAAGAAATAAGCAACTAAATTCATGTTGAACATAAATATTCAACAGAGTATATATTGTAATTATTATTGAATTTTTGCAAAAATAAAATTGTATGTGCTTTAAAATTGTAGTAACTTTATCTGAATGCCAAATGTAGTTTTTATGTTTTCTTTAAAAAAAAAAATAAAATTTTAAAAGTCAAACTCATAGCAAAATACATAAACATACACATACACATACACATACACATACACATACCCATACGTAAACTTACCAATTGCATATTCAATAAATTGATCGAATGTAAATAAAAGCAATGAAATCCTTGCTACCAAGAGAATATAAGTGAAATACATTGTTGTCAATGCAATGAAATGATGAACACGCTCAATTGACAACAGTGCACACAGTTGAAAGGTTCTTATGATATTTTCTATGAAATTGCACTTGAATTATAAAATAGAAAAAAATGAGAAAAAATATTGGTTATTTTTATTTTATAAAACTGTTTTCTAAGCTTTTTATATATTTTTTTTATTTTTTTTTTTTGGGAGTTCATTGATAAGTTCGAAATGGAGCAATCAAGCAACAATCGTTGAATAAAAACATAGAGATACTGTAATAATTGTAAAGAGAGAGGGAGTGAGGGATAGATAAAGGCAGGAGAGAACGGCCATTGTATAGAATCTATACTAAATATTATCGGGTTAGTTATAGAAAATGTCAGCGATATACATATTGATTTCCCAAATGGCAAGCAGCCATGAAGAAATGATAGATTGATGAAAATAAAAAAAAGGAAGCTGCTTTAATAATAAATATAGTTAATTTTTATTACAATTCCGAAAATCTAGTTTAAAATATTCTTTTTAACATTTAAAATTTTTAAATCCTAAACATTTTAAAAGACTATTTATTATATTAACCTTTTATCAAATATTATAATAATATTCCTTGCACTTAAATAACAACCAATTGCAATTGTTGCAGTTGTTATTGCAACAAACAACAAAAAAAAAAAAAAAATAAAACAGACAAATAAAATAAAAAGAAAATTCAATCTCAAATTGCATGTGACAATTCATTCATTCATGTTCTTCGATTACAAGTCACAACTATTGTGGCGTGGCACAAAACCACTTAGAAAATATTACAATATTGAAGGATATCCTTTTTTTTTGTTATTATTTCTCTTTAACATTTTTATTTATTTTCCAATTCCAATATGGGCTGTAAATGTATGGATACACACACAGTATCATACACATGATACACATAAATGCACATGAAGTAAAAATATAACTGACGTTTTAGCTGTCATGCTAAAATATTGTTGTAAATTTGCTATTAAAATGAGAAAGAGAAATTTAACATGTGTTATGAAAGATTCGCAATGGAAAAATATGTTTGAAAATATTAATGCGCAACATATTATGATTGCATTATATGATTGTTTCAAGAATCAATTTGCCACAATATGAAAATTGTATTGTTGTGTAATTAAAAGAAATTTCTAAAAATTACAAAAACAACGAAATGCTTCCTAAATAGAAAAACGAAAAATTGAACAGTATTAAAATCTGTTGTAAAATGAAGAGACTTATCTAAATGGCAATAGCGCGTTGGAAGGGGCACGATTATACTTAATTAAGTTTACTTTTAAGTCATACTTCTTTTTATAAAAGAATATTAAATATTTTGCATAACAGCAAGAACTTAATTATGGTATCGTGTAAATATTGCATCCGTTATAAAAAGTAACAATTTTATGATTAATTGCAAGCAGGAACTTGTTTATTGCAATAAAGAATAACTTTAAAACAATAAGCTAACAAATTAAAATAAAAACAAACCTTTTCTGTTTAAAGGCTGATTACCTTTAAATAAGAAAACCAAAAATAATTTGTATGCTGCAAACATATTATGTTAGGCATAAGCAAAATATGATTGCTGTAACAATATTACAACTATGTATTTAAATATAAACATAAGAATCAAAAAGAAACTTTTTACTTTTTTGTATTGTTGGGCTAGCACTCAGGGGCATGATCCCTACTTATGTCAGAAAAAAGTAATAAAGGGTTTGGGAAGAGAGGTTAGATGGTGAAAATGTAGAAGAAGGCCTAACTATTTTACAATTCTTCTACTTCGCCTTTTGTTCATTTTTAGAGCATGTGGGAGCAAGCATTTTCAATTTTTGTTTTACTTCGCCGATGGTTCACAATTTTGGACAAGTGCTATGCTAAAAGCTTGGCTATATTTTTCCAATAATTCTTTCCCATATTAAAAAGGCAAACAAATTTTCCAAGCTTACAGGTTGCCTAGAAATGAGATGGAATTGTAACTATCAAGAACTTGGTCCTTATTTTGATCTCAGTACTTTTTACGGCTGAAATATTTTGGATAGGAACTTGGCCTTATTTTCACATTTGTGTTTTTGTGCGGATCTCACTTCTTTTTGCTAAGTTGTTTTTGTATAAATATTTATATGTATTGCTTATCTGGGCCTACCTGTGTACGAAATTTCAGCTTTCTAGCTCTACTAGAAGTGCCCCATACAAAGAAGGGGCACCCTAGTGCCCCTATATCACTATAATATATCACTACAATAACTATCATTATTTTATATGTGAAATAAAAAAAAATACCTGCATATAAAAAATGTTTTTTAGCAGGTTATTTTTAAATTTAATTTCTTTAAACAAATTTTAAAATAACTTTCTACTAAATGCATACGTACATACAAACATATTAAAACCAAAAGAAAATGAAATTTCTATAGAGACAGCCAGACTGACAAATAATAATAAAACAATTTATAAATGTGTCACAGATATTTTTTTTTTAACATTTGCACAATTACAAAACAGAATCATATAATTCTTTGGTTTACGTTGGAAATCTTAAAATTATTTCAATATTTGAATGAAAAAAATAACTGTATAGAGAAAATAAATATTTTGTTTTGTTGCGTCTTGCTTATTATTATTATTTTTTTTTACTGCATTTGATTATATTTTATCCTTGAAGAACTTTTTTAGTTTTGTTTATTTTGTTCGTGTGTATTAATTTAAAAAAAATCATTTTATATGAAAGTTATTCAAGGTAAATACTGTCATGTTGAATTTCATAATTTTGTTTTTTAATAATTTAAAAGCATTTTTACACTTAAACGAAATAGTTGTGCAATTACATTAATCGACAGTGGTATAAAAGTTTGAAAACTTTTTATCTTTTATTAGATTTTCATTAAACAACATTGGCAGTTTTGGTACTTTTTATTTTTGTTCTAATATTTTATAACATTTTTATAAATTATTTTATAATTTTTTGGGGGTGGAAATGAGAAAAAACAGGTACATTTGGTCATTTTTTATATATGCTACTTTTTGAATTTTTAATGTTTGTTTTTTATATTTAGTACTTTTTATTTTGCGAAATTATCTTAATGTATATGGATGACTGTTAGATAGCATATGACCAAGATTAAAATATAGGTTTCTTTTTAAGGGGAAAAAATCGGGACAAATTTGTAGTTTTCGTACTTATTATTTTAAAAACTAACATACCTTCTGGGGCATGAAATAAGAAAAAATTGGTACTTTTAGTACTTTTTAACGTTTAGTGTTTTGTTTTAAATTTTGGTACTGGATTAATAGCATGTCACCCAGATTAAATATAGGATGCTTTTTAAGGGACAAAAATGGGAAAAATTGGTAGTACTTTTTATTATAAAAATTAACATACTTTCTGGGCGACGAAATGAGAAAAAACTAAAACATTTGGTACTATTTTGCCTAAGGATCTTTTTAACGTTAGGTATTTTTTTTAAAATTCTGGTACTGGATAGATAATATGTGAGATAGATTAAAATAAAGGGTGCTTTTTAAGGGACAAAAACGGAAACGAATTGGTACTTTTGGTACTATTTAATTTTCTTACAATTTTATTTTACTTTGTCTAACATATTGTGTACTTTGTAGACTACTTAAATGATGAAAAGTGGTACTTCCTGGTACAATTTTTAATTTGGAAAACAGGCAGCTTATCGATGGCTTAATATAGAAAGGTCGTATCTCGTTTTTTTTTTATCAAAATCGGTGTTTTTATATGTTCTGGTAGACAATACTCAAATACACCTCCTTTAAAAAATTCAGTTTCCTATGTAGACGAATAACAGATTTACAGTAATTAAAAAAGCCCTAACTCATTTCAAAAAAAAAAAAAAAAATAAAACAGAATTGAATTTGTTGGCTGTTTTAATAAAAATCTGCTTAAGAAAAATAAAATTTATATTTTTTCAAATTGTATTGCGTTTTTTCCTTCTCCTGTAAAGTAGCTAAAAGTTGAGATACGACCTTTCTATATTAAGCCATCGTTATGCTTAATTAACATGTAGTGTGAAAAAAGTCAGGGAAAGCAAATAATATATAATTACAATACAACATTTGTTTGATCACTATTACTAATTGTTGTAAATTAATTCGTCCAGTGACAAGATTATTTTATTTAATAAAACCACAACTGACTTGTTCTAATTGCAAATGGAGATTAAATTCACTTTATTAAACAGAGTTGAATATAACATAAAGAATGTTGCTAATTTAGCGTTTATATAAATTTTATATTTCAACATCCTCACATAAAATTTATTTGTTTTTTTTTTTTTTTTTTTTTATTTTAAATTCATTATAGAAACAAAGTTTTTAAATTTTACATTCGCTAGAGGTTTAGTAAAAATGTCTGCTAGCATAGAATCAGAATTTACATATTTTAGTGAAATTTTATTTTATATGATGTTATCTTTAATAAAATGATACCTTACATCGATATGTTTGGTCCTTGGACTAAACGACTCGTTAATAGCTAGTTGAATTGCACTTTGATTATCACAACACAGTCTGGTCGGCTCAAGTTGAAGCTTCATTAGTTCTTCTTCCAATCCTCGCAACCAAAGCACTTCCTGCGCCGCTACACCAATTGCCATATACTCAGCTTCACAAGTTGATAGGGCTGTTGTTTGCTGTTTTTTCGAACCCCATGCAATTGGACCACCTTTTTTACTCAATATGTAACCACTGACTGACTTCCTTTCTTGAGGATCCGCTGCATAATCAGCATCACAAAAACATTTTGTTTCAAAGCTTGAATTTTTTTCGTACGTAAGTTTATAATTAATTGTTCCTTTTAGGTATCGTAGAATACGCTTTGCCGCTATCCAATGCTGATGTTCATGATTGTTGTTGAACCGACTGAGTAGATTTACTGCAAAAACAATGTCGGGCCTAGACACTTGTGCAGCGAAAAGTAGACTGCCCAACAGTTCCTGATAAGGATATGTTTCTTTATTAGATTCATTAACTTTGTTGTCACTTTTATAAAATTTGCTGTTTGGATCCATAGGGGTGGAAACCGGATTGCAGGATATCATGTTAAAACGTTCTAAAATTTTTTCAATGTAACTCGATTGATCAACTGTTAATTTCTTTCCAAGCATGTAGTTTATTTTCATACCAAGGAATGATTTTACTGGACCAAGATCTTTCATTTTGAATTCGTCTTTTAGTTTCCTGATAAGCGCATTTTTCGTTTCTTCATTTTTCCACAAAACAATCATATCATCCACATACACTGCGAGGATAACCATATATTTTTCATTTTCATTTTGTACAAAGACGCATTGGTCTGTTTTAAGCTGCCTCATTCCCATATTCTTTAGCTTTTCGCTTAGCTTTCTGTTCCACATTCTGGAAGCTTGTTTTAGTCCATATAATGGCTTATTTAAACGTAGTATATGATTGTCTGTAATTGGTATACCTTCAGGAGATTCAATGTAAATCTCATCTTCCAAATCTCCTTGAAGAAAAGCAGTACAGACATCTAAATGATTTATGTTTAAATCAAATTCTAGGGCAAACGTTAACAAATACCGTAAAGTATTATACCTCATCACAGGTGCATATGTGTCCGTATAATCTATACCATTGCGCTGTGAACAACCTCTTGCAACCAACCTGGCTTTATACTTTACGTTACCTTCTTCATCCTTCTTTTTTTTAAAAACCCATTTAGTTGTCAATTTCTTAAGATCACGTTTGTTTTCTACGATATTCCATGTTTTGTTTTCTAATAATGATTTGTACTCACTTTTGATTGCTTCTTGCCAATGGCTTTTTTCGGCGCTATTTATTGCTTCAGAATAATTAAGAGGATCACTAGCATTACTGTGCGTGTAATAAGTTATGTAGTCATCCATCCGTGTTGGCTTTCTAATTCTTCTTGAACTACGTAGAACTTCTATATTACCTTCTTCGTCATTAGAACTACCGTGATTTTCAGCTGGCTTAATTTCTGATTTAATATCGTTATCATTCGAAACAGATTTTATATCATCTTCTACTTCTATCCTCACTAAATTCTGATTAGGTTGTGATGGATGAGTGATTAAATCATGCTTCTTTTTTTTTGCACTTCATAATACATTTTGTTTTTAATAAAAATAACATTACGACTTACGTGCATTTTGTTGGTCACTGGATCGTATAATCTGTAGGCCTTAGAGTTTGAGCTATATCCTACCATTATACATTTTTTAGATTTTGGATCCCATTTTCTTCTCATTTCCTTTGGCACCATTACCATCGCAACGCAGCCAAAAATACGTAAATTGTCTAAAATTTTTCTTTTTCCGCTCCAAATTTCTTCCGGCGATTTCTCGGTTTTTCTGGGTATTACGTTTAATAAATAAGCTGCTGTGTTGACAGCCTCTGCCCAAAATTTTTTCTTTAAATTTGCGTCAACTAACATAGACCTTGCTTTTTCAACCAAGCTTCTGTTCATACGCTCAGCTTTACCATTTTGTTGTGGGCTGTATGGTGCTGAAGTTTGGTGTTGAATGCCACTTTCTATACAAATCTGTTTTAGCTCTTTATTGCAAAATTCCAACCCATTGTCTGACCGTAATATTTTGATTCTTTTTCCTGTTTGGTTCTCCACCAGTGTCTTAAATTGCTTAAATATTTTCGGAACCTCCGATTTGTGTTTCATGGTGTACACAAAAACTTTATTAGAAAAATCATCTAAAAATAGCACATAGTATTCGGCACCACCAATAGACGTTTGTTCCATTTTACCGCACACATCAGTGTGTACAATTTGCAAAATATCATCAGTTTGTGATTCTGATGGCTTATATGGCTTGCAAAATTGCTTACCCTGCACACACGATTCGCATATACTTGACACAGAATTTTCGTCAAATTTAACTCCCGAACTTTCAAGTTTTCTTATGCTATTTTCAGTAGCATGCCCCAATCGTTTATGCCATGTTTCTTTAGTAACACCGGCATAATTTCTTGTGGGCACATTCATTTTGTACAATTTTCCTTCTTTAACTGCTTCTATGTAAACAATTTTTTCCTTTGTAATTTTGCACTTGTTACCAACAAAACTAATTTCAAAGCCTTTATCTGTAAGTTGACTTACAGAGATTAAATTCGCAGAAAGTTCCGGTACAAGCAAAGCATCCGTTATTGTTAAATACTCAAATTTATTATTTATTTTATGCTTTATGCGTACATTACCAATACCAAGAACTTTGGCTTCACGGTTATTAGCTACAGTTACGCAGTCGTCTTCTTTAAATCTCTGCAAACTTACAAACACTTCTTCTGAGTTTATCATGTGTGTAGTTGCCCCAGAATCAATCAGCCATACATTGTCGCCTTTGTTGTACTTCGCTGTAAACTTCGCTGTCAACGTTTTTTCACCATTGCCGCCATATTTATATTTTTTTTTTTTTTTTTTTTTTTTTGCATTTTGCAGAATTTCGCAATGTGACCTTCTTTTTTACAGTTAAAGCAGATCACTTTTTTACGTTTTTCTGAACATACTTTACTTTTTTGATTTGTATAAAACGATGATTCCTCTGTTGTAGAAAAATTATTGTAGGTTTCAAAATCTTGCAATAATTTCATTTTTATTGTGTCTGCAGTGACTTTTATGCCGCTGCTTTCAAGTGCCATTATCATAGGTCCAAAATGATCTGGCAAGCCACTAAGCAAAAAGGCTTCCAACCCACTCATCGTTTACTTTAAATCCAATTTGATTCAGTTTCTGGGCTGTATCTACAATTTCATCAACATACTCAGTTATATTTTTACAATTAACCAGTTGGGTTGTTGTCAGCTTTTTTAACAAACCACATCGACGCGACAACCCTGAATCTTCATAGATAGTACTTAGTTTTTCCCAGACATCTTTCGCCGTTGAAATGTTTTGTATGTGAACATACAAGTTTGGTGATATGTACAATACCAACCTTGATATAGCCTTTTCCTTTATCTCCGCATCAGTTTCTGTTCCTAAAATTGCCTTCCAATAGCCCTGCAGCTTCATTGCATGCTCTATAGCAAATTTCCATTTATAATAGTTTTCTCGGCCAGTCAACTTTTCAATTTCAATGATTCTCTCCATAACTATTTATTTACGATACTGGGCCCATAACCTGTTGTAAATTAATTCGTCCAGTGACAAGATTATTTTATTTAATAAAACCACAACTGACTTGTTCTAATTGCAAATGGAGATTAAATTCACTTTATTAAACAGAGTTGAATATAACATAAAGAATGTTGCTAATTTAGCGTTTATATAAATTTTATATTTCAACACTAATGTTTACTGAGATTTCTTTTTAGTTTTCATATGGCCACTAAACAGCATTAGTAATAGTGCACTAATTTTGCACTATTTCAAAGTCTTAAACAATGACTTTTAAAAAAATTTACAAAAGTTTGCTTTTCTACAAAAAGTCCTTTTTATTTTGAACAAAGAAATCTATTAGAAAAGCAATTACAAACGAAGGTTATCTAAACCGATATAAAGAAACTTAAATTTGTGATATCTAAAAGCACGTACGCTTTGCTGTTTAAATTTTCTGTATTCAGCAAAAAAAAAAAAATGAAAAAGCAACTTCTTTCGAAACTCATCCGTAACAAAGTTTAATTAAACGAATTACTTTAATTTTAGTTTAAAGTTTGTCACCCCTAAAACGAAAATCTGTACAGCAATAATGGCATTTCATTAGCAATTATTGCGCTTGCCACACAATTGCCAACTTGTAAGCCAAAAAGGTGACCATTGTATTTTATTAGCAAGCAAGTTGGCGAACGAAACAAAAAAACAAAATAAAACGAATTATTCTAAAACCTTTCGAAATATCCTTCCCCTGCTATCATTAACGTAATCTAATTAAAAATAAATCTATTTTCCTGTCGATGTGTGTACCAGTAGTAGATGTGTATGTACGAGTATAAGTGAACGAGTGTGGTATACGCGTTTTTTTTATTATAATACTTTTTATTGTGTGCAGAACAGAAGAGAAATATTTAATTTCCTGCTTTTACCCTGTCGGAAACTAAGTTAACTTTAAACTAACTTTAAGCTAACTATTTCGCAACTAGTGGCGACTGACACTTGGATTACTTTATATGTAATTAACTAACTATTTTAACATTGCGATGTCCTAGGAAGTAGTCAATTGCCCGACTCTGCACTACTTGTAGCTAACTTTAAGTTAGTTGGAATAAGTCAACCGGTAGTTAGTTAGTATACATATATAAAAAAAAAATATTTTTCATATTTATTTTATTTTCTCAATTCTATATTCAGTTGTTTTATATTAACATTGCAATAATAAATTTATTTTCGAATTTAATTTTCCAACCGATGCTGTGCTGGGACTCGAACCACAGGTCATTGGATTAACAGTCAACGAGCATACCACTCAGCTAAGTTACCACTTAAATATTGACGGCAAGAAGTTATGAGATACTTGAAATAATTTTAAGAGTTCCTAAATGAGTAAATTTGTTGGCGCTCACCATATTCAATTATAAATGAGAGTATAATATATATATACTCAACCTACTAATTGATTTTGGTTACATTCTGCATTGTAATGTAGTTAGCTTTAAGTTAGTCTAGAAAAATCAATTTAAAAGTTAGCTTTTCTTGTAGCTAGCTACACATTTGACGACAGGGTAGTTACTGATACACATACATACATACACCCAAAAATACATATGCATGTGTGTTTAACTTTGTTTTTTATTATTTAAATAGAAAAAAATATACAATAAAAAAAATATATGTTTCTAACAGCAACGTAATATTGTAGCTTGAACACATACATAAGTACATATGATTGCTAAAGTGAGTGTTTTAGTTTGTAAGTATGTATGTAAGAAATTTGCATGTGAGGGTTTATATTTGCAGAAGTTTATTTTTAATTGCCCAAGTTTCATGCAAAAACAAAAAAAAAAAAAAAATAAACAACGAGAAAAATGATACTCTGTTTGAGTTTTAAAATTAACAATTTTATAATTAACAAGGGCAAAATGCAAATAGAATTAAATTGGGAAATAACCATTACTGAGCTAAATAAGAATTACTTGGTAAATAAGTATAGTCGTTTAATATTTATATAACGTTGCGAGTTGCTTTTTATTTTCCTGCAATTAGAATATTGAGATAAAAAGTATAAATAAAAAGTGGCATAAATAAAGTTGCTGTATTTTTTTTATGGTTCTGAAATGAATATTATAAAAAACAACAACAATTTCAGTCATTTTATCGATTTTAAATGTTGCAATTGTTGTTGCATAAAGAAATAACATTTCTAAATTTAAATTCTATCATATGTTTCAAAATAACATTTATAACTTGTTTGTCATTCGTTTGTGGCTAAACGAATTGTAACCATATTATATCCACTTAAAATTTACAAGTGGATGTGTAGTTAATTTCATCGTAAAGAAAAAACATATGTTCAAAGTATCTAATCATCTTCGCAAATACTTTGAATAAGTCTATTACATAGTCCATTTGTCATTTGGGAAAACATATTACAGTAGTTCTAAAAATTTTGATATAAGAATTGTATAATCATGTATGTGATGATTATAGTAGGAACGAAAATATTTTGTTAATATTTTTCTGACAAGTAACTTAATACTTAATGGAAGGCAGAAAATCTTGTGCCAATATTACCATTTCGGTAAATGCCGTGGTGAAGAAAATCCTTAAGTCCTGTCAAAGGTCAGCTATGCGGGGAATCTTTAGCGAATCCAAGATCTATTAATTTTTGGCTTAGGAACTTTAATTTTGGGGCCATTTTAAATTTTTGATTATGGGACAATTTTTTATTGGGTCCATTTTTCCTAGGGGGAAAAGTTTTGTACAATTATATGTTCTTTATAAATTGAATTTAAGATATTTCAAGATATTACATTATTTCTTTAAAATTTTTTTTGCAAAACACAAATGTTTGTTTTAAGCACTTTCGTGAAATATTTTTGTCATGCTGCAAAGAAGGACATATTTCAGCAACTTTAATGGACAATTAATTCGAAAATATTTGTATCCTAGAAGTCATTAATGTTGGTACATTTCTACTCACTTTAGTTTTAATGTCATTAAATAATTTTTTTAACTTTAATTGTAAATTTTTTATACAAACTCTTAGGTGCTATTTATACAAGACGAACGATTGATGTGAGTGTAAATTTTGTGTGCAAAGCACTCAGTTTTTTGAGGGTACACGTTTGCTTGCTCTAATTTCAGTAACAATTATCGCACATTTTCAAGGCTATATTTTTGGTTCTTTGGTAAGGGTTTGCCAGTTTTACGAGCTCAGTTTAGCTAAAATCCCAAATTTTCTAAAAAGAATATATGGGAGGTGCTCGTTTCCTTGCTTTAATTTTAGTAAAAATTATCGCACATATTTTTGGTTCTTTGGTTACTTTCAGGTGCTTAGTTTGGCTAAAATTCCAAATTTTCTAAAAAGCATATATGGGAAGTATTCATTTTCTTCCATTGATTTCAGTATTATTTAGTATTCCATTTTAGGCGTATATTTAACGACCTTTGGTGAGTTTTTATTTATTTTGCGAGCTTAGCTTAACTAAAATTAAAAATTTGCAAAAAAGGATATATGGGAGGTACCCGTAAAACTACAAAATATTTTTTTTTACATATGAAAAATAATTTTAACAGGCTTGATTTCAGTTTTATTGAATTAATGAAAATTCAAATTACTAAGAGTTATTTTATGTTGAAAAATATTATTATTTATATCCAATCAGTTTAGCCGAACGTATCAGTATACCGATTTCAAGGCCGCTACACCTGTCATCAGCGTTAAATTGTCCATCTTTACAATTTTCGTAAAGTGGTCACTAAATGGGAAGAATATCAACAATTTAACCAAGTTCTCAACAGAAATAGAATACGAGAATTAATTTAATTCATTTTTATTCTATTTTTACGTATTGAAACAATTTTGGTTAGTAGGAAATTCCCCATCACTGGGTGGAAATTACTAATAATCAACACAAACTCAGAGTCCGTTATCTTCAAAGAATTTTTTTTTTTTTTTATTTTAAAGCTAAATCTTTTTTTTAAATTCTGGTTACTTAATTCTTCAAGTAAATTTTTACTCTTTATAATATATAGAAATAGATCAATTCCTAAGAAATTGTTCTGTTTTCATAATGTAGATATTTTTTCTTTGCTAATGAAAATTTTTAATGTATTAATTTTTAGTTTATGTGATTTTTTTTTTTAAATAAGTGCGATTTTTCTCAAGAAGAGAATGATTTTTGCTTTCCAACAGTTTAAATAAATTTTCAATAAAAGGTAAAATAAAAACCATTTTTTTCTTTTTTAATCACAAACTTAGCCGTGAATTTTGTCTTTTACTTGTGAATTGTTTTGAAGAAACAATCAGGATATTTTTGAGAGTATCTGAAAATCCTTAAAATCCAAAGATTTCGCATGAACTTGTGCAAATGAAAGAGAACAAGCCATACATTTATTTTGGAATATTAATTCCAGTGCATCAGCATAATATTTGTGCTTGAATAACTTTTCGTATTTGGTTTAGAATTAAATATTCATGGTATTGTTTATAAAAAATAAAACAGATTTTAAATAGGTTTTAGTATAACATTTCAATACAAATTTTTCTTAAAATTAATTTCAAGTCCATTTTAAATTTTTATGAATTGGGGGTCAGTATTTAAATGTCATTTAACTGATAAAATGTTTACAAAAATTCAATGTAAATAAAAATTAAATAACACCTAATTAAAGAGGTCTTATTTTTTGGATGATTATCTCCCAGGGAGCTATGTTTGTCTGCCACCAAATTAAATTCTATCTTTTTACAACAAATTTCTTCTAAACTTTGTCACATATAAAATTATTTGCAACAATCTCTAAGCAGTAAAACTTTATGTAAAAAAAATATCAATTAACTTTAGAACAAAGTCAAACCATTAGCAAACACATGTGTTTGTGTTCTAATGCCAGAAGTTCGCATATCTTCTTCTTAATTGGTTTAATAATGTAACATGTCAACATTTCAAATTAACTTTTCTAATACTCTTCTGTATTTTTCTTTTGTGTTAGATTAAATTAAATGTTTGCACAAGTAAATGTTGTAATTATTCCCGTGACTCAAGTGTATTTTTAATTGTTCTGTCGTTAGTTTTGGCTTGTAATTAATGTCAAGTTTTTTTTTCTCGTTCTTTACACAATTTTATAAAATTTTACACAAAAGAGCAGAAAAAGTTTAGCATGTCTGTACATGCATGTGTATAAATGTTTGTACAACATATTTTATATTAAAATAAATTGCCGCCAACTGATTTAATAACTAGTTTAGGACTTTGACGCAGAAACATTGGTTTACTTTCCCACAACAGATATGCAAACAATCGATTTTGTCAGCTCAGTCTATACCGCAGAAAACAATGAATTATACGTTTTTGGCCTAAACATGCTGCAATCACGTTTTTTCTTTGCATGTGTTTAAGCTAAAAGAAATATTTGTTAGAAAAATTACATAAATAACTTTTATGATCAAACAGCCCTCGTAATTTATGTATGCAACTCAGATTATTAAAAAAAACTCCTTCATCTCTTTTGCAGTGAAGCCAAAAAAAAAAAAAAACGAATAAAAATACGAAAATATTTCTAAACATCACATTCTAAATTTACATAAAATATAGTAAAAATAACAACATTTTACTAAGAATAATTTGCTGAAATTCTAATAAGAAAAAAAAGTAACATAAATTATTTTGAATAAAGGATAAACGTACTATAAATGACACACTCACATACTAAAAACTTTACAAAACATGCACAAGCAAGAAAATATTTTAAATATTCATGTTAATATATACAAGTTTTGTAAATATTTGAGTAAAACTTATGAAATTCATGAAAACTGGTACAGCTGTAAATTAAAGACAAATTTTATATGCGTTCAACAAAAAAAAAAACAATTTTTTTTTATGGAGATCCCAGCAACTGATGAGGTCCGTTTTTACACACTGGATATTGAATATATTCTTTATATTTTGTAATGATATGAATATCATCGCGTTTTAGTTTTGACTATTTTTATAGCTTTGCTCTTATTTTCACGATATTCTCAACTTAGACGATATTTTGTGTTAGGCGATTTATTACGTCTTAAAAGTTTTTAAAGCAAATATATTTATTTAAGCTAAGCGATGTTTTTCGTTTTGGATATTTATTAAAATTTTTAAAATTTAGACGATTTTTTTAGATTGCGATTTTTTTTATTGTTTTTTTTTTCCAGTTAAGAAATAAGTTTATTTGGTATAGACGATATGTTTCGTTTTGGCGATTTTTCTGCTTTGTCTAAGTAAGTGTTTGTTCTGCAAATATTTCAGTTTTTTAAAGTTTCTTCTGTTTTTTGTAATATTTCTTACTATTATTATCTGATTTTTGGTTGACGCATCATATCTACCCGGTGTTAAAACCACTGTGGATTGAAGCCATATTGGCAGGTACCCACATAAATCTAAGACACATCTGTCCGTATGACTGTGGCTATGGTCTCTTTGCATCATTTCCGTTTAATGATAATGAAGTGGTAAATTCATTGATGGTCGGTCACCAGCAATATAATAACTCTGAGTTCAGTTCATTAAGAATTTTTACTTATAATTTGAATACTCTTTTTTTTTTTGCTGGGATATCATGAATTATTTATATAAAAATTTTGTAGGGTTTTTTCACTTTTTTAATAAAAGTAACAAATTTACATATTTTTATAGTTTCGTTTTTATCTCATGTTTTTTTTTTATCAATTTTGTAGCAACAGAGTAAAGGATTATATTCAATAAAGAGATTAATTTTTCTGTTTTGACAAGCGTATGTAGGTTTTCTCTTTGAATAAGAATTCAATGGTGCACAAAAAAATATATTTATTAAATGATTGATTTTCAATCAATATACAAAAATATAAAAATTAATTCGTTTCGTGCATGAAAATTGTTTAAATAAGTAGAAAGAGGAAAATAAAAAGTGTATACAAGTTTTCAATTAAATTAACAAGAAAAAAATAAATTAAAAGTCGTAAGTCTTTTACTTAAGAAAATTATGAAAATTTTTCTGCAAGATAAATTCGTTGAAATCAGAAGTTGGTTATTTTTTTTCCGAAAACTATACGTGTTCTACAAATTGGTTGGCTCAGTTCTCTTTTTCAATTATTTTTCCTTATTGTATCTGTCTTATCACACAATTTGTGTCAGCATATTTTTTAAACCAAGTTTTTCTTTTGTATTTTTATTACAGTTTCTAAATAACAATATCTCATTCTCATAACTTGGCAAAACATATTCATCATATCGATGTGAATGTACAAATATTTCTGGAATTTTTATTAAAAAATATTTTTGCTAAAAAATTTTCAATATAAAGGTTTACAACAGCCCTTGTTACATTTATCTACATTAATACAAAAAGAATGTTACATAACACGACAAGCTTAAAAAATACTCCTTTCACTTTATTGCCAAATGTTTTTATTGCTGACATACCATATCTGTCTGCTCTGCTACCAAAAAGTAAAAATAAATTCCTATTTTACATAAAATCATTTTACCTATTTTTGTTTTTTTTTTACAATTTTGCATTTATTATCTGCTGTACAATCTTTTGTTGGATTTTATTGAATACCATATGCTGATAGTGAATGCAAAAAAGAAAAAAAAAATACCAGTAAGAGTGCTTTATAATCGGCGGTGTGGAATCTGATAAACCCTTCACCAAGTTGTAGGTATTTATAAATATTTTAAATATATATTATGAGGACGCGTAAAAAATAATGTAGCCGCCACTTTTATTTTAATCTGATTAAGTTGTAATATCAGTTGTCGTCTTAGAAAAACCTTTTGCTTAAAAGCCGCATCATGGGGACACATAAAAACACTGAGCTGAAAATGTTTGGAACGCCGGTGTTTGGGATGGTCGTAAAAAATATTACTTCTTATATTTTCAAACATTTTTACTATTTGCCTTTGTGCCCCATTTTTCATTTCACAATTCAAAAAAAAAAAGGTTCCATTTTCCATTCCTGGCTACTTCCATCTCTGTGTAATCAAATATTTTAATTCTATTTATAAGGATCCAGAATAAATAAAATAAATAAGGATCTCATATAAGTAATGTGAAAATTATACACGGAATGGCAAACTTAAAAATACCCCAACTATTTTTAGTGAAGAGTATAAAAGAAAACAGTACACCCAGGATAATATAAACTCCGAAAGGTTGGTGTGCGTTGGCGTTAAAGAACTATATATTTCAAATTAATAATATTCTAAGTAGTAATCCCTACAATAAATGCCAATTTTTATGAGAGTTAGTAAAAAAAAAATAATCATGAAGAAAAATATTAAATGTCTTTTTAAAATCTAAATTATTCACAGTGTAATAGATCCCAAAAATTGTGAAATAGTTTCTGTATAAATAATGAGCAATAGAAAATGTTCTTCATATGCATATTAATCCTTCGCAATGAATGGCAGAGGTATCATAAAAAATAAATACAAATTAGTATGTACCAACGGTCGACCCAATCGACCATGTTCTAGTCATAGAAAGAAAAATCATAAAAAATCTCGTATAAAACATTCATATAACAATCAAAACTACAATTATTTAATGATACATTTGTATGAACTCACAAAAATTAAAAAAGAACGGTTAAATGCCAAAACAAAATACCTCTCATTGCGCTAAATTAATTTACTGAACTCTGTTATCTTTTTTCCTACAATTCTCCCACATCTTAGTGTGTAAAGATGTCTTGTTGGTATTTTTCTCTTTCCACCTAAATGTGTAAAACACATGTATGTGCTGTTTGTTTATTTGCCTTTAACTTACATGCATAAGTAATACGTGCGCATGTAGTAGTAGGAAGTTTAGACGGTTATAGCTCCCAAAATTCTGAACCCACAAAAACCCACAATATCTCGTTCACTTTTGTGAAAAATTCACCCTTATTCGATATGGCAATGGCAATAGAAGACAGCACCGTTTTTTATCTTTTGTTGCCACGGTATTCTATGTGGCAATATTGCCATTTATCGTTAACTTTTACTTATGTTTGGTATTTTGTAAGCAAAATTGATGTGGATGTTGTCTGTAATTGCCTTTGATTTTGTCGTCGGTATTTTTGGTGTTGTCTTGCGTTGGTTTATGTTGTGTTTTAAAACTTTAAAAAATTAACATTAAAGTTGTCTTTCATTCTTCGTTTTTGGTATTTTTATATATGTATGTATATGTGGTGTGTTTAAATAAACTTTTTTTTTTTTTTTTTTTTTTTTTTGTGATAATTTTATTATTTATTGAATCTTTAATTATTTAAATTGAATTATCAATAAGTTTTTCAAATCTTAAATCTAAAAAAATATTAAATATAAGTTTAGCCAATGCTAAACAAAATTTTTAATTTCAACGGTTAATTTTTGTTGTTTTACATTTCTCGTGAACGGCTGAGAAAAAGAGTATCCCTTCTTTTCAGCCGGGTGTGGCCTCTATAATGAAGAATATTGCGCGCAAGTGGATTTGGGTGCAACTCAAGTTTTTTTATATATTTTTTCGCGTGTTTTGAAAATACTGTCTTCACCAACGGAACGTCTAGGTCTTTATGAATTCGATGGTTTCTGACATACCAGGGGGCTGCTGTAATTGTACGTAGAATTTTATTTTGTCGCCTTTGAATTTTTTCGACATTTGATGCTGAGGCAGTGCCCCATAACTGGATTCCATAGAACCATATTGGTTTCAGGATCGCGTTGTATAATAGTAGTTTACAGTCTAGGCTTAGTATAGAATTTCTTCCAATAAGCCAAATCATTTGAGCTGCTTTTAATTTCATTTGAGTAAACTTTGCGTCTATATGCGATTTCCATGTTAAACGACGATCAAGATGAACGCCTAGATATTTGACTACAGTGTGTTGTGGTATAGTCTCGGTGTTAATTTTTATAGGCGGGCATGTTTCCCTGCGCAACGTAAAAGTGACGTGTGCACATTTCTGCTCGTTAACTTTTATACCCCATTGTTTGAGCCATTTTTCCAGTTTGGATATATATTCTTGTAAGTTGCGGGAAGCTTCTACAGGATTTTCGTGAACGCTTAGAAAGGCTGTATCATCCGCAAATGTTGATGTATGAATGTTACTGCTTAACTGTAAGTCAGAGGCATATATTAAATAAAGTAAGGGTCCGAAGATACTGCCTTGAGGGACTCCGGCTTCAATCGACTGCGGAGGGCTTAAAAAATTGCCTTCCCTAACTACAAATTTACGTTCCATCAAATAGCTTTTTAAAAGCTTTACGATGTTTGCTGGTAGATTTTGTGTTAATTTATTGAAAAGACCTTCGTGCCATACTTTATCGAAAGCTTGTGAGACATCAATAAAGAGCGCAGAGCAGTATTTCTTTTTTTCAAAAGTGTCTCTAACGACATTCACTAGTCTGTGAGTTTGTTCAATTGTGCTATGTTGACTGCGAAAACCGAATTGATGATCTGGAATACATCCATTACTAGTCACTATAGGCATCAGCTTGCTCATATACAGCTTTTCAAATAGTTTTGAAATGTTAGACAGTAAACTAATAGGCCGATAGGATTCAACCTTTGTATGATCCTTGCCGGGCTTTGGTATCATAGTAATTAGCGAAACCTTCCATTCTTTAGGATAGTGTTCTAGGCGTAGAATACTGTTAAAAATGAATAGTATTATTCTTTTTGCAGTGTAAGGCAATTCTTGAAGCATTTTGTTGGTTATTTTGTCGACACCTGGGGCTTTTCTGGTGTTAAGACTAGTAATAGTGTTTTCAATCTCCGTCATGTTAAATCTCATCGGTATTTCTGGTAAAGGGACGACTGGTGGCAGTTCAACAATATCAGCAGAAATATTCGGAGTGAAAACTTTTTCTAAGTGTTTAACAAAGAGTGCACCTTTTTCAGCATCAGTTTTTGCCCAGTCACCATTTGGGGCTCGTAATGGGGGTTTGCATATCACCGGCCTTTTTAGTCCTCTGGCTGCACGCCACAGTGAATAATCTGTTTGTGGTGTTGCATCTAGCTCTTGAAGGAATTTTTGAAGGGAAGCTGTTTTTTGAGCTTGCAAAACTTTCCTAAGCTGCTTGGTACACTCCTTAAGCCTTAATTTTAGCTGGGGCGATCTGTAGCGCTGCCATTCTCGTCGAGCTCGCCGTTTTTCAGTCAATAGCCTTTCTATATCTACAGAAAAAATATTGTTAAATCTCACTGGTTGGTTTATTTCATTTGAAGTAGCATTAAAAGCAGCTTGTTTAACATGCGGTTCAAACAACCTGAGAGAATCGTCTATGTCTGAAGGTGTTCTCAGCGGCATTTTTTCCGAGCAATGAGCACTCAGATATTTTCTGTATTTCAGCCAGTGAATACGTGCAGATGTCGTAGCTGAATCACATGTTGTGTGTGAGTAAATAGTGACAATAGTAGGCGAGTGGTCGAGGATAAGTCCAAAGATGCTTCAACTTCAACCATCTCGCTGGGCACGCCTTTCACAATTCCAAAGTCGATAACATCAGGAATTTTTTGTCGATCTGTTGGCCAATATGTTAGCTGTCCACTTGAAACTACATTCAAACCCATTTTAGATATTGTGTCGAATAAAATTCGTCCCTTAGGTGTGATTAAACGTGAACCCCAAAATGTGTGTTTAGCATTGTAGTCGCCAGCTGCTAGAAAACGGAGGCCCAGTGATTTATAAAAAGCCGTATATTGACTCTCGGTAATTGTGAATCTGGGGGGCGAATAGACAGATGATATTACAAGTTTTTGATAGTAAGTTTCGATGCAGATGTTCGTTGCTTGAAGATAATCTTCACAAAACTCATTCAACAGGTGGTGTTTTATTCGCGTTTTTATTAGGATTCCCGAACCACCACAAGCTCTGCCACGGGGATCCTTGGTGTCGTAAAAATTATATCCACTAATTCTGAAACAGCTTCGAGATGTCAAATGAGTTTCTGAGATAAGCATAACATCGATTTGTTTATCCTGAAGAAAATATTCTATTTCGTTTTTATGTTGGCAGATGCCGTTTGCGTTCCAAAAACAGATTTTTAAGTTCATGGTTTGCTTAGTACAGCCTGCAACAAGGTAGACTGCATTTTCAACATTTCCTGCATCATACAGGACATGTTGAGAGTAAATGTATTTACAGTTTGTATTAAGCTCTCAATTGAGGCTTCAATACGACTAAAATTATACCCCGAATCTTCATTTACATTTACGGTTTTTTGCGCCGTACTCTGATTGCTTTTTAAAATACTAGCGTATGAAAATTTGTTGTTAGATTGTTGTTGAGCACTAGTCGCGTTAGACTTGAAAATGTTTGAAAATTGATTTTGGCTGGTGGACGGTTGAGGTAACTGTGGATAGTTAATAGGGGTTTTAGGTTGAGCGGGAGTAGCATTGGTTTTTTTGGTTGATGAATTCTTAAAAAACGAGTAAAGGGGGCAGCCTCTATAGTTGGCAGTGTGATTTCCGCCGCAATTGCCACATTTTTTCGCCTTGGTATCACCTTTTATTTTATCACAGTTAGCAGTACTGTGTAACTCACCACATACAACGCAGACTGTAGGCAACATGCAATAAGTCTTCGTGTGCCCAAATTCTTGGCAGTTCAGGCATTGAACAGGTCCAGCTCTTTTATGTGGAAGCTCAACAGTAACTCTTCGATGCAACAAGTACTTTAAGTCATATATTGGATGCGCTTCATTCTTTTTTATTTTTATGCCATCTGGCTGTAACTCGACTCTAAATATTGGTTGGGGGATTTTTTCTCTATTTTTAATGTTTGAGACATTTTTCACCTTGTAGCCACTATTTTCAAGGCCAGACTTGACCTCTTCCGGATCCACGCTAGAGTCTATACCTTTTATTACGACTGTTAGACCTTTAGCACTCTTTAATTGGTACGTGTAGAAGTTTTTATTTTTAGATTCTAAATCTGAAACAATTTTTCGGTAATTATTTTCATGAGCTACCTGAATTTTTGTTTCATTGATGTTTCCGCGCTTAATTGGAGTTACATAAAACTCATTTTCTCCAATTAATGAGATAAGACTTTTAACCAGCAAACTGGAATTCTGCTCTCTTAAATATATGGGTGGGGGCTTACTCGAACTTGTTGTAGTTGTGCCTTCATCGCCTTGTTCAGATAACATCGCGAAAAGATTTTCGGAATTTATTATATTGTTTTTTCCATCTCTGGGAACTTTCGATGTTGAAGCAATTTGACTTGATTTTGGACTTCTTCCCCTTTTTAACACGGTTATGTATCTGTCCATTCCTGTTTGAATTTTATTATCATTTATTGTACTCACCGCATCTACCATTTTGTGCACGTTGGTCACCTTGTTACTTATTGTTTGTTTGTTTGTTTGTACAGCTAAGCTGACAAGTTTGCTGATGGGTGCAATTGTTGTTGCTTCTTGATCACTATTTAACATGTTCAGAGATAATGATCGCGCACGAGAATTTGTGTTTTCTGTTAAATTCAGGTTTTTGTTTAATTCATTTTTTTTACTGTCGTCATCAGCAACTAAAGTTATATATTGCACATTCCTACTGCTTGTAGGATTATTGTTGTTTTTTTCAGAAGATGAACTCATCAGAGTTCTCTTTTTTTATTTTCACTTATATTAGTTTGTGTATGCAAATATTTATGTATATTGCACACAAGCAAAAAATAAAATAAAACAAGTAAAATAACTGTTCAATAAATGTTTTGTTTTTTTTATATTTTTTGTGACTTGAAAATATTTTTTTTTTTATTTAATTTTTTTTTTATATTCAGTTGCGACGATTATAAAAACGCGTCTGTTCACAACGAGAGTTGAAACACGTTTAAATAAACTAATGGAAAATTTTAAATAACAAATAATTGCCAATTGGAGAAGATTGTGCAAGAAGAGGTTTTCGCAGCGGAATCGCTCCTACTAGTATACTCGTGTGTTTAAAATGTGGTCTATTGAATCGAAAATTATTTTCAAATCTTAAAAAGGATAAAAAGGATAAAAAATCCAATACTTGGGAAATTATTGCTTAAATTTTGTTACTTACTTCTCATCGGGCAAACTAAAAATACAAGACTTCTGTCTAAGCAGTCTTCTTTCCATTGTAAATTGATTTATTTTCTTTGTCACTGGAGTCCGAATCAAGAAGAAAATTTCATTTTTATTTTAATGTATGCACAAAAATTTTATTTATTCAAATACTCTTTTACAGAAAATAGTCAAATAAATGTCAGCTGAATCAAATATTAAATATGTGTTGTATGTATCGATAAACAGGCAACATCGTCTCAATACTGTTAATGAATACAAAATTAGTATTGATACTGTGTTCTATTGATGTTGCCTTAAAATTGCCGACGTTGTTGCCGACGCGTAATAGAATAAGGGTGAATGTCTTTAATTTTGTAGAAGTCTTGAAAAAATCTATTGTATAATAGGCACATGAAGGGCAGTACATAAAAAGCAATTGTCTATTAATTATATATGTACATAGATTAGATGTTACAATTTTTGCTTGCGATAATATGAACTAATTAAAACCAAGCCAGTTCACTTTTGCAAGATTGTTCATGTTTGCGAATGGCATCTAATTTCCCCTTAGAAATATTTTTCCCATAAAAACAGAAGTTTTTTATGGTAAATTTTTTATTTACTATTATTATTTATTTCCAAAACAATCCGGACTTGTCACCGTTATAAAGCTGGTCATTGACTAATCCCAGCTCTTCAATTTTAGCCTTAAGCTTTATTTTGAAAGGATCCACCAATTGGGGCTGTGAAGAAAGTTTTTCTCCAGATATTTGAGGCAAGTGAATGCCGTGTCGCTTTTTGAAGACATCCATCACTGGCATTTAACTGCAAACCATTTTCTTTAATTTTATTATGAAGATCTTTGGCTTTTTCTTTTAACATAAGTCCACTAATACGGAATTTTTTGTCTCTCATATCTCTCAGAGTAGAGTTGTGATAATGCGATTGTGGTCAAACAATTTCTTTGTATGATCAATTATTATGGCCTTAAGAAATATCTTTTTAATAAAAAAAAAAAAAAAAAAATTAGGCTGAAGTAACCCACTTGTCGAACCCGCGTGTCGAATACAAAGCAAACTATCACTTGGGGCCTGGGTTCAAACCCTGTTGTGAGCAAGTCAATCGAAATTATAAATTTCTATAATGTACTTTGTCAGACTTTGTGTTAATTATTGTCGGACTATTGAAGTGATGAAGGACCGATTTTTGTCGGCTCACTATAATAAAGTCATAAGTACTAAACCAAAATTGAATTATTTCTCAAATAATTCGGGAATAAGTCTATATGCATTGTAGTGCAATTATGTCCTTATATTTCAATTAGTTGACAAATAAGGCAAATTTAGTTATTACTTATAATACAGTGAGCCGACGAAAATCGGTATATTGTGCCTTGTGATCTTGTCTTAAGTAATATTCGATTCTGAATTATTAGAAATTTTATTTTCAAAAAGTTTTTGATTTTTTTTTCTCTAATCAAATAACTAAATGCATGAATAAGTGTCAAGTGGCAACCGAATTAGTAAATACTAAATAAATCTTTTAAAACCGCATGTGTCATTTTTGCTAAAGCTGGAAAAAAATTATTTAAGGTGGGAAAAAATTGTCATTTTATATTCTCCTTGTCATTTTCATAAAAAAACTGTCAAAAAATCACAAATCATTTTAACATATTTTTTTCTTTAGTTTAAAATACTTTTTTTTAGATATTTTCCGAGTTGTCATTGTGTTAAATGACTTTGTGTGATACGTGCATTTCAATCATTAAAGAAAACAAAAGAAAAAAAAGCAGTTACATGTTACAGTTACAGAGACAAAAGGAATTGTAACAAGCAGAGTTTCAATAAGGTTACATGATATGCAAAAGCTTATCATATGATACACATACACACAAACCTACACATACACACAAATACAAATGGATGTACATACATACATACATTATTATGTGATGAAAGACAGAATGAGATGATGCAACAAGTTTCTTGTTTTTAATTTCTTTTGTAAGAGAAATATCTACTCCCTGGTTAAAGTCAATGATGGTTTTATTGAAATTGTGATGATATTGTTAAAAAAAACACAATGATGACTGGAAGCTTAAGTGTCATTTGTATGGTTGATGGAATTTTTGGTATTTAAAAAGTTAGAAATTTCGAAATTTATCAAAACAATCTTTGTTTCAAATTATAATGATGAAAATTAGGCCATGCATATTGATAAAAAGGAGAAAGTTTTATTCTTCATTCGAAACATTTACAGAATATATGTTCCTTTTATAGAATTACAGCAGAAATCTGAAGAAAATCAGAAGTTTAATTTTAAGTTTATTTTCCAAGAGTTGCTTTGAAATGTAAACTTTATATAAGGTTTTCCAATAGGGATTATATGATTTTGAAGTAACGTTTCGGCCATTTGTAATATATCATGATCTGTAATTTGTTTTTCATTGTATTCAATAGTGTTTACAATTCCATAATGGCGAGATATACGAAAGAACAATTATGCTGTTTTTGCCTTGGAACAATATGAAAACGACAACGATTTTTTTAAGAAAATCATCTTCTCCGATGAGGCTCACTTTCTTCTAAGTGTTGCGGTAAATAAACCAAACTGTCAATTCTGGTGCGAAGAAAATCCACAAATTATTCATGAAAAACCATTACAAGCACCTAAATTGACAGTTTGGTGTGGTTTTTGTTCTGGTGGAATCATCGGTCCGTACTTCTTTCGAATTGAAGCTGCTAACGCCGTTACTGTCAAGGGAGAGCTGTATAGATCGATGATAACCAACTTTTTAAACAAGACGGGGCTACATGCCACACAGCAAATGCAACAATTGAATTATTGCGAGAAAAAAATTTGGAGAATCGATTATTAAAAGAAATTGTGATATTGAATGGCCTCCAAGAAGTTTTGATTTAACACCATTAGACTTTTTCTTGTGGGGTTATTTGAAGTCAGACTCTTCTCAAGCTTTATTCACATTTGTGTTTTTGTGCGGATAAGGGTTTCCAAAAAGAGTGATATGATTTCTTAAAAAAAAAACACACTTTTTGTTAAGGAAATTCAAAAGTTTTTTAGTTAATGTGAAGTACAATCGATACAAATAAGTTCTAAATAAAACGTCATTCAAATGACCTCCACTTCCTCTGTAGGAACGAATTCGATGAACCCAATTTTCGAGCACTTTTTCCACTAAATCAAGTCGTATGCCATGAATGGCGCGGCACGTTCAATATTGAAGCTTACATGTTGCCTAGAAATTAGATGGGATTGTACCTATCAAGAACTTGGTCCTTATTTTGATCTCAGTACTTTTTACGGCCTAAATATTTTGGATAGGAATTTGGCCTTATTTTCATATTTGTGTTTTTGTGCGGATCTCACATCTTTTTTCTAAGCTATTTTTGTATAAATATTTATATGTATTGCGTATCTGGGCCTACCTGAGTACCAAATTTAAGCTTTCTAGCTTTACTGGAAGTGCCCCATACAAAGAAGGGGCACCCTAGCCCCCGGGTGGAAAGTGCCGCCCGTTTTCAGATTTTTCTGGTTAATTTCTCACCAAGACCTACCTGCGTACCAAGTTTTAGCTCTCTAGCTATACTGGAAGTGTCCAATAATATTGATGAGTCAGTAAGTGAGTGAGTCAGTGAGTGAATATGTACTAAAGTATGGACTTTTCACACCTTAATATCTCGGGAAGCTTTTTTTCAAATTTACCCTGTGAGGTCACCTCTGTGGGGAGACCTTATGTTTCCAGTTTCATTATATTACGATCAAGAGGAGCAAAGTTATGAGGGGGTAAAAACAGATCGAATGGTTTCGTGTAAATATACACACTGTGTGGCCGATCTTGGCCTGGTGCACTACCGTGCGATTAGATATTTAGATACAGAATGCCGCAATAGATCATCGAACTTGTTTTTTGCATGTAAAAAGAATTATTTTAAAAAGCAGTTAAACTCGCCCTTTTTAAATAATAAATCTGGCTAATATGAAAAACTTCACTTTGTTTAGATTGTGGCAAATTGATAATTTCTACTTTAAATAAATGAATTGAAAATTTGTTTTTTGCTTTTAGCTAAACAGCAGACATTATTTTTTAATAAAAAAAAGAAAAAACAAATCTATTGGAAACTATAAGCATTTCATTTTCAGTCTCAGTAAAAGTATTTTCATTTTACTATAAATCATTTATTTTACATTCTTTTTTTTTCTCTCTTTCTCTCTCTTCCTCAACTTCCGTTTTTATTGTATATATCTTTTAGTCAGTTTCATATTGTTGTGGTTAAAAACCTTGAGTATTTAAGCACAATTGTAAGCCTGATGCATAAAGAATATTTAATCCCCTCACACACATACACACAAACAGGCTCAGCAAATGCAAACATTCATTTTTTTTATTGTTCAGCATGTACTAACAAGACCACACAAATACGCACACACCCATACACCCACATAAAAACCTTAAAACCCTACTGGAAAAACTACGACAAAACCAAAACTATCAGTTTCTTACATTTAACTGTCATCTAAGTACGAGTATCTGACCTCGACCCGTTTTTTTATACATTCTTATACATTCGCACTTAAATACATACATACATACATATGTATGTATGTCTATACACGTACATTATTATAAAAAGTGATTTCGTAGTGAATACATCATTTTGTGTGTTAACTTGAAATGTTAAGTTGTTCTTGCCATATCGCCCCATAATCTTCAATTTATTTAATATTTCTAAAATACAAATGTATGATTATGTTCTTTATTGTTATTGTTTTCTACTTTATTTCCTTTTAAATTTCTCCTCGAACTATTCGTTGTTTGTTTACATTGGTTGTTTCTTTTTCAGTAATAATAGTAATAATAATAGAAAAAGCCAGCCATTGAAAATAAAAAGGAAATACTTTCATTATGGTGAAACACAAAAAAAAAATATAAAACAACCAAATTAAATATTTATCTAAGCGGAAACGGATATGTGTTGTTTTGCATTCAATGCATTCGAAATGATAAATATTTGTTTTTCTCTATTGACATTGAGGTGGTGATGAGAGTTAATATGTGTGTATGAATTTGTGTGTGTATTTTTAGAGACATCTATAACTAGAAATTTATCAATATGAACTTTCAATAAATGTATACGCCTGTGTTTAAACACGCACACACATATTAATAATTTGTGTGGTATGAGTTTTTATGTAACTCTTTGCTTATGGTAACAGTAAAATATATGAAAGCTGGACAATTAAGATTTTGGATAGAGAATATCATTTAAGAATACTAGAGTTACACAGAATTGGAACCTTTTTTTAAATTGTATTTCTTATCGAGAAGAATTTTATGTGCTGAATTTTTAGTACACACGAACTTTAATGTGGTTTCTTTTAAGGGTTAAATTTTCTATGGTGCGTTTTTTTCTCCATTTTGGTGCATTTTGAAATTTCAAAGTTGACAACGCTGGTTATTTTGAATGCGCAATTGTGAATTTTTTACTGGAGCATTATTATTGAGAGAGGTTTAGGAATTTAATGAGATTATTATGTTAATGCGGATAATGATGTTAGAATAAAAATTTGATAATTTTTATATTGTGGCTTTTTCTTTTACATACATTCGATTGTTGTTGTGAAAGGTAGTGTGAAAACAACAAAGAGTTAAATTACAAAGTAGAATACTTTGAAGATAACGGACTATGATTTTGTGTTGATTCTTAGTAATTTGCAGCCAGTGATGGGAAATTTCGTACTAACCAAAATTGTTTCAACATGTAAAAAATAGAATAAAATTAATAAAATTAATTCTCGTATTCTATTTCATTTGAACACTTGGTTAAATAGTTGATATTCTTTCTCAATTAGTATCCACTTTACGAAATATGTAAAAATGGTCAAATGATCGCTGAAGAGAGGTGTAGTGGCGTTGAAATTGGTATACTGATACGTTCTGATAAACTGATTGAATTTATTAATGTTTTTCAACATAAAAAAAACTCTTAGTAATTTGAATTTTCATTAATTGAATAAAACTAAACAAAATTACTCCGTTTCAAATATATTTTTAATTGAATAGGTATTTTTTTCATTTGATACTTTTTTCAAAAGAAACTTTTGCAAAGGGTCTTTTTTCAAAAGGTACTACATTCATAGGAAAATTGTTTTTGGAATTACTTTTAACAATTGAATATTTTTATAAAGGTACATTTTTAAAATGTACTTTTCTAACAGGTAAATTTTAATATACATATATATTATTTTACATTTATTTGAGCATGTACTCAAGTATTTATGTTTTATATTTTATTTATTTGTTGCGGGTTAGCAATATCTAGATATATATTTCGTTGGTAGCTATACCAATTCATCAGTAGATGTTTTACCCTTTATGTTTAAAAAATTCCAAAGTTCATCTATTTATACAAAAACTCACAAATATATTTCTTGTGAATTACAAAGCATAAAAATAGCCTTTAAAAAATTTTTTTCAAACACAAACAACAATAATTTTCCATTATGAATGTGTTTACTTTTCTACACCTATACAATTAGACAACCGCTGGTTGCCATTAAATCACTTTTAAATCAATTTTTAATTGGTATAGCTACCAACGAAATATATATCTAGATATTGCTAGCCCGCAACAAATAAATAAAATATAAAACATAAATACTTGAGTACATGCTCAAATAAATGTAAAATTTTGTAACGGGGAGATTTGCTTTTCATTTTTGCCTTATAAAATACTTTTAATGGCAACCATTGTAAATTGTAATTTTTTAAGCAATTGAAAAAAAATTATTGTTTTAAAAGTAACTTTTTGACAAGGACTTTTTAGTGGACATTTCAAAAGGTGATTCTTCTTAAAGGTACTTTCTTTAAGTCAACTTTACTGAAAGTTGTTTCTTTAGTAGGAATTTTTTTAAAAGTGATTTTTACATTGTATGTATCATTTTTAAATAAAATAATTTTTTACCACATTTTGGAAAGAAAAGCAAATCTTTAAAGAATTTACTATGAGAAATTTTATATGAGAAATAAGTAACTGTTCTTTTTTTTTTTTTGAAATTAAGATAAGTGTCAATAAATTGTCTCTGTGCCATGACATCTTATAAGTGTGTCAAGAATCTTTTAAAAGCATTTTACTTTTCAAAGCAAATTTATGATATCTGTGTACGTTTCCATTGTTGTTTTTAATAGTCCGTGCAGACCTTGACTATTGTCAGACCCATGTCATGTTTGTATTGTGTGGCTTTTTTTTTTTTGTTGTATTTTGTTCACTTTCATTGCAATTTATAGTTTTTCTATTCCTTTTCCAAACCATAGACATTTATAGTGATGTTGTTGGTTTTTGCCTTTTTGTTTTTCTCAACAAAAAAAAAAAAAAGTGTAATTTTTGTTGCACATTTGAGTTGTTTTTTTTTTATATAAAATTTTTACATGTTTGTTTTAATTTTTCTGCACAAACATGTGTTTTATGACAGATCTTGTTTTTCTATTTGTTTTCGTGTATGAGTGCTGAGATGATTTTGAAAAGTTAATTCGATGGACGTACTTTTCTGCATGTCAATCGGGCATGAACTGGCCATTATGAACACTCTTGACAAGGGTTAAAATTGTGTTGTTGTGACATATTGACATTTGTAGTTTTTCTGAAAGTTTAAATAATTTAACTAGAAAGGATGAAGTGAGCGAGAGTTTATTGAATGGATTTGTTTTTAAATTATCTCGCTAGAATTTTCCGAACATATATGCCTAAATGTCAATAAAATATCAGCTGCACAGACAATTATAAAATGACGTTTGTGGTAGATGTTTCAAGGAAGCTGGTATCAAAAAGCATCTCAATAAAGAGAATTATTAAATATTTTATTATATTTTTTTGTTTATTTATTTGTTTGCAGTTAAACTACTATCGATATTTTTTTTTTTTAACGAATTAACGATCTATCTAATTAATGGGCAAAAAATAGCTGGTCCTCTTATTTTTCTCTCGGAAGTATGTACAAATTTATGCCTTCAAAGGTTGTGAACACGACTATTTTGCTGGTTGGCAAATTGAAAACATTAAACATCAAACATTAAAGTTAATATTTTTATGTATTCAAGTTAGTTCAATATTCATGTATCACTTTTTATTTTTTTTTATTATCTTAGTTCATATCTTTGTTTTTTTTTTTTTTTGCAAGGTGTGTGTGCATTTTTCTTGCTGTTTAATTTCGTAATTCTACCGAATATCAGCAATCATTTATATCAATGTTTGTACAATTTTCCAATATGTTGCAGACGTGCCTTGAATATTTCATTTTGGAAATGTACAAATGAATACAACATTTATTAACAAAGAAAAGCTTTTAAATGTTAATTTATGTAAACGTTCAAAATGTAAGCATGTATGTGTGCATTTTTTTAAATAGATTTTAATTCTTGCTTATTAAGGAATAATATTTTTAATGGCATGTTGGTCTTAAGTAAAAAAAAAAACTGGTAAGCTGCTTCATAAATTTTTTTTAAAAAGTTTGAGAAATTAATTTGTTGAAAAATTAAGACTTGTGTTAGAGATCGGAAAGTCCTTTAACGATACCCTACGTAGTATAATTAATCGAATTTTATGTTTTTTGCTGTCCTTTATTTAAAAATCAAAAGCAGTCCTATAAAAATAAACGTATATACAAACACAAGACGTCTGCTTCAAATATGAGATGAATTCTTATTTTTCTAAAATAATATATATTTACTACTCAATTAAT
The DNA here is from genome assembly GCA_947311025.1 of Lypha dubia. Taxonomy (NCBI): domain Eukaryota; kingdom Metazoa; phylum Arthropoda; class Insecta; order Diptera; family Tachinidae; genus Lypha; species Lypha dubia. Next base: position 51,680,615 of record OX371264.1, read on the forward strand.
ATTCTATCAATTTTGTATCCTTTAAGATTTTCTTTCGTTTTTCCGTACTTTAAGCTGTTCTTAAACAAATTTTTTAGTACATACATGTGTATGTCGTTTATCTCTGCCTGCGATTTGGTTTGTATCTCCTTAATCGTGCACAACGCAGTCCTTTCATATGTATGTTAGAGGGTGGTGTTGGCTGAAGTGGTTAGCGCGTTGACTACTAAGCAAACAATGACGTGGGGCCTGGGTTCAAACCCTGGCCAGAGCAAGTCAATCAACATAATTAATTTCTGTAATGTACATTAGTCAGACATTGTATTAATTGTTGTCGGACTATTTAAGTGATGAAGGCATAGCACTGGTCACAAAAAAAAACTGTTCCGACAGCGATTGATGATGTTCCAAGCTAATGTACACAACATCGCTCTCCTTCGTCGGTTAGCAGAAATATCGGCGAAGTAAAACAATTTATAAAATGCCTGCAAATACAGCTTAACAAAGTTAATGAGTCTACCTAACACCGGAGGCGCCTCAACACTGCTATAAAAATTAACATAACGCGCAAAGCAGAGTTGTAAAAGAGTTAAGCCTTCTACAATTTCAACATCTATCTTCTCTACTCTATCCCTCTCTCTGAGTTCCGGCACAATGCACTGCATACGTAGGGGTCATCCCCTGAGTGCTGGTCCTAATTAAAAAAAAAAATATATAATCTTAGCAGCCGCAAAGAGTAGCAAGAAGCCAAATTTCTCGAAAACGTTGTTGGCACATATACGGTGTTTCTTTTGAACAAAAATTAACAAACCAGCGATGCGGAAGCGACAGTTTTTTTGTCCAAAATTTAGTCATTTTGGAATGAACTTCATTGGCACACGTTTACTGCCCAAAATTAAAAAAAAATATACATTGCATGGCATAAGCCAATCGATAGGCCGACATCCTTAGAAGCTTATCTAATAGTAATTTGACGAATCTCTTTAAAAAATTTCATCACTTTCTCAACAGTTTCACCGATTGTTGATGTGCGGAGGAATCAAGGGCGAACATTGTCATTCACATCTTTTTGTCCTTCTGTAAAAAGTTCGTACCACATTTTAACAATTTTTCTTAATCTGACTGAAACCACCGTAAACACTTCAAGTGTTTTTGAGCATTCAATTCAATGTTTTCTACATTGATGCTAATTATTTGATTGGTGATTTTTTTTCGATACCAGAAAATCGTCGAACACGCTCAACACTTTAAGAAGCTAAACATGCTGATCAGCTAAACCAACTGAAACATATGTTCAAGACGAGAGTAGAAACATAAAAAAAAACTAAACGAGTTAACGAATCGAATATACGTATCTATTTTTTATGTCCATACGCTAGGACATAACTTCCTCCTACACATACTCGTATATCCTTTTTCACAATTAATTTAATTTTAACTGATTTGATGATAACAATGCCCAAAGAATTAACAAATTTTTGCATAATTATGCATTTTAGCTCTGGCGTTAATTTTTTTCCACTCATTGTAAGGATATAACTATTTCCAATATATCCTTTTTCTCTAAAAATTTATTTTGGCTGCATTTATGATCAGAACGAACTTAAACTTAATACATATTTCCAAACTTAAGTGTACAAGCTCTGCTGTAAATTTTTTGGTATTTGCAGGAAGGTCATAATTAATTCCCAAGTATCCTTTTTCCCAAAATAAAATTTTTTTTCTAAATTGTGATAAGAACGAACTAAAACTTAATACATATTTCTAAAATTAAGTGTTAAATCGATGTTGTAAATTTTTGTTAATGCGGTGAAAGGACATCTCTACCTACATCCTTTAGCCAAAATATGAAGTTTTAGCAGCATTTATGATCAGAACGAACTAAAACTTAATCAATATTTTTAGAAGTAAGTGCTAAAGCTCTTCTGAAAGTTTTATCTGATTCGGCACAAGGATATAGCTTCCTCCCGTATATCCTTTTTCCAAAACCTAATTTTTCGACAAACATTTATCATTAAAATGCAATAAAACTTCTTAAATATTAGTAAAATAAAGTGTTCAAGCTGTGCTGTAAATTTTGTTTCTTCCGGAGCAAGGACATAGCTACCTCCCATATATCCTTTTTTTCAAAAATTACACTTTAACAGCATTTATTATCAGATCAAGAACATTGCTACACATTCTTAAAGCTCTCCTGTAAGTTTTCTCGGATTAGGCACAAGGATATAGCTACCTTCTCTATATCCTTTTTCTTCAAACCTAATTTTTAGCAAACATTTATCATTAGAATGCAATAAAACTTATTAAATATTTTTAAAATTTTGTCTTCAAGCTCTGCTGTAAATTTTAGTTAATCGAAGCAACGATATAGCTTCCTCCATATATCCTTTTTCTGAAAAATTACATTTTAACACCATTTATGATCAAATCGAGAACATTGCTACACAGCAAAGACATACCTACCTACCATATATCCCTCTGCTCTCTCTGAATCTTAGCTGCATAATGAAAAAACTTAGCATATGTTTTTTTAAGGAAAGGGCCGAGCTAATAAGAAAAACAAACAAGACATGTAATAAGAAGAATCGGCTCAATAGCGCAATTCAATGCATACTCTTAGGATGATAAATAAAGTTGTTTTCTCATACATATGATTATTTTATATATCCTCTTAACTCCTTAGAAAATGCTCAACGCATTCCCACGCCTACCTTCCCCGCCATTTCTTACGTCAGTATTTCATCATTATCTTAAATAGACAGGGAGAGTGAGTTTTATCCTATTAGTACATGTGGGACGAGGCTCTAATCAATGTCGCTTTTTGTAACGAGTTCGTGTTATTAGTTTCTACAATACTGTTTTATATTTCTTGCTTTATCCTTCTTGGTCCCATGTTATTTTCGCTTATTATTCTAATAGAAAAGTTATGCATCATCATCACATCACATCAATTTAATATATGGAAAGCAAATATCCCTAAACGGATAATGTGGCGGCTGTCTAAATATTAAACAGATTTTATTTTTTCACTTGAAAACTGGCATGAACTTCTAGCACTTCCTTATTTGGTTAAAACTTTACAATACTGCCACAAAGTCAACAATATCGTAGGCGAAATGTGCATATTTAAGGAACATGTGTGGTTTTGAAAGCTGCTCAATTTGTAATTAAATCCATAAAAACATGGAATATTTTTTTTTAACTTGCAATACTCGTATGATGAATGATTTTAATTTATTACGCAAATTCGGTAATATGATGTGTTTGTATTTAAAATTATATGAGTTTCAACATTTTGTGGCAGCTTTATGTATTTTAGATTTTATTATTTGCAAACAGTTAGTTGCTATAAAATTTGTAGAATATTTTTAGCTAATTTTTAAGTGTCTAAATATGTATGCATTTTAAAAATCTATTATTTGTAAAATCTGATTAGTTTGAGTTCAATTAAGTACAAAACGTTTGTGTTTATCTACAGATTTCTATACTAATGAAAAATGTCTTACAATCCAATAAACAGCCTTCTTTTGTTAAAAGCTGAATAATAATCATCTTAAAATTTAATTAATTTATTTGAATAGTCTAAGAAATTAATGATTTGATTTTGGCCTTTGGCTAAACATTGTACAAATAACAATTTATTTAATCAATTTTAGCTTTAGCTTTAAAAAAACAAGGCTTTTTTTATTTAATTTCTATTAAACTTGATATTATCCTAAATTATTTCAATTACAAAAAGCCTGCAGGATGGTTTTTAGATGCAAAACTATAAAATATTAAACAAAATATTTTTTGAAAAGTCTTGCAGAAAGTTTTTTTAATAAACATAAAATTCTTAATGGCAAGAAGAAGTTTACAATTAATAATAATTATTATTTTCATTTTGTACAAACATGCAGGGAATAAATTACATTTTACTATGGCTATCAAAACAATACCTCATTAATTTTTTTGTTTATAAATGTTAATATGAATGCACCAGTAAACTCATGCATATGCATGTACTTTCAAAATATTTACTTAATTTTAAGCTGACAGTAAAACGTTTTGCTGATGCTTTTACATTTTCATTAAAGATTCTCAAAAGCACAAAAAAAATATATGCTTCATAACACAAAGTAAAATCAGAGAAGAGGAAATTTTAAGCCGATTATATACTCTAAAATATATGAATAAGGTAAGTAATCACCCAAGGACCTTTTAATATTTTCTGAAGAATTGTTTGAAAACTTTTAGTGAAGGAAAATATAATACGAGTACATCAAATAGTGTTTCGTGCGAAAGAATAAAATTAATTAAATGGGTTAGGTTCAGGAGTTTTGGTCGATTTAAGCTACCTGTACTGATACTGATACTGACTCCTTGAAATATCGTCCACATATATCAATTCTGATCGCCAACAAGTTTACATTCCGAATATTTTATTGTAAAATTCTACATTAAATTGCCAATTAGTTTTTTTACTATCTTAATTTCTTAGTAAACAATAAAGAGCATGCATACTTTTGGGAGCGTCAGTAAAATAAGCTTTGCATGTTGATAATGTTGTTCCTAATAGGAACCATAGGACATAATATATATGTTGATAATAAAAAGCTTAATGTGAGCTTTGCTAGAAAAAACAGTTTAAACTTTAAATGCCTGACTTCGAAATACAGAATTGAATTATGGAAAAAGTTTTTCTTCTAGCATATTTTTCGGCTGAAAATTTCGAATTTGATTTACGATTGATTTTCTTTCTGATGACTGTCTGCAGACGTTCGGTCGGTCTTAGTTGTTTAAGGGCTAAAGAAACGTCTATGGTTACAAACAACTTTATCATTGCAAAATCGATTTACGAAATAAACGGCATTTGAAGACTGTACATGCATGAAAAACGATAGAAATAAAATTACGGATTTGAAACCATTACGATCGGTATGTGGACTTGCCCGATAGCCCCAATCAAAAGTTGCCTAAATAGATTACAAAATTAAGGCCATAAATAAAAAAAAAAAAAAAAAAATTAAATTAGAACGAAATCAAGGAAAATATTAGAATATTTATTTATTAACACTCCCCTAAATGTAGGCAACACAGATTTACACAATTTCATTTGATTTACAGTATGTTTACTAAATGATGAATTATGTTTTTGCTCTCACATACAGCCACACACACACAGCCACACACACACACACACACTTAAAGCTCTATAAAGTAAAATACACATATACATAATTTCTTTTTCTATCTCTCTCTATTATTAATGCTTCGTTTCCATTTTCACCACATTTCCTTTCATATTTTTACTTAACATATTTTAGCACTTGAAAAACAATTAACAAGCGACCAGTATCATCATCATCGGATTTGGTTTTTTTTTTGTATCGACTGTACTTTATTATTTTCAAGCTTTTTCATACTTCTTTACAGGAAGCTAAATATTTTGCATATTATTTTTAAACAGGAAAATTTGTTATTATTTGCTATGAATAATAATCCATGTAGATGAGAGTGGTAGCAAGTATTTTAGTGTTTGATAATAACAATTAAAATGAGTGCAATGTGAGGCAAATATATAATGAGTTTTAACAGCTATTAATTTATATCCTTTTAATGTTTATGACAAAACGAAATTTATAAATAGATATTGTATGTGCTATTGATGTAATACAAAAATATATTGCAAATTTAAAGGTGGCTGGCATTAAAAAGTTTTCGCAGTTTGGTTATAGCAAACATTTTAAAATATTACTAATGTAATAAATCTACTACAGGTATTGAACGACACAATAATCCATATTCTATAAGTAAAAATTTTAAAAACTTTATAAAATTAAAAAAAAAAAAAGAAATCAATCACACAAGAGATACGAGTAATATAACTATTTTTTTGAGGTCTTTAAGTTTTTGCTACGTTTCCGCATTTCAAAAAGTTTTCAAAAAATACGTAAAAGCCAACTGATACAAATATGGGCGGCGCACAGTGCTTTAATCCTATAAAATGAAGGGGCAAACTAGGGTAGCTATCATAGAAATATTAAATTTACTATACTTTACTAGTTCTAAACAAAAAAATAATTTAGAGTTTAAGAAAAATCGGTGCAAGGATGAAAAAATCCTTTTATATCAATAACAAAATTTTACTTGCATTTAGTATTAGAATTCGCATAAACTTATAAATATTTATCGGTGCTGTTAGCTTTGATACATTTGGCGCAATTACAAAACAACCTCTCTCCCAATATCCTTTTTCACAAAAATTTTATTTTAATTGATGTGATGATTACAATGCCCTTATAGTTAATATATATTTCCATAATTCAGCATTTGAGCTCTGGTGTAAATTTTTTTCATTCAGCTAAGGACATAACTATCTTCTATATATCCTTTTTTTAAAAAATTAAATTTTAGTTGAATTTATGATCAGAACGAGCTAAAACTTAATAAATATATTTAAAATGAAGTTTTAAAGATGTCCCGTAAGTATTCTTAGATTTGGTACAAGGATTCAGCTACCTGCCGTACATCCTTTTTGTCAAAAGCTAAATCTTATCTCCATTTATGATCAGAACCAACCAAAAATTTTTTAATATTTTCAAATTTAAGTGTTCAAGCTATGCTGTGAGTTTTGGTTTATTTCGATGGACATAATTACATCTCACATATCCTTCGTCCCAAATTTTAAATTTTAGAAGCTTTTGTGATTAGAACGAACTCAAATTTAATAAATATATTTAGAGTGAAGTGTTGAAGATGTCCCATAAGTTTTCTTTGATTCGTTAAAAGGACTCAGCTACCTCCCATGTATCCTTTTTTTCAAAAGCCAAATTTAAGCAGCATATATTATTAAAATGCAATAAAACTTTTTAGATACTAGTAATATTAAGTGTTCTAGCTCTGCTGAAAATTTTGATACTTTCGAAGCAAGGATAAGGATACGTCCCGTATATCCTTTTTCTCACAAACTAAATCTTAGCACTCTTAATGATCAGGACCACCTAAAAATCAATTGAAATTTCTAAACTTTCGAGTTTAAGCTCCAATTTAAGCTTTGTTTGATTCGGAACAAGGACATTACTACGTCACATATATTCTCTTTGTTAAAAATTAAATGTTAGTAGGACATAGTTACGGAGCAAAGACATAAATTCCTTCCATATTTCGCATTGCTCAAAATCAGAATTCAAGCTGCATTATGAAAAAAATTAACATATGTTTCGGCTTTTTAAAATTTAAAGTTTATAATTTAATTCGTTTCACAAAAATTTTAAAATTTATCCTTAACTTTTTCTCTCATAAAGTTTGCATATTTTGCACGGAAACATCATAAAATCCGTACACATATTTTCTTAATTTTTTTCTTTAGCAATTTTTCATTGTGCTATCGAATTAATTACACAAGTATATGAATAATGTGCGACAGGATATACAAAAAGGAAGAACATTGATTTTTTTTTTATTCAGAAGAATATTTCTTGTTAATATTGAAGATTATTAAGGAAATTATGCAAGGACACGTATGTATACTATATGCATGTATGTATGCAACAAACAAGTGAATAATTTAATTAAAATCTTAACTAAAAATGAAAAATTTATAAAGAAACCTTACGCAATCATTAACTTGTACCCAAGACCATTATTTGCTTGCTTTACAAGCACGGCGTCATTGCTTGCAGCAGTCTGATTGGACTGTTGTGTTCTGTTCTGTTCTGTTGCAACATAAGTTATAGAGTTCTTTTTTTTTCATTGTCTTGCAGATTAATCTTGAAGACAACAGCTAATTTGTATCAGCTGGCAAAATATTTTTTATCTTTATTACTTTAAGCGGTGCCACTGAATAATTGCAAGGATGACAATAATTTCTTTTGTTAACTCTAGACAAAGAAATAAATATAACTTGCCTTTAACAGAACTTTATAAGTCAGTAAGTTTTTATTAAATTAAAAAAAAAATAATTTATTATAATTAATTTTAGGTTTTTAAAAGTTGCGATTTTTTGAGCCCTTAAAAAGTACCAAACTTAAAAAGGTACCAAAAGTTCTAGATTTTCTCCATTTTGGGCCCCAAAAATTATACCATATATCAACGTAAGTTAAAAACGTTATGTACAGAAATTTATCAAAAATGTAAAAAACAGCAAGAGTAAGATAGTAACAAAAAAGTACCAGATTTTAAATTTTATGCAAATGTTGACTATTTATTATTGGAAACGGAAATAGTACTTTATATTAATAGATAACAAGTAACCAGAAATTTTGTAACTTTAAGCCCCGCAAAGTACACTTTATGTTAAGAAAAGTTATATATCGATGGTCACAAGTAGAAAGTCCCTAAACTAATAATTGTAACTTTACAGGAGAAGGTAAAAACATAAAGAAACTATAACGATCTACACGCAACTATGAATCTACAATTGCTTGTAAAATCTTTATATTTTACACTATTGCGATAAATTTTTCTGACGAGGTGTATTTGAGTGAAATGTGTAGGAATCACTGAAAAAGTGTAACATCTACCAAAATGATCTGTTTGTTTTAATTTAAGTCCCTAGAAAGTATGTAGGCTCTATGGTGTTTGAATAACAAATTTATTAAAAATTGAAAATGTACCCAAAATCAAATGGTACCAAAAATTATTTTTTTTTAATTTTAGGCTCTAGATAGTTCACTATATGCATAAAAAATTTTATCCGAAAAGGGAAAAACTACCAAAACCAAAGTGGTATTAAAAACCCCACCATTTAAGGTCCCAAAAATTATGATGTATATTAAAAGTGCCAAAACTACCAATTCTTTTTTTAGTTTAAGGTGATACGTAAAATTAGTCGTCTGTTAATATATACAATAAATTGTATGTATAGAAATATTTATCAAAAAAGGAAGAAAAAATAGGACCAATGGTTAAAAAAGGTACCAGAGGAGCTAGATTTCTTAATTTATTTATCAAAAGTATTATATTTACAGTTTTTACCCTTTAAAGAGTACTCAATATTTTCCGTGTACTTAGTTGTATTAAAATTCATTAAAGTTGGTTTCGTGTTATAGTGGGACAGATAAGAAAACCTTTTCATTTATCATATTAGAAGGATCATTTACATTTCAAAATCTATATATCTCCTCGCTGGAAGGATATTTGTAATCAATTGCTTGAACACATTTAGTACGTGTACATAAATATACTACGTATGTTGCATTAAATATTATGATGTATTGAAACTGTGTATGTGTAAGTTTAATATTCTCTGGTGCAAAAGAACAACCATTTAGAGTGTAGCATACCTTAGGGAGTACATACATTTGTATGCAGTATAAAATCTTATTTCAATCTTTTATGATTATCTATGAATAAATTTATTAACAACATCAATATATGTACTTCATGAATAATTTGAAATTAAACAAATCCATATCTTTGTGTTTGTCATTTTAATCAAATTTGTTTTTTGTAATTTTGTTACGTGTTCTATGAAAAAAGTATGTATGTATGTGTGGATGTATGTATGTATCTTTTTTTGTATCTCTATTTTTCATATTTTATATTTGAATTTCTTTTTTCTTCTATTAAATTACAACAAATCCAAATATTATTCTAGGAATACCATAATAAATCATGATCTTTAAAAACGACTTATTTTCCTACAGATAGAATTACAAAAATGCCAACTGACTTTATTACCAGAGCCAGAAATACAAAATAAGTATTAAACCGAAAAATGTTATTACGACGAAACAAAACAAAAGGATTTGATTATAATATTTCAGACTTTAGTTATAAAATTTGCGCTTGCTGCTTGCTGATTGCTGCTTGCTGCTTGCCTGCCTGCTTGCATGCCTGTCTCTGAGCCATGAATAATGGAATGACACTTAAATAAATATTTACCACAACCACAACTGAGAATATTCAGCATCAGCAGACATGGCGAAAAATTAATGCAGCAAGAGAAGCTACTGGTTTTGCATTTTCTGGGAACATTTTTCTGCAAACAAATTATGAAAGTTTCAATTTTCGCTAACTCAGCAACAGTTTTGAAATACAATGCTAAACAAAAAAAAAAAAAAAAAAAAAAAGACAAGGAAGGTTTATTTGCTGATGACAATTTAATGAGAACTGAGGCCCTATGCTCCTTATGGGAACGACGAAAACATATATAAAAGGTTTTCCAATAAGAGTGATATGATTTCTTTAAAAAAAAAACACTTTTATTGTTAAGGAAATTCAAACGCCATCTCAAACCGCCTCCACGACTTCTTCTGCAGGAACGAATTCGATGAACCCAATTTTTGAGCACATTTTCCACTAAAACAAGTCATATGTCATGAATTGCACGTTCAATATTGACTAGTAAGCATTGAAGAGAGTCTGGTTTATTTCGAAAGACCAATGACTTTAAATAACCCCACAAGAAGTAGTCTAATGGTGTTAAATCACAACTTCTTGGAGGCCATTCAATATTACAATTTCTTGAAATAATCGAATCTCCAAACTTTTCTTGCAATAATTCAATTGTTGCATTTGCTGTGTGGCACGTAGCCTCGTCTTGTTCGAACCAAATGTTGTCAAGATCAACTTCTTCCAATTTCGGCCATAAGAAGTTGGTTATCATCGATCTATACCGCCAGGTTGTGGTTTCAGACAGTCCCAATTGTTCAGAAAGTCTTGGAATCGACAAATTGCGGTCTTCAGCAACACTTTCTTGCCTGAACGGCAGCAATATTTACATTACTTCGAGCGGTTCTTTGTCTTATTGGCACTTGAAGATTATGTAAAGAAAATGTAAGCACAAAATTTTCAACAATTCGACGAATAGCGAGCATACTTGCACGATTATTACGACCATAAAATGGCAAAAGCGCACAAAAAGTTGCAATTGGAGAACGATTATTTAGATTTTAAAACTGAATAATTTGTAAACGTTGTTCTTGCGTATATCTCTCCTTGATGAAATTGCAAACACTGAATACAATGAAAAACAAATCACAGATAATGAAACATGTTACAAATGGCCGAAACGTAACTTCAAAATCATATCATCCCTATTGGAAAACCTTATATATATAAAATTGTTAATAAAAATCACGTTCTGTTAACAACAATACAGAGAAAAAAAGGTGAAAAATATGGAAAAAACTAAAAATTTTTAATTGTCTTTAAAACTTCTTTTCATTTTGGTAAGGAAACTCGCATTAGTTTTGTGAAAAAAATATTTTTTAAATTAATTTTGTTAGTCGCTAAAAATCAAAAAAATTAAATATTTGCAACATAAATATTTCATATATATTTTTTAGCTTTTATATTTAGGCCCAAGTTCACAGTCATTAGTTAGCTAATAGCAATAGCTTCTAGTTTAACATTAGTTACCCCATCAAACGGCATTGGCTAACTAGTAGTTAGACAACAGCTGATTCGTTGGAATTTATTATTAGTATTTTTGTTTGGTGAAAAATTTTAGATATGGCATGTGAAATTGAAAACGCGGAGTCCGATATTGAAAGTGACACTGATACTGATAATACGCGGAATATTGTTGCTGTTGTAATCTAAAAAGATTTTATGGATAGATTCCGTCTTAGCAAGTAGGTGGCGTGGCAAGTTCTTAAATGTATACGCCATTTTTTTAAGAAATAATATATCAAATATAAACAAAAGCCATATGCCATAACAGAATTGCCAGTACTGAAAGTTAATAGTTTGATAGGGTAACCATGTTTTGTTCATATTAAGAGTGAATATGAAGTATTAGTTAAACAATAGTTATCATTTAAGTTTACTAATAGCGAACTAATTACTGTAAATTTGGCCCTTAGTTAAAGTGAAACTTTAAAGTTGGCCTGAATCATTTATTTTTAAGATCACGAATAACAAGTATGAAGTTACTATCCTCCCGTCTTGAGATGCTTTTCAATTTTACAAATTGTATAAAGAAATAAAAACATATATCTGATGTTTGTTTTTCTCCTTATCCTCTTATTTGTTTCAACTTACTTCCCTACTGCTAGAAAATAAAATTTTTTTTTTCGAAAAAGCATACAATTTCTAAATTAAAAATATCTCATTGCTAAATGAAAATAAATGTATAGCAAAAGTGTTTTATGTTTTAGTTTCAGTTATTCAAAAAAACAAAAAAAAAACAGTAACTCCTCAGTAACGATTTTTGAAACATTTTCTTATATCTCAAAGGATTTGTAAATGAAACAGAAACAACACAAACAACTAAAATAAAAGAAAAATAAAATAAAAAAAAACTCACATGTTGCATTAGTGTTGCGAGTACGAAGAACAGGTATTTACGTGTTTGTATGTGTTCGAATTTGTACGTGCAAGAAAAAAATATGTGTATGATTTTATTAAACTTTTGTATAGAACAAGACTTTGTCATAATAAGAAGATTATGTGATTTTTTTGTTTGTTTTTGGTGTAAGTTGGAAGAGTATGCTGGTAGTTGTGAGAGCAGTACACAAACACCACACATATACATACCAAGAGTCGCTATAATAACCCTGTAGGAAGAAGCCTGGTAACAAGTGTATCACAGTCACCAATTTTGTCGACTAGTTTGTTTACTTCTGTGTGACATTGTCAAAAACACGTCTACACTTTATACAAATGTACTGATAAATTTCTGATCCGAATGTCTCTACTAGGTCCCATGAGAGCTACGTACTCAACTACTTTATAGTCAACTTTTTTAATTTTATTAGTACTTTCTCAAAGACATGCACATAAGAAATGTCTATAGCACCAATCATTGTATGGGGCAGTAGTATTATTGACTAAGTCAATAGCCAATCAATAGTAAAATTTTACTATCGAAATTTCCTGCAGGGAAGCTTTCATCATATTCAATCTAAATAAGCAGGTATGTATTTGTGTAAGAATTGAACAAATTATTTGAAATATTTTTAGCAAATGAGGGAAAATTGATGCCAAGGAGTAAATGGTATGAATCACTTGTTTGTGTTGAAGATTTTTATTAGTGTGGATCTCTTAGTAAGAGACTATATTTTGTAGAAGGAAATGCTTAAAAATATGGGCAGATGACAATATTTTTTTTTTTTGGAATGTGAAGGGAATTATTTAAACTAGATTAACTTTTCACCTGTCCCAAAAAAATCTATTGCTTGTAATCAGGCTTGTGCTGCAGTTTAAATAGAAAACAACTGAAATCATATATGAAAATTTAACAGAATCACAGTCATTATTTTGTATGAAGCTGATCAAACATTTGTAGCGGCGTCTATGCAAAAAAATTTATTTTAACCCGCTGGTGAAGTATAAAAATTTATTTGGAAATTTAAAAAAAAAATTAAAAAAAACTGCTGTAAAGAAAAGCCTAATATCACATCAAGAAATTTAAACCTAACAATGCATTTTTAACAGCCGAAATACATATAAAAACAGTAAAAAAACCGATGTATTTGGCAGCGACTCGAATTCACAAAACCGGCAATGATGTCCGGCTTCGAAGGGATCGGCATGTTTCTCTGATTTTGACACACAGATAACATTTTATACTAAACTAATGCCTGTTGTTTTTGTGACGTTGTATTTGTTTTAGGGACATGACTACCTTATTTATGATGCCATGTATGGAACAAAACTTTCAATGTAAAATATTTTAATATGAAATTTTTTCCATAGAAAACTTTTAAAATAAAATACATATTTCAAAACTGATGAAACTTTTTCATATTTCAATACAATATTTTTTCAAAATATTTCGAAATGAAAATTTTTCTATAGACATGTGAATTTTTTCTTTCAAAAATATTCTAATATGAAACAATTGCACGGCACAACAGCATATCTAATGAATGGGTTATATTACATGATATTAGACCAAATTTTTACTGACGATTTAAAATCTGTAACTAAAAATTGTATACTGGTTAGCGTTTTTTTTAATAAAACGCTGTAAAGTTAAAGTTAATCCTATTTTATTATATCTTACGATGAAAAAATAATTTTGTTTTATTTGATTTCCTTTTTGAAGCTAAAGGCAGAATGCTGTTCTGAATGCTCCAACAAAAGTCATCCATCATGTGTGAATTCCAGTAGCCTTAATAGCGTTCCTTTATCGTACGTAGATCCTGATGGAATCGCTCGCCCTGTTCTTCACTTAGATCTCCAAGATGGCGGAAATATAGTCCAGGTGGTTATGGAGATGCTTATGTTACATCTCTTTACAACTCTTTGAAAGTGACTCATAACTACTTCACCATGTTGAGAATAGTCGGAACATTTTTTATTTCCCAAAAAAAAGTTTTGAACAAGACAAACAAACTCATGCCATGCCTTTTTCAAAATCTGTCATAATGTCTCTAAAATTTGAGTCCTTTATTAACGATCTTATCAGTGGCCCATCAAATAAGCCTGCTTTTAGCATTAAGTTTTGGAGAAGTACTATCACTACTGTTATTTTTGGCCTCTAAATTCATAGGCTTCTCAACACATGGGCTCAAAACATGTCTATATGCCGACTGCATGCAAGGATATTCTTATTTGGCTCGATTTTTTCGGTTCATGCCAGTTATATTCACCAAAAAAAAAAAAAAAAAATACAGTTATCGTAGGGGTTCATGAGTTCATTCCAGATCATAGGGGTTTCGTACCTAAATTTTGTTTGTTTATTTTGATCACAAACGTAGAAATACAACGCACGTTCTGCATAACTTTTGCTAACCCAAGGCTTATGTTTAATTTTCAGCAGGTGATTAAATTATTTAAAGAAAACATCTTTTACAAACGCTGTCACGTTTAAACGTCGTCCTTTATAGTATAAATTCTCCACAAATAAAACAAAAATTATTCCGATTATTCACTCAAATTCGTTTTGATGATGACATGTCAAATTATTTTATGAAAACTGTCACACAATATAATTATAAGCAAATTAAAACTATACAAGATCGCATTTTAAATAAAAGATTATGCTGGTTACAAAACAAAAGATGGATAGTTTTAGAATCAGCAACCTCAAATTAGTAAACATCACGTGGTAAAAGTTATTCATCAGACAAAAGTTGCTATTTTGCTGTGCAGTCTTATACATAAATTTCTTTCTCTAAATACTCGTATATTTCAATATGAGCAATTTATAGATTTTTATATAGAATTCTTTTAATGCTTAATATAAAATCTTTCTATAGAAAAATTCCAAAATAAACCATTTCAATAGTAAATTTCTTCTTTAAAAATATTTGTATGATTGTCTGTTGAAAAGCTATGGACTCCTAAACGAGTCTTCTTGAAATTTTTACACAAAAATTGCGCTGCTCAGGAAGGAACAAAGTAATAGTTATATTTATGATATATAAACTGGGTGTGGCACTTTCCAAACAGAGAACCTTTTCATGATCATATTTATAGAACTAATGCAGCTAAATAATTGAAATTTTGTGAGCTTACCCAAAAAGCTGAAAATTGTACAAGAGGGTGTGGCACCTACCACAAAATTATTTTCATATACATATCTTGGAAACAAACTAAGTAAATGACCTGAGATTTTATAGAAACAACTACGCTGATTTAGAGCAGTATTCTAGAGAAAAAATAAATAAATTTAAAAAGCTTAGTGGGCGTGGCACTTCATATATAAAGGATTTTTTGTTACATGCTATTTATAGAAATTATTCAGCTAAATGCGCCTTTTCCATTTTTTTTTTTGTGGAGTTTTGAAAATTGAAGAAGTGCGTGTGGCACCTCCCACATTATAGTTTTAATGTATCGTGGGTACTAATGAAGATTTTCTAGAAGTTCTTTAATTTAGTACATGATGCTATAGAAAGAAATAATTAGAATTAAATAAAAGAGCTTTTTAGTCGATGATGTTTTGGGAAGCATTGCATCTAAATACTTCAAGTTTTATAAGCTTTTCCCTTTGTATATTTTTATCAAAGAAACCAGCATTATAAAGTGGTGATGTAGGCGTGGTACCTTCCAAATATTAGTTTTAGCATATCTTGGTAACTAATGAAGATTTTGTAGGAGCTGCTCCGTTGATATTTTGCATTTTTTTAAAAAATGTTTCAATATATGTATGTATAAGTGGTCGTGGCATTACTCATATAGAGAAACTTAATATTTTATTAAATTTTGTTAAAGAGAACAAATATATAAAAAATAAATTACATTTAACATCCTTTATTCTTCATTTCCAGCTAATTTTATTATGAAATAATTCAATACGAAATTATTTTTCTAAAAATTTATCAATTTTAATTTTTTATAGGATTTTTTTCCTATTTTTTTTATAGAAAAATTAAGTTTTATATTATTAAGAGGATTCTATGGACTGACTTGGTTGTTCAAACACGGAAAGAAGACTTTTAAAAAGTTTGTATCGCACCTCCCTAATATATTTATTTAGTTAGTTTTTTTTTTCTATCTAATTTTTTTTTCTCTGCAACTGAATAAATTTATTCGAAAGACTTCCTGTGCGCACATTCTCTCCCCAACAAGTTGATTTTTGTTATTTGCTTTTCTTTTATTGTACTTATTATGACGCTGAGGAATTGATAGTTTACATGATGGAAATACATGGAAATTAAATTATTGTTGTTGTTGTTGTTTTTATTCTAGATTTGTTTAAATTTCCGTTGTATTAAATTTTGAAATTTGAAGGTTTTCATCGAATAAGTAAATTAGATTGTATTTTAGTAATTTATTTCGGTGGATTTTTTCACATGAAAATATATTACATGAATCCTGATGAGATGATTTTAAAGTTTTTTTTGACGTACTACCTTGCGCTAGGCCAAGTTCGGCCACACAGTGTCTATATTTACACGAAACCATTCGAGCTGTTTTTACCCCCTTCATAACTTCATAACATAAGGTCACCCCACAGAAGTGACCTCACAGGGTAAATTTGAGTTCTAGCGTAAAAGCTTCCTGGGATATTAAGGGGTAAAAAGTCCATATTTTACTACATATTCACTGGCTCACTGACTCACTCACTCACTCATCAATATTATTGGGCACTTCCAGTATAGCTAGAGAGCTGAAACTGGGTACACAGGTAGGTCTTGCTGAGAAATTAACCAGAAAAATCTGAAAACGGGCACTTTCCACCCGGGGGGAATAATGAGAAATTAACAAAATAAATTTTTGAGCGGGCACTGGGGCGACTATGGTGCCCCTTCTTAGTATGGGGCACTTCCAGTATAGCTAGAAAGCTGAAAGTTCGTACACAGGTAGGCCCAGATAATCAATACATATTTATACAAAAACAACTTAGAAAAAATTTGATTTGTACAAAAACACAAATGTGAAAATAAGGCCAAGTTCCTGTCCATAATATTTCGGCCGTAAAAAGTAATGAGATCAAAATAAGGACCATGTTCTTGATAGGTACAATTCCATCTCATTTTAGGCAACCTGTAAGCTTGGCAAATGTTTTTGCCTTTCTAATATGGAAAAGAATTCTTGGAAAAATATTGCCAAGCTTATAGGTTGCCTAGAAATGGGATGGAATTGTACCTATCAAGAACTTGGTGTTTATTTTGATCTCAGTAATTTTTACTTCCGAAATATTTTGGATAGGCACTTTGCCTTATTTTCACATTTGTGTTTTTGTGCGGATTGAGTTTATAGTAGATTTATAATTTATGAAAGTCTTTTATATATGAATTACAATTTTTAGTTAATGATTTTTAGTGGACGCTTTGACTCTTTTATTATAAATCCAATTCTTACAAAAAGGATTTTGATTGAGAGGAATTTATTTGCTAATGTGCACAATAAATGATTTTTTTAACATTAAGGCCATTTTTTGTGAGTTACAAGAAGGTTTTTAGCGCGAATTAAATATATGCTTGAATAACATACGAGTATAAGGAATTTTAGGCCACTCTATTGTTTTGTCGATGTCTATAAATATTGATACATCTACTATATATTTTAGATTTTATATATGCAATAAGCGGGAGATTGGCGAAGATTTTGAATATGTTTTTACAGTTTTTCATACCATTCAAGAGAGTCCTTGTATTTTAGGAACACATTTTTTTTACATATTTTTGTTATTCTAAAAATTTAATTGATAAAAAACAAGTTCCAAAAACATTCTAGTAAAATTAAAGCAAAAGTGTTACAATTTTGTACCCAATCAAGTATAATTTTCAAAATAATGGTTATCATATCTGGTTACTGCAAAGCATTGCTAAGTATGATAATCATGTTATTTTAAAATTGTCCGCACAATTCAATAATATTGAGGTACTACACCAATAATAATACAGTTAAATTAAATGAAATAATATTATATAAATAAAGATAAATTTTTTTTTTTTTTTTTTTTTTTTTTTGGTAGTTTTATTATTTATTGAATCTTCAATTATAAATTGAAACATCAATAAGTTTTTCAAATCTTAAATCTAAAAATACATAAATATATGTTTAGCCAGTGCTAAACAAAATTTTTAATTCCAACTGTTGATTTTTGATGTTTTACATCTCTCGTGTACGGCTGAGAGAAAGAGTATCCCTCCTTCTCAACCGGGTGTGGCCTCTATAATTTAGAATGTTGCGCGCAAGTGGATTTGGGTGCAATACTAGTTTTTCAATATATTTTTTAGCGTGTTTTGAAAATACTGTCTTCACCAACGGAACATCAAGATCTTTGTGAATTCGCTGATTTCGGATATACCAGGGGGCTGCAGTAATTGTACGTAGAATTTTGTTTTGTCGCCTTTGAATTTTTTCTACACTTGATGCTGAGGCAGTGCCCCATAGCTGGATTCCATAGCACCATATTGGTTTCAGGATCGCGTTGTATAACAAAAGTTTACAGTCAAGACTTAATATAGAATTTCTTCCAATAAGCCAATTCATTTGGGCTGCTTTTAATTTCATTTGTGTCAACTTTGCGTCTATATGCGATTTCCATGTTAAACGACGATCAAGATGTACGCCTAGATATTTTACTACAGTGTGTTGCGGTATAGTCTCGGTGTTAATTTGTATAGGCGGGCATGTTTCCCTGCGTAAAGTAAAAGTAACGTGTACACATTTCTGCTCATTCAGTTTTATCCGCCATTGTTTTAGCCATGTTTCCAATTTTGAGATGTACCCTTGTAGATTCCGGGAAGCTTCTACAGGATTTTCGTGAACGCTTAGAAAAGCTGTATCATCGGCAAATGTTGATGTATGAATGTTACTGCTTAACGGTAAGTCAGAGGCATATATTAAATAAAGTAAAGGACCGAAGATACTGCCTTGAGGGACTCCGGCTTCAATCGACTGCGGGGGGCTTAAAAAATTGCCTTCCTTAACTACAAATTTTCGTTCCTCTAGATAGCTTTTTAAGAGCCCGACGATGTTTGCGGGTAGATTTTGTGTTAATTTGTGGACAAGACCTTCGTGCCATACTTTATCAAAGGCCTGTGCGACATCAATAAAAAGCGCTGAACAATATTTCTTTTTTTCAAAAGTTTCTCTAATGACATTCACAAGTCTGTGAGTTTGTTCAATAGTGTTATGCTGACTGCGAAAACCGAATTGATGATCTGGAATACATGCACTGCTAGTTACTATAGGAGTCAGCTTGCTCATGTACAGTTTTTCAAAAAGTTTCGACATATTGGACAATAGACTGATAGGCCGATAGGATTCAACCTTTGTATGATCCTTACCGGGCTTTGGTATCATAGTAATCATCGAAACCTTCCATTCTGCCGGATAGTATTGCAGTCGTAAAATACTATTAAAGATGAATAGTATTATTCGTTTTGCAATGAAAGGCAATTCTTGCAGCATTTTGTTGCTTATTCTATCAATACCTGGGGCTTTTTTTGAGTTTAGACTTGTAATAGCCTTTTGAATATCCACAATATTAAATCTTAGCGGAATTTCTGGTAAAGCGATGACTGGCGGCAGTTCAGTAATATCAGCAGAAATATTTGGAGTAAATACTTTTTCTAAGTGTTTAACAAAAAGAGCACCTTTTTCAGCATCAGTTCTTGCCCAGTCACCATTTGAAGCTCGTAATGGAGGTTTACATATCACCGGCCTTTTAAGTCCTCTGGCTGCACGCCACAGCGAATAATCTGTTGATGGTGTTGCATCGAGTTCTTGCAGAAATTTTTGCAGCGAAGCTGTTTTTTGTGATTGTAAAACTTTTCTTAGCTGTTTGGTACACTCCTTAAGCCTTAATTTTAGCTGAGGCGATCTGTATCGTTGCCATTCTCGTCGAGCTCTCCGTTTTTCAGCCAATAGCCTTTCTATATCTGCACAAAAAATATTGTTAAATCTCGCTTGCTGATTTGGTTGAATTGAAGAAGCATTAAGAGCAGCTTGTTTGGCATGTGCTTCAAACAACCTAATAGAATTTTCTATGTCAGTAGGTGTTCTCAATGGCATATTTTCCGTGCAATGAGCACTCAAATATTTTTTGTATTTCAGCCAGTTAATACGTGCAGATGTCAGCGGTAAATCACATGTTGGTCTTGCGGTTGTGTGTGAGTAAATAGTGATAATAGTAGGCGAATGATCTGAAGACAAATCCAAAGATGCTTCTACTTCCGTCATTTCGCTGGGCACGCCTTTCATAATCCCAAAGTCGATAACATCAGGAATTTTTTGACGATCCGTTGGCCAATATGTTGGCTGACCACTTGAAACTACATTCAAACCCATTTTTGAAATTGTGTCAAACAAAACACGACCCTTAGGACTGATTAAACGTGAGCCCCAAAAAGTGTGTTTAGCATTGTAGTCGCCAGCTGCTAGAAAACGGGACCCCAGTGTTGTATAAAATGCGGTATATTGACTCTCTGAAATTGAAAACCTGGGAGGAGAGTAAACAGATGATATCACAAGCTTTTGATAAAAATTTTCAATACAGATGTTCGTTGCTTGTAGATATTCTTCACGAAGGTCATTTAGTAGGTAGTGTTTTATTCGAGTTTTTATTAGGATTCCAGAGCCACCACAAGCTCTACCTCGAGGATCCTTAGTATCGTAAAAATTATATCCACTAATTTTAAAATAGCTTCGAGACGTTAAATGAGTTTCTGAGATAAGCATAACGTCGATTTGTTTATCCAGAAGAAAATATTCTATTTCATTTTTATGTTGGCAGATGCCGTTTGCGTTCCAATAACAGATTCTTAAGTTCATGGTTTTTTCAATACAGCCTGCAACAAGGTAGACTGCATTTTCAACATTTCCTGCATCATACAGGACATGTTGAGAGTAAATGTATTTACTGTTTGTATTAGGATCTCTATTGAGGCTTCAATACGACTAAAATTATGCCCTGTTTCTTCATTAGCTGGTACAGTTTTTTGCGCCGGAGTCTGGTTACTCTTTAAAATATTAGCGTATGAAAATTGACTATTAGGTTTTTGCTGAGTAAGAGTCGTGTTAGACTTTAGAACATTTGAGTATTGATTATGGCTAGACGACGGTTGAGGTAACTGAGGGTAGTTTAAGGGGGTGTTGGGCTGATCGGGAGTAGCATTTGTTTTTCTGTTCGACGAATTTTTAAAAAAAGAGTAAAGAGGGCAGCCTCTATAGTTAGCAGTGTGGTTTCCACTGCAGTTGCCGCATTTTTTTGCCTTGGTATTACCTTTTATTTTGTCACAGTTAGCGGTACTGTGCAACTCACCACATACAACGCAAACGGTAGGCAACTTGCAATAAGCTTTGGTATGGCCAAATTCTTGACAGTTCATGCATTGGATAGGTCCATTTTTTTTATGTGGCATTTCAACTGTAACTCTTCTGTGTAACAAGTACTTTAGATTATAGATTGGGTGCGATTCATTTTTTTTAATCTTCAAGTCACCTGGCTGTAGCTCGACTCTAAAAATAGGTTGGGAGATTTTTTCCCTATTTTTGATGTTAGAAACATTTTTAACCTTGAAGCCATTATATTCAAGGCCAGACTTAACCTCTTCTGGATCCACACTAGAGTCTATACCTTTTATTACGACGGTTAGACCTTTAGCACTCTTTAATTGGTACGTATAAAAATTTTTGTTTTTTGACTCAAGGTCAGAAACTATTTTTCGGTAATTACTTTCTTGCACTACCTGGATTTTTGTTTCGTTAATATTTCCGCGCTTAATTGGAGTTACATAGAACTCATTTTCTCCAATTAAGGAGATAAGGCTTTTTACCAACAAACTAGAGTTCTGCTCTCTTAAATATATCGGTGGAGGCTTACTCGACCTTGTTGTAGTTGGATCTTCATTGTCTTGTTCAGATAAAATCGCGAAACGATTTTCGGAATTTTGTGTTTTGTTTTTTCCATCTCTGGGAACTTTCGCTGTTGAAGCTATTTGAGCTGATTTTGGACTTCTTCCCCTTTTTAACACGGTTATGTATCTGTCCATTCCTGTTTGAATTTTATTATCATTTATTGTACTCACCGCATCTACCATTTTGTGCACGTTGGTCACCTTGTTACTTATTGTTTGTTTGTTTGTTTGTACAGCTAAGCTGACAAGTTTGCTGATGGGTGCAATTGTTGTTGCTTCTTGATCACTATTTAACATGTTCAGAGATAATGATCGCGCACGAGTATTTGTGTTTTCTGTTAAATTCAGGTTTTTGTTTAATTCATTTTTTTTATTGTCGTCATCAGCAACTAAAGTTATATATTGTACATTCCTACTGCTTGTAGGATTATTATTGTTTTTATCAGAAGATGAACTCATCAGAGTTCTCTCTTTTATATTTTCACTTATATTAGTTTGTGTATGCAAATATTTATGTATATTGCACACAAGCAAAAAATAAAATAAAACCAGTAAAATAACTGTTCAATAAATGTTTTGTTTTTTTTATATATTTTGTGACTTGAAAAATTATTTTTTTTATATTTTTTTTTATATTCAGTTGCGACGATTATAAAAACGCGTCTGTTCACTACGAAAGTTGAAACTGATGATAAATAAATTGAAACTTTAAATGTATAAAACACTCATTCATGAATGCAAACAAAACAAAAATATTTATGATTGTCATCGGGTTGGAAGACAGATGTTGTGATTTTATTTATGATAGAATTTTCCCACAGAGACTTTTTATAAAAAGAATAGAAAATTGTTTTGGTTATGCCAAGAAGAATAGCAGAGTATCAAGATTTAAAATGAAAACATCAAATACGTACATATCGTTACCTAAATTCCAAAAGGCGATAGCCAACAAAACGATTTTGTTAACAAAAATACATCCTTCCATAAAACTTTAGGGGCTGTGCACATATTACGTAACGCTGTTTTCGGAGATTTTATACCCCCTCCCTACCCCTCCGTAACGCTTTTTACTGATTTATCAGCACAAAATTTTCAATCCGTAACAAATCTTTAACCCTTCCCCACCCCCTGGAGCGTTACGTAATATGTGCACAGCCCCTTACTCGTATGATTTCAGAAATAACAATCTTAATAAGAAAATTTTAATTTGTAATTAGATACAAAGAGTACTTTATTTATAAAGTATTTTTCTTCTCCTTTGAAATATTAAAAAGTGCTGCTACGGTCATGTGAATTTTAGGTGGCGATATGTACATACATACATAATATACGATATAGACTAATAATGTTATTATTACTAAGCCTCAGGTCTTAAAAAATACAATGAAAATATATCGAAAAGAAAATTTATTGGGACAGCAACAATAACAACAACAATGAGCACAAAATGAAAACTTGGCAATTTTATCAAAGAATGGAACTCTTTTATCATTCTTGTGAATAAAAGTGAATGATTGTTTGTCTGTTTGTGTGTTTGAATGCTATGGACTATAGGAGTGAACTAATCCTTGTGAAATTTTCACCGTATATTTGCAATATGATCAGGAGCGAAAAATATCTTTAGTAGGCGTGGCTCTTCCCATACAGAGAAATTTTTTAAATTATGTAGTTTATGAAACTAATGCCGCTAAATATTTGAAATTTTGTGCACGTTGCCCACCTTAAATTGATTTAAAAGCAAAATTATTATCGACAGGTGGGTGTGGCACCTCCTCCTTTCTAATTATAGTTTCGATATATCTTGAGTACATATGTAATAAATTACCTTAGATATTGTAGGAGTTTCTCCGTTATCACAGAAAAAATTAGAGGGCGTGGCACCTTTTATATAAAGTAACATTGCAGTTGATTTTTTTCTTTCTAGAAAAAAACAGATTTGAAAAAATAGTGGGCGTGGCACTTTACATACAGAGTTATTTTTTATTTATGGAAATGAAACAAATAAAAACCTGAAATTATGTTCGGGTTCCTTATCGGTTTTAAAAATTCGACAGCTGGGTGTGCCACTTCCTCCACACATAATTTCGATAAGTACAAAGAGGTAATGTAGTAAATAAAACAAAAATGTTCAGACTAATATAACTGGGCGTGGCACCTTTCACATATAATAAAAAAAACCGAAAATTTTAATATTTTTGGAGCTAATTAAAATGGGAAAATTGAAACTTTGTTTAATGCTTCCCAGAAAAGAACCTACAGGTTGGAAATATGGGTGTACCACTCCCACAAATAAGAAAAATATAAAGTTTTTGTTGATACATGCTGCTGCACTAAAGCCCAAAAGATAAATTTTTTATCAAGGCATTAGCATGCTTTTATTCTTATCACAATACTTTAAACAAATTAATTTTAAAAAGAACAAAAATATTAGAAATCATATTTATTTTAAAGTTTTATTCTTCATCTCATCACAAAAAGTTTTTGGTATAGCGGAACACACCGGGTCTTAGCTAATGTATTTTTTTTGTAATTTTTTAAAACAAACACAAAACCGCAAAGCAAGTAGCTTGTGTGCAGAAACACCCAGGCTCTTTGGCCGTAATCGAGCCGACAACCTACGAACTAACAGGCTGGAAATGCTACCTATCAGCCACGTAGTTGTATGTACATTTTCCATGTTAGATACGGATCCTTTTATAGTTGAAAATTTTTTTAATCTACAATTTCGTCATGTGAGGACTCTTACTTATTTTTTATAATTTTTTCCTCATGATTTTTCAGCAGCTCTTCTTCTCTCTCTCTACCAAGTTTAAATTAACATAACATTTTACAAAAATAAATCAGAGTATGCACATAAGTGCTTATTAAGAATTTGTAATGTGTAAAAAAAAGATAAATATGAAATAAACTTAATGGACCATCGTCCTGACGTACACACACATACAGCATGGTTGTTATCATGTTAACATGAACACAATTTTTTATATGACACTAAGCAGCAAAAAACGTTAAAATAAGAGATAAACAGCACTCACATTTGGCTTCTTATGTGTGCATTATTCTGTCAAGTATTGAAAGCCTTTTACAATTGCCAGATTCTTAACCAGGATAATAAATAGCCACACTCACACACATACACACACACATTACACATTAAATGGCCTTCTTAGCAACAAACTAATTGAATATTTAAATTAAGGATTGATAGTAAATAAAATATATAATTTCTTATTATTTCAAATTCTTTACCAAAATGTTAAGCACTTTTTTAAATCAGAAAAAAAAAACAAAGGAAAACATTTTATCGTCATAAAAAGCAAGGACTTCTCCATTGCATTTTCTTCTAAAGGAAAACAACAGTATTTTGATTAAAAATTTCCTTTGAGATGTTATTTTATTTCTTTTTTGTGCCTTTTACACAGGTTCGTAGTGTTTTATTTCTTATAAAAACAAGATTTTCAATTAATAAGTTGCTTAAGACCTTTAGGGATTTAAGGTCATAAACTGAGAAAAGCTCAGTTATATTAAAAGTGTGAAACATTTTTGCTAATTTTCAGACAAGAAATTTAAAAATTAAATGAATAAATGTTAAAGAGGAAATTATAGATAACAGACGAGAAAGGATAACGACTCAAATGTCATACTCTTAGGCGTTTATACATATGTTTAATATTTATTTTGGGTAATTTTATGTAATTAAAATGGCAAAAGGAATTTAAGCAAGCACAAGCATGTAACATTCACAATCCAATTAGGTTGCACGCCTAAAGGAAAGGCCATCGGAAAACAAACTAAAATTTCGAGAGAAGCAAATTTAACATTAAATTTCGATATTTTGAAATAACATCAAGTTTTAAAGAAAAAAATTTTAAATTGATCTTTTCTAAAGCTGAAATTTTTATATCAACTTATATTTTGTTTTAAAATTGTATTAATTTTTTATTTAGCAAAAGTTTCATAATAAAATTTTTTTATAGAAAAAGTTTAATATTAAAATATTTTCAATATAAAAAATTTCTTTTAGAAATGAAAGTCAGCACAGAGCTTGGAAAAAGCCCGCCTAATATCATCCAAACAAACAAATTCAGAAAGAAAAACACGCCTTCTATTATTACATAAGACTATACATTCACAGAGAATGTGTGCCGTTGTCTTATCCTCTTCCAGGCATAAACGGGACAAGGGTGAGCGAACTAGGTAACTTTTCCAAAGATGGTAGAGGATGCCACTTTATGAGAATGGTTTGGCCTGCCTTAAACCAGGAGAAGCCACACAAACTTTCTTTGCGGTCGACATGTCATTCTCTCTGATTAGAGTTGTTACAGTCGACAAAATTACGCCACAAAAAGGCTCTGGGCTTATAAGAGGAGCGGAAGAGGACCTCTTGGCCAATTCATCCGCTACCTCGTTACCCGGATGACCGTTATGGCCAGGTATCCAGTAAATGGAAACCTTGTTCCGTATCGATAGCTTCTGTAGTGACTCAAAGCACTCTAAAACGAGCTTAGAACGGGATTCCCATGAAACTAAGGACTTAAGGGCAGCCTGACTTTAGGAGAAGATATCTATATGCGCGCCTTTAATGCCTCTGCTCAAATTAATATGAACACATTTGGTGATGGCCTGTATTTCCGCCTGAAATACCGTGGGCCATTTACCCATGGGCACTAAGATTTTCACGTTGTGTCCACAGACTCCAGCGCCTACTCCATCTGAAGTTTTGGATCCATCCGTATACCAACATAAACTTCTGGAATCTACAGAGGGATCATTATCCTACCATGTGGCCCCAAGCGGAATTGTGACATCGAATATCCTTTCGAACCTTAGTTCACAGATTATTCTGTCGCTAGGCATCCCTAACAGCTTTCTGCAGGACAATGTATTCAGGATCGACGAATGCCCGTTGCCAACACAGCGAGCAGAGTTACCAATACCCATCCAATAAGCGGCCATTGCCGCAGAGGATCTTATAAAGATCACACACATCACACCTTGTATAGGTGTTAACCCAATCAAGGCCTCAATGGCCAAACCTTGGACATGACCTCATTGCACCTGCAGCAAGAAGACACGCCATGAAGACAATTTTATCTATAAAAAGTTTGGAAGAAAATTTTTTAGAAAAAAATTTATATTAAATTTTTTTTTATATTGAAATTGAATTTATAGGGAAATTTTTAATTTTAAAATGTTTCTATGGAAAAAGTTTCTATAAAAATTTTGTATTAAAATGTTTTTTTAGAAAAAGTTAGATATACTGAAAAATTTACAATATTGAAATTTTTTTAAAGAGAAATTTTGCATATAAAATATTTTTTATAAAAAAAAGTTTCAACTTAAAACATTTTTCTATAAAATACTAGCTGATCCCGGTGTACTTCGCTACCCCCTCGTTATAAAATAAAATTAAAAGTATTTATATATCCTATTGTGACGATCGAGACTATATTACGATTTTTAATTTTTATAAAAAGGAGCGTGGTCCCATCCACTTTTCTCCCGGTACGTATTCCAAATTATGGCAATACCATATGTACCAAATATCATCGACGTAGGTCAAAAAATGCCCAAAATATGGCGATTTAAATTTTTAGGTTATATGGGCGGTGCCACGCCTCTTTGTCCAATCCCGCCCATATTTGCAGCAGCACTAAAAAAATGCACACCAAACCGACGTACCAAATTTTGTTCAAATACCGTTATCAGGAGCAGAAATAATAGATTTTTAATTTGTGGTTTGTATGAGAGGTACCACGCCACTTTGTCCAATCCCGCCCATATTTGCAGCAGCACTTAAGAAATTTACACCAAACCGACATACCAAATTTTGTTTAAATACCGTTATCAGGAGCAGAAATAATAGATTTTTAATTTGTGGTTTGTATGAGAGGTACCACGCCCCTTTGTCCAATCCCGCCCATATTTGCAGCAGCACTTAAAAAATGCACACTTAACCGACGTACAAAATTTTGTTCAAATACCGTTATCAGGAGCAGAAATAATAGATTTTTAATTTGTGGTTTGTATGAGAGGTACCACGCTCCTTTGTCCAATCTCGCCCATATTTGCAGCAGCACTTAAGAAATTTACACCAAACCGACGTACCAAATTTTGTTCAAATACCGTTATCAGGAGCAGAAATAATAGATTTTTAATTTGAGGTTTGTATGAGAGGTACCACGCTCCTTTGTCCAATCCCGCCCATATTTGCAGCAGCACTTAAAAAATTCACACTAAACCGACGTACCAAATTTTGTTCAAATACCGTTATCAGGAGCAGAAATAATAGATTTTTAATTTGTGGTTTGTATGAGAGGTACCACGCTCCTTTGTCCAATCCCGCCCATATTTGCAGCAGCGCTTAAGAAATTTACACCAAACCGACGTACCAAATTTTGTTCAAATACCATTATCAGGAGCAGAAATAATAGATTTTTAATTTGTGGTTTGTATGAGAGGTACCACGCTCCTTTGTCCAAACCCGCCCATATTTGCAGCAGCACTTAAGAAATTTACACCAAACCGACATACCAAATTTTGTTTAAATACCGTTATCAGGAGCAGAAATAATAGATTTTTAATTTGTGGTTTGTATGAGAGGTACCACGCCCCTTTGTCCAATCCCGCCCATATTTGCAGCAGCACTTAAGAAATTTACACCAAACCGACATACCAAATTTTGTTTAAATACCGTTATCAGGAGCAGAAATAATAGATTTTTAATTTGTGGTTTGTATGAGAGGTACCACGCCCCTTTGTCCAATCCCGCCCATATTTGCAGCAGCACTTAAAAAATGCACACCAAACCGACGTACCAAATTTTGTTCAAATACCGTTATCAGGAGCAGAAATAATAGATTTTTAATTTGTGGTTTGTATGAGAGGTACCACGCCCCTTTGTCCAATCCCGCCCATATTTGCAGCAGCACTTAAGAAATTTACACCAAACCGACATACCAAATTTTGTTCAAATACCGTTATCAGGAGCAGAAATAATAGATTTTTAATTTGTGGTTTGTGTGACAGGTACCACGCCCCTTTGTCCAATCCCGCCCATATTTGCAGCAGCACTTAAGAAATTTACACCAAACCGACATACCAAATTTTGTTTAAATACCGTTATCAGGAGCAGAAATAATAGATTTTTAATTTGTGGTTTGTATGAGAGGTACCACGCCCCTTTGTCCAAACCCGCCCATATTTGCAGCAGCTTTTAAGAAATTTACACCAAACCGACATACTAAATTTTGTTTAAATACCGTTATCATGAGCAGAAATAATAGATTTTTAATTTGTGGTTTGTATGACAGGTACCACGCCCCTTTGTCCAATCCCGCCCATATTTGCAGCAGCACTTAAGAAATTTACACCAAACCGACATACCAAATTTTGTTTAAATACCGTTATCAGGAGCAGAAATAATAGATTTTTAATTTGTGGTTTGTATGAGAGGTACCACTCCCCTTTGTCCAATGCCGCCCATATTTGCAGCAGCACTTAAGAAATTTACACCAAACCGACATACTAAATTTTGTTTAAATACCGTTATCAGGAGCAGAAATAATAGATTTTTAATTTTTGGTTTGTATGAGAGGTACCACGCCCCTTTGTCCAATCCTGCCCATATTTGCAGCAGCACTTAAGAAATTTACACTAAACCGACATACCAAATTTTGTTTAAATACCGTTATCAGGAGCAGAAATAATAGATTTTTAATTTGTGGTTTGTATGAGAGGTACCACGCCCCTTTGTCCAATCCCGCCCATATTTTCAGCAGCACTTAAGAAATTTACACCAAACCGACATACAAAATTTTGTTCAAATACCGTTATCAGGAGCAGAAATAATAGATTTTTAATTTGTGGTGTGTATGAGAGGTACCACGCCCCTTTGTCTAATTGCGCCCATAAGTATCCTATAGCCTATTCCTGGCTCTAAACTACGCCCCTGCCAATTTTCAGCTAAATCGGTTCAGCCGTTCTTGAGTTATAAGCGAAGTAACTAACACGACTTTCTTTTATATATATAGATTTTCTAAGTGAAATTTGTTCTCTACAAAAGTTGAAATAAAAACAATTATTTTACAATAAATAAAAATTTACATTAAATTTGTTTAATATTTTTTTTTAATGACAGGTCTCTGATTTGTACGTTAAAAATATGACACCTTAACAAGAGGATTACTTTGACAATAAGCCGCTTATTAAAAGTGCATAAATTTAATTGTCTACTAGTTAATGTAGCATTATAATTATTGAAAGCTTTGCACAGGGACTGTAAGGAACATTTTATTATAAATGCCCAGAATATGTATTTACTAGTATTTGAAATATTTCTAATGTGTTGGTAAAAAATATTTCCTATATAAAGTCAAACAAGTCTATTGAATTCGTTAATGTCTGTTAAATCTCTTTTACTTTTACAAGTTAAAGTAATATTAATAAAGTGCTAAAGTTTGGCTTGTTTTACAAAATGAGCCATTATGATGTTTTTCGGCCACAGCCCGCTATAAGCCGTTATTTTTATATACAACGTTTTTGTTTTGCTCGAGTTGGCATAAATATCACATCATTGGAACGGACCATTGAAAGTCGTTGGAAATTTTGGTCTCTTACTCTGTCACTGTTTGCCTTGTGTTTTCCCATTTTACTTTATGCCATCTTAAATATTCAAGATTTGGATAAAGCTACAGATGCCCTATCACCCTTTTGGCAAATGGTTATGGCAGTTTTTAAAGTATTGTATTTTAAGTGCAACAGCAAAAGAATTATCTTGGTATTACGAAAAATCTGGTTGTGGAATTTGGAAAGTGAGTATTATTAAATATTCTTAGTTTAGAATATAAAAAAATTTTGCGAGTTTAACTGGATAATTATTTCTTGGAAGTTTGAAAAAACTTCCTACTTTGATAATTGGTTTATACTTAAAGTACGCAGCCAACTTTTCGCCTGCTACATATGTATCCTTCAGAAATTAAAAAAAAAAATGAAAAAAAAAACTAAAATTTGCATTATTGTTAAAAATTGTGAAACGCTCAAAATAATCCAAATTCTTTAAAATAAGATTTCTTTCCAAATTCTTTTTAACTTATTTTTAGGTAACAACGGTGACGAGCTGGCAATTCTGGCCGCGGAAAATCGCAAGGACATAATTTTTTGTAACTTTTATCATGTGATTGTTGCCACCACGGGGTTTTTGTGTCTACTGGTGCCATTTGTGGTTGCTGGCTTTTATGCCTGGCATGGCGAACAATTTTGGGAATATTTAGAGGCACCCATTAAAGCAGCGTAAGTAAAAGTAATATTTTAATCTTCAGAAGGAACAATACATTTTTTTTTCTCTAAACAGATATTTTATTGATAAAAAGTCAATTTTTGGTTATATTGTTGCCTACATTTGGGATATTGTTGGCATTTATGTTCTCGTCTATGCATCCGTATCAATTGACAGTTTATTCTCCTGGTGTATGTGCAATATTGTTGCACACTTTCGTATACTAAAGTATCGTTTGCGTCTCGCTGGTAACGAACATAATGGCAATTGTTCGGCCGATGCAATTTGCAAGTTTATTGCTTATCATTGTCGGACCCTGCAATTGGCGAAAGATTTCAATGATGTATTTTGTGTAATTGTTTTTATAAAATTCGCTATCAGTTGTTTACAAATTTGCTGTTTGGCAATTCAATTTAATCGCGGCGGTGTATTGATCGATCAAATATTTCATGGTTTTTTTTTAATGTCCGTTTCCATGCAAATGGCACTGTACTGCTTTGGCGGACAGAGAATACAAAATGAGGTAAGCGAATTGTGTAAAAATAAATATTTTATATGACAAATTCATAACAGATAGACTTGCCTTAAATGGGTTTGAAAAAATATTTACTGCCGATATCAAAATAATATACAAAGTAGGCAGATATACCAAGAGCGGCAGAAGGGAAAAATAGTCATGTGAGCTGACGATAATACCCAAGGCAAATTCAAAACAGGTAGTCTCGACAGCTCATGTGGATTATATTCGCCTTCTTTCGCCCCTTGTATTTGCGAACCAGTTGCGTTGTCAAAAAATGGTATTAAAAAAGTGGCCCCAACGAAAAAATGGCCCCAAACTGAAAAATGAAAAATGGCCCCAAACTTTTTACATTGAAAACAACAATAATTATTTTTGGGCCTTTTTTCCTATTTTGGGGCCATTTTTCATATTTTATTTTTCGAATTTGGGGTGATTTTTCCTATTTTGGGGCCTTTTTTCATTTTTGTTTTGGGAAATTTTTCATTTAACAAAAAAAGAAAACTGGAAAATGAAAAATGGCCCCAAACATTTTACATTGAAAACAACAATAATTATTTTTGGGCCATTTTTCCTATTTTGGGGCCATTTTTCACATTTTATTTTTCGAATTTGGGTTGATTTTTCCTATTTTGGGGCCATTTTTCATTTTTGTTTTGGGAAATTTTTCATTTGGAAAAGGAAAAATGTCCCTAAACTCTAATTTAAAAAATTAAAAATGGCCCCCAAAAAATAGAAAAAAGTTTGTGTTGTTGTTTTCAATACAAAAGTTTGGTGCCATGTTTCATTTTTGGTTTGGGGCCATTTTTCATGGTGTCTAAAAAAAGTACTTTATATTTTAAGGTACAGTTTTAAAGAATTCTTTTTGTTAGTCAGTATATTTCCATTTATTTTCAGAGCGATTCAATTGCTAATGAAATTTATGAAAGATTTCATTGGGAGCAGTTAACTTTGAGCAACAAAAAACTGTTGATATTTTCTATGAAGCGTGCGCAAGACTCATGCCATGTTTCTGGTATATTTTTCACAGCCAATTTAAGTTTGTTTTTATGGGTAAATATTAAAAAAAAATTAATATGATAATAATTTTTTGTTCAATTATTACGAAAGATTATCTTCACGGTAACACGTGAACCGCCCTAATGTAACAATTTTTTTTTTAATTTTCTTAGGTTTATCGCACAGCGGCTTCATTGGTTACGCTACTGCGGACTGTGGAGGAAAAGGAAAACCAAATGCACTAAAATTTTATCTCAGAATCATCTTAAAATAAAAAGACAAAAGCTTGCAAATCAAATTCTATTACAGGACGACCGACCTCTTGCAATTTTGTTTGTTTAAATTCATGATATTAAAATTTATTCATTTATATTTATTAAGAAGAACTAAAAATAATTAACGTTTAAAAATGACTATTGCTTGCTTAAGAAAATAATATTAGAAAATTAACTGAAAGGCAGGCAGTTGCTGTTTTATAAACTCTGTCAAGGAAACGTCTTTCTATGAAATAAAACAATCAGATCTGTGTGTTGCGAAAATTGTTTACTTCTTAGGTCGTTGCTGGATATCTAATGCAATTGCTTTTTACAGTTAAAAATAAATATTGTTTTCTTCAACAGAATTTATGTTGCTGCTGTTCATTTATCTTTGCCAGGTAAAAAAGCAAAAATGCCTGAAGACGAGAGATTTTCTTGTTTATTTAACCACATACTACTACACGATTGATGTTAAAGGCAAGTACTACAAGTGCAAGCACAAGGAAATGCCAATTTTCTTTCTTGTTTTTTGAAAGGAAGACAAACAAGAATTTCGTACAACAAAATGAAAATAGTTTTGTTGATGTTTAAACTTTGTGAAACGAAAATCAGCATAGATACAGAGGGGTGGGGGTGAAATTTAGAGCAAAAGTGAAACACTTTTGGTTTCGAATTGCTAATAATATTATTATTTTTCAGATCATATTAATTTAAAATGTCACAAAAGATCATTTTAAAACAACAAGATTTAATTTAAGATTTCCGTGAAACGAAAGTTTTAAATAGTTTTTTTTTTTAATTTATAATTCCAGGATTTTTTTGCTTTCTATCTTCTAATTATTTTTAAGATGAAAAATTGAAAAGTTTAAGGCTACAAAAATGTTAAATAAATTATTTACTTATTTCTATGAAGCACTACTGGAAAGAAAAATTGGTTTAGAAACAAGCTAAAAGGGGAACTGATACTCAAATGGTATCTGCAACACAAAGATCATATACAAATTATACGAGTACATACATGTGACCCTTTTTTAGAATTAATAATATTTTAGCTGCTGTATTATTAATACTAAAAAAATGGTTTAAAACCGAACTAAAAGGCGAGAGAAGATGTCAGAAATTTAGCAAAATAAGTGGAATCTTCAAGACCAGTTAAACAAATTTTATTTTCGATTTTATTTTAAAAATATAATTGTGCAGCTGCTGAAAAGTGGTTCGAAAACAAGCTCAACGAGGAGAGATCATGTCACAAAGGTAGTCAAATAACTGGAAGTCAAATCGATGAACATACGAAGCTATTAAAATAAATTATTTTTGATTTTATTGTAATAAAACAATTATTTTGCAGCAACTAGTAATTTGTTTTTAAATGGTTTGAAAACAAGCTAAAAGGAGGGGGCAGGGTTACATGTCACAAACTGAAACCATAACTTTACTACACAGTCCAATTAAAAGCTAATATTTTAGATTTTATTTCAATTATATAAAGTTTTCGCAGCTATCAATAGTTTCTTGTATGAAAAGTGGTTTGAAAGAAGGCTAAATAGGGAGTTAACATGCTACAAAAGTAGTTACATAGCTGGTACTTAAATTGTATACTTAAGACTCGGACTAATAAACAAATCCTAATTCTGTTTTTTTAATTTTAATTCTATAGCTACTGTAAAAGTGGTTTGAAAATAAGCTAAGAGAGGAAAGAAAATGTCATAAAAGTGGTCAAATAACAGGTACTCAAATGGCATCTTCAAGACTGAAACTAAATAAAAGATTTTGTTTTAAAAATATAATTGTGTACCTGCAGTTAATCTGGTTTTAACAAAAAGTGGTTTGAAAACAAACTACTTGGGGAGAGAATAACGTATAAAGTTCGTAAGATAACCAGTACTTAAGTTATACCTTCAAGACCACTTAAAATATTTTATTTTCAATTTTATTCCAATACATGTAGAATTTTGTAATGCTGTAATTATTTTAAAGCAAAAAGTAAGTATAGGTTATGTCTCAACTTGCTTATGGACAAGCGTGAGGCTATGTTGGGTACCAGGACATTGCAATATTGAGGGAAACGAAATCGCTGATGAGCTGACAAGAATAGGGTCAGCATTAGATGTGGCAGTTAGTGACAGGTCGGTTAAACTTCCAATTGGTCACTACTATAGGGAACTAATTGGGTAATTAGCAGAACTAACCATTCCTGGAGGAATAGAGAAGATTGTAGAGTCTTGAGGTCCATATGGACAGAACTAGACACAGGTAAATTTGATCTACTGCTGGGTATGAATAGAAAGGTTTTGAGAGTCTTAGTAGGCGCCTTGACTGGCCATTGCTCGGTTAGAGCGAGCACCAGCATATGGGAAAATGGCACTCCGGATTTCTGTAGAATGTGTGGGGATGAAGAGGAGCCAAAAACTATAGAGCATCTCATATGTCATTGCCCAAGGTTGCAACGCCATAGGCAAAGATGGCTGAGCAGACGTTTACACGAGGGCATTAGTGGTATCGCGAAGTGCAAACTTGAGGATATCAGGGGCTTTATCATGGGAATTAAATGGCTGAATGATGGATTATAACGGCTTTTTGTTTCTCCTTTGGGCAGTAAGGAGACTAATTAGTCGATAAATTATAAATGAAGGGAATCACAATGGATCCAATTGGGTCTCCGAGTGGATGTGTATTTCACACTACCGTTCCTAACCTAACCTAACCTAAAATATATAATTTTTTTTAGTTACTGTTCATCACTTTTCAATCAAAATATGATAATATTTTTATACTGAAATATATTATGATTATATTAGTTCATAGTTTATTTACAATAATGTAAGAATAAGTTTTTCTAACATCACAATAATAAGTCCACAATATTCGCCGTTATTCTATTTGGCAGCGTCAATGTAACGCAACATCGTTTAGTATCCCTTGTGTTAAATCGGTATTTTCAATGTCAGCATTGAAGGTAATCGATTAATTTCAATATATTTTTTGTATTCTATAAAAAAATGTCGTCGGTGATTTTGGTATTTACGAAATTTTGTTTTGTTATTTTTTACTTTTTTTTTTAAATTAAAATAAAATGGAAAAATATAAATTATCTGGCCCTACAATTTTTATATGGGATCCATCCACGCACCCAATTACACCTGGGAAATCTGCTTTTTCAATACAACTTAATTTTGTTGTGGTTTTTTCAGCTCCGTCATTTGAAACTTGATCTATTGTCGGAAAACACCTAGAGTTGCGTACAAAATTTTCGACACAACAGGCTTTGATAATCCCAAAATGAAACTGTGACCCACACTCAGCTGGTACGATTCTTGCGATAAAATCGTAAAGTTGCTGCTAGTTTAATAGTGTTCGGAACAAAAGTTGGTTTAAGCAAATTTTCTACTCAAACCAATTGTTTGTATTATAGAAACCTCACAATAATCTCCAAGATATATTTAAATGCTTCTTTGTTCATCCGAAAATAACTTATGAACCTTTAAAGAAACCACCAAGTATGTAACTTGCAATTATAAGACTTTGAATTGCCACTTACTTATCATGTGGCAATTTAAAGATGGTCGATTTTTACCCGAGTAGTCTTCTTTGCATTTTTAAATTTTTTTTCCTCATGATTACAATTGGAATTTGATACGAGAATAAATCACATTTTATAGAAATATATTAGAAATATATTTTCCACCAAAAATTTTAATAAAAAATTGTAAACAAAATAAATAAACTGTTTGAAGTATTAAATATGTGCATAACAAACATCGATAAACAGTCAACGTCACCTCAACATGGTTACAGAATATAAAATTAGTGTTGACGTGGTGTTGAAGTTGACTAAAAGTGATGTTGACTCAAAATTGATAACGACATTGACGTCTCCAAGTAGAATAAAGGTGATTATGTTGCAGTATATTTTAATACGATTGGCTCCAGCCATATAAATACTTCAATCATTGTACTCTGATCTTAGATTATGGTTACCTCAACCATGTGCTATCTTTTTGTAGTGTTATTCGTTATATCAAATTATAAAAAGAGTTGAAGCAGACTTTCAGTCCCTCTAAAAAAACGAATAAATGTATCGGATCTTTTTGATTATTTTGTAGTTAAATTTCTTGGCAGCCATTCATTCATTTGCCTTTAGTGCAA
This sequence comes from Lypha dubia, assembly GCA_947311025.1. Taxonomy (NCBI): domain Eukaryota; kingdom Metazoa; phylum Arthropoda; class Insecta; order Diptera; family Tachinidae; genus Lypha; species Lypha dubia. The sequence goes on from OX371264.1 coordinate 51,717,980, forward strand.
TTTTTTTCTTTGGCTGTTACATCATCATTTACCTTAAAGAAATTGAAATTTTGTTTTTATGCAAAAAAATTTACCAGCCTCTTGAGTGTGTCGTGTTTATGCTTTGGAAACAAGTGCCTTTTCTTTGTAATTGACTAGAAGTGCAGTTGAAAAGTACACTCGTGCTAAAATAACTCTCCTTTTCTCTGTCTGTCTCTCTCACACTCCCTTTGCCAGCCTGTTTTGGCCTAATTTGAAACTTAATTTTTGGTTGACTTCGAGCAGTCAAGAAAACTCTGTAGTACGTTTTCTCCCCATGGAAAAGTATTTAGCAAAAGTTAGTTACTTTAAAAGGCCTTCATGAAAGCAAAAAGATGTTTCTTTGGCATTTTAAAAGAATAATTCAAATTTATTTTTCTCTTTTTCCTTTTTGGTTTGTTTGTTTGATTGTTATGTTTTATTGACAAGAAACGGGAGTTAGGAATTTCTTGTTTAAAGTCTCAAATGAATTATGCAACTTAAAAGTGTAGATAATTGAAGAAAGTTTATGTTGGCAATTTAAAAGGAAATAATATATGAACGTTTTGTAGTCCTCAAAACAAAATTCATTAAAAATTTTTAAAATTTCGCAGTGTATAGGTTTTAAAATGTAGTCCTCTGTTTGGCCGCAGGATTATATGGAGACCAGCTTTTCTACCACCTGTATGAAATTGCTTTGTTAGCTGGTAAGTATTTATTGCCTGAGTCGATTTCGTTGCCTCTTTATTAAAAGTGTAACTGTGAAGTAGTTCATAGACAAGTCAAAATTTTCTCAATCACAAACGAACAGATTAATTTTAGAGTTCATTCACATTGTGTTCAATTCGAGCCAAAACTCAGCAAGCATTCATTTCTAACTTCGTCCATGTACTTTCATTTGTGTTTCAAGTTTTTTTTTTTTTTTTTTGTAAAAACTATTTTACTTTTTACATTCGGGTATAAATGGCCAGCACATAAGTTAACCTGACACAATTACGCACATTAAAATAGACACATTGCTTCCGTTTAAATAAGTTACAAATAGATTTTGTGGCTAAATTCTAACCGGAAAATTAGGTTTATTTTTTAGGCGAGTATACTTTTTTTGTCGCAAAAGTAAACTGAAATAAAACTGAAAGAAAACAAAAGAGAAAAAACAAAAAATATGTGCAGGCTAAATTTTTTAGTCTATTCTAAATGACAGACTTATTTAAGCACAGTTGCTAGATTGTATATTTTGTATATGAAACTAAAAGTTTTTGTTTAACTTTAACATTTGTAACAAAAAATAAAGAAAAAATAAACAAAAAGAGGTTTTGCATCTCACTAAATCATATGCATTATGTATGGATGTGTGTGTATCCACCTTTTGACTATACTGGCAGTAAAAAAATGTTTTTAACATCGAAATAGAAGTAAATATGACAACAAAAAAGTGCGATTATATGAAAGCCATGAAGTTCAAAATACCACATGATGGATAAAAACTTTTATTTATTTTTATTTCGTGTTGTGTGTGTGTGCTTTTTCGTTTTAAAGCTCAGAAGGCCAAAAAGAAAATCTCATTTTATTTGACTATAGTTTATTTTATTAAACATCCGTATTGTAGCTTGGCTAAATGTTAAGCAAATATCATGTTTTTAATCGTTTAAACCTATGAAATTTAGTAGGTATAGAGTGAGATTGTGAGAGGGGGAGAGAGAGGAGTGTTTAGCAGTCAGGCTAATGCAATTTGCAAAAATACAAATAATTGATGAGAAGAAAATTTGTTGCAAATTGTTTTTAAATAAAGTTGGTTTTCTTTTTTTTGTAAAAAAGTGAAAAAGGTACAGGGACACTCGAAAATTTGTTGAAAAAAAGGTGGGGACTGTTTCTTCGATGCAAATGGGTTTGTCCCCTTGCCAAATGAACGATTCCAAGAGAGATATTGCATGAGAGGAGGGGTAGCATACGAGAACAGTGAAAGTGGTACGTTATGGATTTGAAAAATATTAGTTTAACATTCTTGCATAAATAAAATGAAAAATTTCATGTTATGAAATGACACAATAACTTGTGAGTGATAGTAACGATGCCTTACTAATCCCTGACACAACTATCGAACAATCAAAACTGCTAAAGGCAGCATGTGCTTAAATTTTCGCAGTTATTGCCGACGTTTAAATTAATTGGCATTAAAATATTTAGTTCGCTTTAATCGGGAGAAAAAACAAATAATCATTTCGTTTTAAATTCAAATCATATAAAAAGAAAAAAATTTAAATGATTTTCAATTAAAATGGAATAAAACGAATAACAGTTTTGTTTTGTTAATCATTATTTATTAATGATGTAATTATTGAGTTTATTCAGATGTTAACATAAATAAATGTAAAACAAATTAACTCAACTCCATATAAACGGAATTAATTTTAAAAATGTTTTATGCAACACATACGAAAACACAAATAAGCAGTCAGTAGTATGTGCGAAAGATTTATCCTAAAAAAATTTATGCTAAAATGTGTGGTACTTTTTTATTGGACCTAAAAGAGGGAAGAAATTTGTACTTTCTCTCTTTTTAATCAATTTGTATGCAGAATTTTTGGAAAAAAATATGAAAAAAATCTTTTCATTTTGGTACTCTTTTTGCGGTCGGTACTATTTTTTCTGCGATGTATTTTGAGCTTTGCACGTAAATTACTTTTGCACTAAATGACCATTATAAGTAATTGCCTTCGATTTTGTCGTCGACATTTTTGGTGTTGTTTTGCGTTGCTTTGTGTTGCGTTTTAAAATTTAGAAAAAATTAACGTTAAAGTTGTCTCTCATTATGCGTTTTTGGTATTTTTATATATTTTTGGTGTGTTTTTGGTTTAAATAAACTAATGGAAAAAATTTATATAACAAATAAATGCCAATTCGAGAAGCTTGTGTAAGAACTTGAAAAGAATCAATCACTGGCCAGAAGATTTCGCAGTGGAATTGCTCCTACTAGTATACTCGTATGTTTGAAATATGGTATATTGAATCGAAAATAACTTTCAAATCTTGAAAAGGATAAAAAATCCATTACTTGGAAAATTAATTATTTTAAAATTGGTTACGTACTTCTCATCGGGCAAGCTAAATATACAAGACTTCTGTCTAAGCATTCTTCTTTCCACTGTCACTTTATTTATTTTCTTCGCCACTGGAGTCCGAATCGAGAAGAAAAATAATTTTTATTTTAATGTATGCACAAAAATTTTATTACCGAAAAAACTCTTTTACCGAAAATAATCACATACATGTCAGCTGACTCAAATATTTGATATGTTTCTTGTATGTTTCGATAAACAGTCAACATCGACACAATACTGTTAGGGAATACAAAATTAGTATTTTCGTTGTGTTCTATTGATGTTGCTTTAAAATTCCCGACGTTACTGCCGACGCCTTATAGAATAAGGGTGAATAAAACATTTTTTTGTACGACATTTTAACCCGAAACATTTTCTTTTGAAGGTCTGTTTATTCTCTTTTTATGAATGCGTGAAAAAAAGATTCAAGTAGTAGAGCATAGGATCCTTGCAAATGTTCCACAAAAATGGTTAAAGTCTACTGATGATTTGTTATAAGCAAAATTAAATATAAATGATAATTATAAAAAATTCTTGTTCATAAATATATGAAAAAATACCAAAATAAACTTTACGCGATTTGAAACTATTCTGCCAAAAATTTCGACTCAAAAGTAATGTTCAAAAATGGCAATAAACAAACCCATCGCTATGTCGACTTTGGGCGATGTCCTTAGAGGCAAGTGCTTGCCACTTTGACTTTATTTTTTCAATATAAAAAAAAAAAATAATAAATATTAATAATAAATAATAATAAATAATAATAATAAATAAATAATAATAAATTAATATTATAAAAAAACATTAAAAAATTAAAAGTCTCTGGTGAGCATTGAACTCGTGCCAAGTGTTTTTTATGCCAAGTGTTTTTTACTCTTCGGTCTAGTCAACAATTATTTTTTAGTGGCTTAAAATTAGTTTGCTTCGCCAAGAGTTGAACTTCTGAACATCGAAAAGACACTACTTCTGAGCTTGTGAAAGAATAAATTAAATGTTTCTTTACGAATAACTGCTGCAAAGTAATTTGGACGGTTTTTAGTTTATTTTTGAAAATTATCTTGTTGGGTAATTGCAACCCATTATCAAGTTATTGCTGGGTATTGAAACTGTGTCATTTAGTGCATGAAATATCTGGCAAATTTAATCTACATTAAAAACTTTTCAGTTTTTCTTTGACCATTATATGCCTTAATTTATATTGGAAAAAAAAAATATCTAAATGTTGGTCTGTCTCTTCTTTTAAATTATTCTTTAAAAAAAAAAAACATCAAAGGAAACTAATTATTAAGGTGTATGTTTTGCGTTGTATTTTTTTTGTGTTCCTTCTTATTCCAACATTTAATTTTCTTATCTTTCTTCCGCTTGCTTTAATTTCCATCTTTAATCTTTTTATTTTAAAATCTCAAAGGTATAAAAAATAGCAAAAGACTTACTTACATACAAACTGTCTATTTTCGTGCTCAGCTAAGCAAGTGCACAAGTCGTTGTGTGTTTGTTTTTTACTTTGATGCCTTTAGAAGAAGTGCTAATGAAGATAAACAGTTTTACTTTTCATCTTGTTCAGACCATAAAACTAAATATTGTTTATTATCACGCTCTTTCAGAAGGAATTAAATATAGAGTGGATTTATTTAAATCTTTTTTTACAAATTGTTAAGACATTAATAGCAATTTTAAACAGTAAATAGGTGTTGATGTTTTATTAAAAGGCTCGTTAAATACTTGAGAATTAAATTCATTAAGGTTTGGTTGTTTGGAAATTTATATAGAGATGATTAGCAAATTATAATGGTTGTGATTTAGAGATTTCTTTCAGAAAAACTTTACATGTTTTTTATTGAATTTCAAAGTTTTTCTTATGAATAAGAGCTTTTTACTTTTATATCTAGAACGTTATAATGTTACAGAAATTGAAAAATTTCAGTTAAATTTGTAAATAATAGTTGTGATTACTAATAATTGACTAAACTAGAGATTGGAATGTTAGAGGAAACTTGCTTTTCATTTAAAAATATTTGATTGGGCGAAAGTGTCTTCTATCAATAAAAAAAAAGAATTTTGAAAATCGTATCATAAATGATTGAGTGCAGAGTGTGCAAACATATAGAAATATACACAAAAACAGATAACATCCTTCCTTTTTGAAGTTAGTTATAAAAAAGAAGAACATCTTAATTTTTGCTATCAGCAACAACAAAAATAAATGTTAATTGGTTGTTTGATTAATTTCTTTTATTTGTTTTTCCAGATAAATGTATTCTTAAAGATCTTAGCGAAAAGTATTGCATACTTTTTGGTGTTTATGATTAAAGTATGGCTACTATGTGCGTATGAGTTACTCACAACGTATGACTTTTATGGGATACAAGTTAAATGGTGATTTTTTTTCATTTAAGTGCAGATGATGTGCAAATGTTTAAACAATTTTTAGTTTGTAACCGACTTAAAAAAAAGGAGGATAGCAATTTTTATGGATTTGTATGGGTTTGCTTGCAGTTAGGACTTACACTTTTTTTTTTAATTGGGGACAGATTGTGGATTTTCGAATAATCCACCAAACGATTTTAAAAATTCTTGCTTTGTTAAAACAAGTTTGCTGGCCGTTTGGTTCCATAGTTTTTTTTTCAATCGTATCCAAGATGTCCTCATTTAGACATTTTCAATTATTGAGAGAGAATTTGCTTGCATTCTTGTTTCATTTAACTTTGTTTTTAGCTCATTAATAAAACTACGTTCCCATTTATAAAATATTTTTAAATAATCTAAGTTTTTATATTCATATTAAATATTGATAAACTTTTGTTGGTTACTTCCAAACATATTCTTCCAACAAAATACACAATATCACTAAAAACAATAAACACTAAAACATAAATTATTTAATTTGTATGTGAAATAATTGTTTTCAATAGTTTATTTTAATTTCTCATATTTGCATATTTAATATGAAAATTTTTTATTTATAAACTGTTTCGTAATAAAACTACATATTTATATAATAATAATAAAACCCAAACAAAAAAAAAATAATATGTAAGATTATATAAAAAGTAGAAATTCGTACACTATACAACAAAGAATAAATATGGTACCGTTTTGATGTATTCTCAATATCCTAATTAAATAAAAAATGATATATAATTTTTTTTGATTTATCGAAAATAAGAATATCAGTGATGATTTTAGCGCATTTTTGATTGTTTTAAAGAAACGCAAATATATCGGGAAGAAAAATCATTAATATTTGGACCAGATATTGGAGAAGGAGGTGCAACAAAATATTTTAATTCTCTCTTACAAACAAAAATAACATTTCCTAGAAGCTTATAAGATCCTTTAACGCGGAAAATGACATTGAATTCATTTTCGTTGAATTGAATTCTTGTTTTAACAAATTGTTACTGGGATGCGTATACAGACGCAGCAAAAATATTAAGCTAGATTCGCTTGTTGCTGAATTGGTATTGGAACTGTTGGCTATTCAAATATTATCATTTGCGGCGATTTTAATTCAACCCTGTTTACAAGCATGGGATCAAATATTTGCTTCGCTGTGACTGCTTTAAACTTATTCTCGATAAATAGCTCGAGACCAACACATTTTACTGCAACCAACTCCACATTGTTGGAGCCGATAGCCATGAGCCACGATTTTGAAGTTATGCAACAAATTGAAAAATTCACTTTTCGTGATTTTAACAATATAAATTTAATATCACTGGAGGAAGACCTAAACAAGTACTCAAGGCAGGAGAACTCCATGGTTTACTACGGAAACAAAATTATTAATTGAACGTCGTGATAAAATATATAAGTGCTGGAAACGCTACAAAGCTAATGAGTTTAAAAATGATTCTCGAGCGGCTAGAAGAGCTGTTGTATCAAAAATAAGGCACGATAAATCAACATACTCTGGTACAAAATTCCGCACTGCGGTAAATACTAAACAAACGTGGAAACGAATTCGTGATATAGACATAATTGGTGCCCGTGCAAATACAACAACAAATGTTATAGATATTGAAAAACTAAATTCCTCTTTTGCAAGCATTCCCAAACCATCGGTTCAACTCGATTTTTATGATCAAACAAATTTGGTTTCCAATGTTTCACTATTCTCGATGCTGTTGAAGGCTTTCGATCAGTTAAATCCAATGCAGTTGGTCTAGACGATATACACACGCGCTTTATAAAACTAATACAACCATGGATAATACATTATGCTAATCATATATTCAACTCTGTTGTTACTACCTGCATTTACCCAACTGGTTGGAAACTTGCTAAAGTTATTCCAGTGCCAAAAAGTGATAAGGAGTACCGCGAAATATCCATTCTGCCGTACCTGTCAAAGGTGTTTCAACGTCTAGTACATAATCAGATTTATAAGTACATTCTTGACTACAATCTCCTTACTGATCGCCAGTCTGGTTTCAGGCGAGGACAAAGCTGCACCACTGCCTTATCTGAAGTAATAGAAAATATTCAAAGTAACATGGATGAAAGTAAAATTACTTTTCTGGTATTAATTGATCACTCAAAAGCCTTCCATACTGTAGATCACCAAATTCTGATCTTAAAACTCTTGAATATGTTCAATTTCTCAGAGACGGCATCGAAGATAGTCGACTCATATCTCTCCGAAAGATAGCAAGTGGTTGCCAGTAACGGAACTAAATCCAGCCCCTTGTGCATGTCGAGAGGTGTATCTCAGGGATCGATACTTGGTCCACTTCTATACTCGACAAGGATCTCCACCTTCAAGTAAAGCATGCCAAAATGCATATGTATGCTGATGATGTCCAGCTGTACGTTGACTGCTCCAGAACATTAATGAGTCATGAAGTTACAAATCTAAACCAGAATCTTAGCAAAATTTATAACTGGGCAACGGCAAATAGCCTGTGCCTTAATCCTAAAAAATCGTATTACCTTATAATCTGTAAGAAGAGCATGCAAATCGTTGATGACAGAGGTATATATCTTGGCGGCCAGAAAATTCAACTGGTCAACACAACTAGAAATCTGGGTATTGTTTTTAATTGCACTCTTACTTGGTCCGACCACATTAACCAAACTTGCAGCAGAACATATGGAATGCTCAGAAGTCTATGGTATAGTCAGCATTTTACACCGCCGAAAATAAGAATGGCGATAGCAAGGTCATACCTCATACCAAACCTTATTTATTCATCCGAAGTCTTCGCCGGCTGTAACTCTAAGGACAAACGAAATCTGAACACAACATTCAATAACATCGCACGTTACATTTTTGGTATACCTAGGTTTGCAAGTATATCAACATACTCCAGACGAATCTTTGGAATTTCTCTTGATAACTATCTGATGTTTAAGAATCTACTTTTTCTGCACAAAATAATTACAACAAAGGAACCCAACTACCTGTACCAAAAATTAGCATTTACCGCATCTGCAAGAAACAATATCTAATATTCGCATCTATATAAAAACAGTGCATCTTTTAACCAGGTTTTCGTCTACACCATATATCTCTGGAACCATCTGCCCACAAATATTCAAATCACCAGCAACGCAACAAAATTCAAAAAGTTATTAATGACGCATTATTCTTAGATGTTCTTTATCTGTCTACTAAATATGTATACCTGTAATTTTTCTACTATGTAAACTAGAATTTTTTATATTCCATTATTGTTTTTCTAGTTTAACATATTTATTAATGTATTAAACTTTAGTTATTTATTTAAGCTTTAACAAATGTAATTTGTCAAAACTATTTCTAATAACTTACCTGATTATATTGCTGTTATTTATAAGATATTATATCTTGTTGCTTTAGAAAGGCAAATAATAAATACAAATACAAATACCCGTTTGCATATAATTGTGATGACTAGGCTACTACAAATGGCGAGATTTCAATACCCAACGGACACACACCGTGATTTTTTTTATCCAACAGTTGTTTTCTTTGTTTTGCAACATTTTATGTATTTTTTGTCAATTGTTTCATATTCTTGTTTGAAATTATTTAATTTATATTAAAAGATTGAGATTATTTAAAAATATCAAGAACACCTTAAAAATTTACAATTACAAGACTTCATCAATAACTGGAGCGATAATGATAATGACCACCAAGATGAAAAAGTAACATCGACTATTCATGACTGGCTCTAGTGGTCTGTAGGTCAAAGTTTAGCAGCATGTCTCACAACTATCAACGTCAAAATAACTACCCAAAAAGAAGCATCGTCGGGTGTATCCGATTTAAAACCGTTATGAAAAAAAGCGGACTACCTTCAATATTCAGCCGGCACATCAGCCATTGATCAAGGAAAAGCAAGTGCCACTGCTCCGAACTAATAAGCGATAAAATATTTTAATGAAATTTACTTGTAGAAAAAAAAATAAATATTAATTTTCTGCCCGAATCAATATTATCAAAATGTGCGACAAATAAATAATACAGCATTTCATGGGAACTCTTCTATTTTCTGTGTATCACAATGAGCCACAAACCTTATCGTATTGGGCAATGGGGAAACCAATTATTTGCCAAACATGTTTATGTTCACAAAATTTTAAACGAACTTTTAAATTGCTGACAATAAAATATTTAAGTGCGAAAATGTTTATATGCCGCAAACTAAATTATTGCGGATATAAACTGGAGCACCCATATTCGGGTGCATCAAATATTTATAGTAAAAATTTGGAACCGTTGCATCCGCCATAGTTGAACTATTATCGCATTGTGAACCTCCAATGCAGCAAACCGCTCACTTTGGGAGAGAGAGAGTGACTTCTGCGCAACCAGAACTGTTTGATCCCATCGTGTTTTCGGCGCTCCTTTAAAAACTGGGGAAACAGCATTGAAAAAAAAACGTTAAACTGACTATGCTTACATTCGTTAGATGGATAATTCTGATCTAAAAAAATAGTCAATAATATTGCCAAATATCGGGGAAAATACGTGAATGAGAGCGCGCTTAGCAAGATCGAAAACCAAATAGCAAGGAAATGAACCACTATACAATTCTATGAAAACATTGTTTCTAGCCACGGCAAATGAAGCCCCTCGACTAAAGTTATACTAATTTTGGGATAAACACTGAACTAGTTTTTAGTAAATATTTTCCTCTAATTATGAAAAATTTTCTGTGAAAAACAAAATTTTATATTTCCTAAAATCAAGAAACAACATTCAACAGAATTTCAGTAAAAATAAACTGCATTGACGCAATACGACAAAATTTTTCCACTCTAATTAAGTAAAATTGTTCAATGATATTATTTTTTAATGTTCAATACTTTAAAGGAAATATTTAATAAATATAAAATTTTATTCGAGCAACTGCTAGTGCTTTAGTTCTCGTAATTCCCATTTCTTACTTGAGACTTCATGTATGAGTAGATGAGTTTTTAAACTTTTCAAGCATGATGGTAAAGATCTACTGATGAGTTCGTATTTAACTGCCAATGAAATGCGTTTACTAGATTAGCTAACCCGTAAGAAATTAATTAAATTTTGAAAAAGGAAATTTTTAATTTTATTGTTTTTATAAGAATCTTATGAGAAACATTGTGGTTGAATGTTACAGCAGGCTTCAATAGACTTTTCTTTCCATTCTTTAAGAAGGAAATTTTTAAAAATTTCCTAACAGCGTAGAGTTAAAGGGTTAAAATGTTCCACAATGAACTTCCCCATGGCGTTTAACTACAATGCGCTTAACATATTTTTTATGTAAAAAGCAGGATTCTCCTTCACTACAACAATTTTCAAATGAATGGTGAAACTTCATCTTTACCTAAACTTCATGCCAAATACAGATTTTAGAAGGCTTGATACACGTTTTATTATCTATTGTGCCCTTTTCAAAAATCTTTTATTACAAAAGTATTGTAATTTTTTGTTGCCCAGTGTAATTTGTATAAACTTTTTGAATACATCATTTCTTGCTTAAAAGAGTGTTTTATAAAAAATATTTAATAGCAATTAAAAAGAGACATTTTCATTAAAATTTATTTAAAATTATTTTCACCAAACAAAGTTTCATTTTTTGTGGGTTGTGGGCATTTCATGCACCACATGCTTGGGCACACAAATAAGCTTGCTGCACAACAAATGAAAGCTTTATTTATTTGAAATTAAGATTTGAGAATATCTGAATAAACAAATTTAAATCAATTTTATTTATCTATTCTAGAATAATAATTAAATTTATATTTTATTTTATTAATTCATATGAAAGAGAAAAGAAATCATATCATTTGCATGCGTGTATTTTTCCGCAGAAATCTACAGGAAATCAGTTTGTTGTTAAATAAAAATTTGTTTTTAGTTTAGCAAAATTAATATTGTACTCTTTTGCTTTGTATTTTTTTTTTTCATTAAAACCAGCACAAAGTGCGAAATTAATACAAAAAAAAAAAAAAAAAAAAAAAACAACAGGAAAAAACTTACGCTGCACGTCGTGTTATCCTGCTGACAGTGTTGCATTGAATGTTCGTTCATTAAAAGTATTAATGAAATTAATGGTAAATCGTTGAATATTTTATAAATGGCTTAATTTGCTTGGTTTTTTTTAACAAAAAATTTTTTACAAAAAAATTTCTTTGATTAAAAATTAAAAAATAGAAGTAAAAACTTACAAATATTTTTAGTGTTTTAATTAAGAAGTAAAATAAATAAAGTAAAAGTGATTTGAAATTTTAAAGTAAATTCTTATTTAGTTACTAAAATATCCTTAAGTTGTTTTTAAAGTGTGTGTTTATTTTCTTTAATAAAATTCGCTTGAACAAAACTAAAGCAGCCGGCTGGGGCCACTTAAATTTAGTTGCTTTTTCCCAATTTTATTTTAGAAAAAATTATTTTCGTTTTTTTTTGCTGTTATTATTTTATTAAGAAAAAAAATTATAAAAATGTTGTACGTTACGATTTGCGTTTCCATTATTTTTGTAGCAGCAGCTGGTTGCATTTCTTTCATTTTATTTGCTTTGCTTTTAATTTTTCTATTTCATCAAAATATTTGAACTTAATATTTTATGCTTCTCTCTTTTTAAATGAAACCGTTTTATTTGTTTTAATTTATTTTAATATTATTATCGAAAAATTATTTGTTCAATATTTTCTGTAAATTATTTTAAGTTGGCTTTCCTTTAAGTTTTTAAAAATCAATTTCTGGTTTTCTTAATTTTTTTAAGTTTTGATTTTATTACTTATGTTTTTGTATGTAATTTGATTGTTTGATTTATTTGATTAAAAAATTAGCGTCATATTTTTGATTTCTTGTCATATATAAATTTTTGTATTTCTATATATTTTTTTTTTGGTAATTATCTGTTTGCAAATGTATAAAATTGTTTGAGCAAATTATGAAAATATTTTAACAGTTCTTGTGAGTATTAATATAATGGTTCTTTATAAGATGCTAGAAGAAGAAGAAGTTTCAAGATCGGGTTTTGGGAATAATTTTCCTGATTTGATTGCATCAATATTATATTGTAGCAGCACGATAGATGAGTGAATCACACCATACACAGCGTTAATGATTTTAAGAGTCAATATTGTTGCCTACCCTACTGTCACTAATACGTTTAGTTGCCTTCCCGTCTACGTAGTCAAGTAACTTTAAAATATTCTATAGTTGTATATATTCTATAACTTTTTATAAGCATACTTGAGAAAAGCTTACAAGACAATATTTTTCACACTTTTCACACAAAAATTTCAAGGGTATTTTTTGGTTTGTCATTCCGCATGTATTTTCCACTATATTCTTGATCCTAATGGCTAGGGAAGTTAAATAAGCCATGTCCGTCTATCCGTCTGTCCGTCTGTCCGTCTGTCCGTCTGTCCATTTGTCTGTACTTGAAATCGATTTTCCGAAGCCACCAGTAAAGTTGGAGACCTGGTCTTAAACTTATGTGTAAAAATTGTTCTGAAGACGCATGGTATTGAAAATCAGCAAATTTAAAATATCGGTTCCGTTATTTAATTTTTAAATTTATAAATAACAGACGGTGCGTGCCTTAGTATTGAATCTTGAATTATGGAAATTTCAGAATTAAACACACTGCAGCCGTTTTATTAAAGCTTGGTAATTAGTTGTATAGATTTACTTTATAAAAACCCCAGGATTAATTATCCTTCTTCAAGGATAAAAGTGGCCAGGAATGAAAAATTGAAAATTTTATTCGGAATATGAAATAAAAAATGTTGAAAATATATCAATTAATATGTTTTTATCAGAGTAATAGGGTTAATTTTTTTCACCAAAAGTTTATTATATTTTACGCGTCCCTGTAAAATATAGAAAATTCTTATACACATACATTTGTGATGGGTATATAAGATTCGGGATTGCCGAATATAGCACGCTTTGTCTTAACAATACTTAGTTTAAATAATAATTTAATCATTTGTAATTGCAAATGACTTCCAGTTTTGTAAGTGTCCTTGACACACACATGCTAGAGTTTTGTATAATTTGTAAAAGAATTTTCAGTCTTATTGGTTCTTTTTTCTTTGCTTAAAATGTTACGAGTTTTAAAGAAGTGTAACCAAGAGTTCACGAATCTTGAATGCCGATATCAGCATATAAATTTACCGATGGTAGTGAATGTCCTTACAAGTGCATATTATTTTCTATGGCAAATAAAAAAAAATTTTGACGCGTGTGGAAAATATTTTCCCTTAATAATAGATTTATCTTTTATTATTTAATCGAATTTAATCCAAGTATTGCATTTATGAAAGCAAATTGTGTGCTTTATTTTATAATAAATATTAATAATGTTTGGTATTTCATAAACAAGTAAGACAGTGCGATAAGTGAAATGTTTAGCAAAATTTATGTTTCGCAGTTAAACTATTTTTAATTATAAATGTAAAATATTGTTAAACAATTGATTGTAAATATTTTTTTTATTAAACTTTTCTCATAATTTGCTTACAATTTTTATTTAAAATTTTTTTTAAAAACTTATTACAAAAGTTGATGTTGTTTAAAATATTTTTCTTTTTTGATGAAAACCATTTATTTTATCACTTGATGAACTTGATCAACTATAAGTATTATTATTTATCTCTGCTTTTTGTTGTTTTTTCTTGTTAAATAATATATATTTTGTTTCATAAAAAAATATTTAAATTTTTTTTTTTTTTCATTTATTTTTTAAGTTTTTATTTTGCAATAAATTTAGAAATTTTCTTTAAATAGAATGAATATAAAAACTGAAATAGTTTTTTTGAATAACTGATAACAGTTTCAAGCGGAACGACCGCTTTGACGTTTCACGTATAAATAAATGTTAAGGATGTAACAACGGAAGCATCAAGCTAAGAACTCAAGTACATTAAGGACTCGCACACACACAGGCACATGCAAATATAAAATGCACACATCGCGCCACTTGTATTAGAATTGTGTTGTCTTCGTTTTATCCATTTTTTTATGTGGTGTTAAAGAAGTAAATAAGCACACACAAGCACGTTTAACGTTTGTCACACGGATTACAATAACAAATAGAAAAACATCTCTCATTAACTGGAGCAACTTTTATTACATGGATCTTAAGAGATGATGAACATTATGATGGTCACATGGTATAAGCCATCAACAACAACAATATTAAGAAAATATTTCGAGAAAAAAACACAACATAAAATTTTTATTTAAATTATTAATTTTTGATTTTGTTTAATTGTTTTTATATTATTTTTTTTTTTAAATATTTCTTTATTTTAATTGCATTTTATTTAACAGTTTGGTTTTTTTAAATAAAATTCGCTTAAAAATAGTTCTAGTAGTAACTTTACTGTTACGTGTTAAACCAACAACTAAATTTTTGTTAACCAAGTCCTGATTTTTTTTCCTGCTGCTGTTCAAAAGATGCTGGCTATTACTACTAGTCGCTTTTGTTTTGTGTGTGTGTGCGTGATTGTTTATATATTTGTATGTGTGTGTATGTATGTGTGCCTTTTTTATTGTTGCTTTAGTTGTTCAGTTATTATTACTCATTTGGAATTTGTTGCTCTTGCTGAAAATCAACAAGAACCAATTTGAACATGTTCATGGTCGTTAAAAATGCACTCTTAATACTAGACCACACATACATACACGTAAATCTACACACACTAATAATATTACCACTGTACAAACACAATTGTAATTTCTTGTAAAATGTTAATGTCCTCTTTTTCTTTTTTTTTTGGCAAAGAAGCAACATGTTGTAGAAATCTCTCATGTAATTTATAGACTACCAATAGAATCACTCTCTTTATCTCTTTGTTGTTTTATTTCACTCAATTCAATAAATCTCCTTTCACACACCCTTTTTAAGGCCGTTAGGAAAATAAAACCAAACATTTTTTTTCTTTTTGTGGTAGTTTTTCGCATCACCCAACAAAAAGAAAAAAAAAAAGAAAAAAACAAGAGAGATACTCACACAAGCGTAGAATTTAATATCGTTATGAGTTTGTTTTGCTTTTCCAGTCACGTGTTGCATGCCTTTGAAAATGAGTAAAAGCTTTTCATACACAATCCTGCTAAAGTACCCCACCTTTTTGTTACACTACGAATTCAATGAAACAAGAAATGCTCTTTGACTCAAGCAATCTGCTGCCCTTTTTGTGAGTTTTCGTATATTTTACTCACTCTTCCGCTCTCGCTCTCTCGTCAAAGCTTTTTTTAGTATATTTTTCTTGTTGCATTAATGGTTAGTAAATTATGTTTGGGGCAAAATTGCATGGACCAAAAAGTGTTTAAATTGTAAGTGTGTCGCTGATGATTCTTAAAGTATGTATGTGAGCATAAACAAATGCGTTTATTCTTACATACATATGTAGATGTGTGAGAGTGTGTGTGTGTGGCTATGTATGTTTTTCCTAAGTAACATGTTATTAATGTATGTATGTTGGTATGTTGCAAATGAGCATACGCCCCATAATGCAATGTTATGTATGACGGAATGTACGATAACCCTATAAAACTAAGCCTTTAGGCTTAGTAAGTCCTTTACTATGTGAAGGATATAATAAATTAAGAAGAAAAAAAGCAAATTTTGAAAAACAAGTTCCGAAAAAATGTTCATCTACAATTTAGAAACGAAAACTAACGTTTTTATTTTCATTTCCCAATATTTTTTTTTTAAATTAAGCAAAATTGCTTTACAACACAATTTTTATTTTTGGATCAGTAGCTTATTTCACAACCACTATTTGCCAACCTTAAATGCAAAAAAAAGTAATTTATATTTTTCCCCACCATTTCATGGTTGTGTATTTGTTAGAGAAAACATTTTTCGGTTGTTGTTTGCATTTTAGTTTTTTTTTTGATTGCCATAATACGCAACACATTCTTAATGGAAATTTAAATTTCAAATGCAAATTGTTATCGCCGCACAAAAAAAAAAAAAAAAATTACAAATATGTATGACATCAACAACAACATGGTTTATATGTAACAATAGAAGAAATGTTTTTAATGGTAAAATGTTTTGGAGACAATAAATAAATTTAGTTTTGCCGTACTTCAAAAGGGATTAGAATTTTTGTTAGAGTGATGGAATATTGTAACAATAATATGATAACAGCCATAATAATTTTGTTCTTTATGAAATTTCAAAATTGTGAAATTTAAAAATAAAGTTTTCAAGATTTTTATTTTAGCCAAAACTGTTTATTAATTTAAATAAGGAGATCAATTCGAATTGTGTGAAATGAAATATTAATAATAAAATCCTAGACACGAACCATAGAATTTAACAGAGGACTGTTAGAAAATTAACACTGCTGTGTGGGCACGTAAGAAACATAGTGTTTGCATTAAAATTTAATTTGCTTTTAGGGATTTTTTTTTCTGTTATTTATGGATCATGTAGTGGTCTCGAAGATCCTTTAATTGAATTTATAAAATTAGGATTTATTCAATTACTAGAAAGGTGGATTTTCTATGGGATGATAACATTCGTTCATACGTAGGATATTATGGGAAGTCGTGTTCAAGTTATTATTTGATAAAATTTCGACAAAACGGAGTAATTTTAAAGCTTAAATGAAAGGAAAACTTACATATATCTGATGATATACATATTTTTTTAAACTGAGATCTTTTGCTAAAGTGACAGAACAGTTACTTCAGCACAATTGTAAATAAATACAATTATATTTTTCTTAGAAAATTATTTAGTCACAAGGCCATTTCTGTTTTTCTATTAATATTTTTCTACAAGAAAAAAAATGTATTACAAATGACGCTAACTGAGTGAATTTTCCTTAGCATAGAATTGTAAATCAAACACTAGTCTTTTGTTCTTAATTTTCTTTCTTAACTTGTCTTAGAATTAATTGCTTTCAGCTTTTCGAATAACAAAAAAAAAAAAAAAAAAAAAATAAGAGAAAACTACTAAAACAGGTTTTTCATATTGAAATTTAATTTTCGTACTCAAAAATGCACAAGATGTATTGTGACGTATTTAATTTTCATTACGGAATTTTGCACAAGAAATAAAAAAGAACTGAAACAACAACAAATAAATAAAATACATAATAAAACGTACGATGTTTTGTAAAATCATTTGAATACCAAAAATTAACAAAAAGGAATAAAATAATACGCTTTTCATTTATTAAAATAACATAGATTTCGTTTGAATATTTTATAGGAGTGAAGAAGAGAGAGAGAGCGAGAGAGAAAATCATAGAGAAATAAATGATTTGCAAAGAAAGTTTGATCATACATCATTAAATATTAAATAACGTTGAAAAGAAAAATATGAAAACTACGAATTGAATAAAGTTTTAACATCCTGTTTTGATTTTTAGCTTTGCACAGTGGGCCACGGTGAAATTATTTTGGAAATAACTGTGCCAATTCTAAATGTTTTATTCGATTGCGATAAAATTTGAAAACGGTTCCGCAACGAAGCTATAAAGACTCCAAGAGGGATACTGTCACTGTACACAAATAATAAATAGACATGTACAAAATTTAAATAAAAACTTTCTTTCCAAATAGTTTAAAAAATTTTAATTATAATTTAAAATTAAATATGTAGAAATGCTTCTCTGTCATGTATTTGTTCATCGGATTATCATATTTGCAATAGCAAATTAATTTCCAAAATATGTATTTTGATTATTATCCCACTGTGCATTATACAACTAAGTTAATAATTGCTTTGCTATCTTTTCAACAAAAGAAATAATAAAGCTTTTTCCAATGCATCTTTGTAATAAGACCTAAAAAGCTCTTAACATATTCGTCTCTATAAAAATGTGTAGCCAACATTTCTCTATTGTCATCGGTGACTAGTAAAGTTTTTTTTTTATTCAAAAATTCTTTTTTAATTAACTAGAAAGAGATTTCTCACCTGCAATGCAATTTAAACTCTTACCGACTATTTCTAAACACATGCAAAGTCAAAAGTAAATAACGCCAATTAAAGTAGAGATAAAGATGTCAAATTATCAACGCCCTCATAAACATGGCTGAGGACGAACCAACTTAATCCTTATATTCACAACAATACACCATCTCATAGTGACGATGGTGATGATGCTGTTGAAAATGATTTTGAGTACGTCAAAGTCAGTGTTAAGGAATGTTGATGGTGTAGTTGTTCGCATGTTTGTAGGTTTTCTTACAGGCTTTTGTTATTCCATTTCCTTTTTATTAACTTGGTACTCTTTGATTCACTTAACAGTTTTTTTCAGCGCTATTCTTTATTCTTTATGTGCAAATAGTTTTAATTTTTATATTCCTCTTTTCTTCTATTTTTTTTGCCCAGTACTAACGCAATTTTCTTTATAGGCTTAAACTTCAACTTCTGCTGCCTATCAGTGGCACAGTGTGCTGCAGAGGGCAAAAATTTAAATTTTATTTTCTCTTTTATATTTAAATTTTGCAAACATTATTTTTGCTTATAGAAAACCTTGATTTATTGGGATATCGGTTATAGAAAAAAGTTTTAGTAAATTCGAATATACTCTCAATGCACAATTTTTAAAAAATAAGGTAATATATTTGTTTAATGATGTGTACGAAATTCAATAGAGGTATTTTTTTATCATTGAAATCTAGAAATTCATTTTCATGCCCTGAATTATTCGATTACAGAACACTGTGATGACATGCACAAACACACAGACTATAATACAATCTGTCTTTGTTGATGATAGTTCTTGTAATTGTTTGCATGTTCATGGTTCGTTATGACTTTCCTCCTTTTTTTCGCTGTAAATATTGTAGTCCTTTTACACACAACCACTATCTGAAGCGGTAATTTTTTTTCTTTATATTATGAAGCAGGAATAAATGCTAAAGGCCACTATACGTATAAACACATACATAACATAAATATTACGATACTTAAGTATATGCCAATATGGATGACCGAACAGCAAAAGTCCTTTGTAGTATTAAAACTCAAACAATGCTTTGAAAGCTAAAAAAAAAATGTCGCTTAGGTTTTGCAAGATTTTCGATGGCTTTTGCGGCAAATCCCATAAATTGAAGAGCTTTGCAAATTTCAAGAACAAATTTTTAGTCCTTTCAGACTTTAGTGAAATTTTATAAAAACCAATTTATTTGTAAGTTTAAAAATCATGCCTTATGGCATTATAACTGAATTAAAAAATATTCTTAAAAAAAAAGAGGTATAAATTTTTTTTAAATTAAATTTTAAAATATGTGACCTGGTCTATGAAAAGGGACCTTATGCGTCAAAAAATCATTTTTCTCTTTCTTGTCGATCCGGATAGAGTTTGGGACGCTCTTCCACGTGGTAAAATCCGAAAAATCATATTTTGTTTAAAAGTTTACTAAAAGTGAAGAGAAAAAAGAGTACTAATACGAAAAATACAGTTATTGTTTCACTCAAAAAACTTGTTTTCGCGCGTAAGGTCCCTTTTCATATAACAGGTCACATATATAGTTTCAAAATGAACGCCCAACAAATTAAATGGTTTAACTTTGCCAATGTCGATCCGATTTACTAGAAACTGGACATACCAATAGATGGCCAGGTCAACTTTCAAAAACCAGTTTTAAAGTTCTACGGAATAAGAATGACCGGTTTCTGAGATTTCCTTAAAGTAAAGGCTTCTAAAATCGTACAACTGCTACATGTTCAGTTTTAACTTTACTATAGAGATGTTAGTAGTTAACATGCCGATTTTTGTATAACGTTTGTTAAAGTAGATGTCTTTGTAAATAAATATGCCAAACTTGAAATAAATCTGAAAAGTAGTTTAGAAGTTACACAGTTTTTAACATTTTGATTTTAAACTTTCAATAAAAAATATGGGTTATGTATCCTTTATTTCCTTTTGGAGTTTCATCAATATCGGTTCAAATGTAGAAAAGGCTGTTACTTTTGCTTTCGAACAGAGAATGGTTGGACAGATGGACCTAAGGGCGCATAGTGGGACTAAAATGTAAACAAGTGTATTGGAAATAAATAAGTTACTGTATTTTGAAATAAATATTTACTGGGTATGGGGAGCTAATTGCCCCTTGGCCCTCTTCTAACCTCTTTAACGGAACAATAATTATTAAACGTTAAAATGTAGAAAAGGCTGTTACTTTCGCTTTCGAACAGAGAATGGGCGGACAGATGGACCTAAGGGCGCATAGTGGGGCTAAAATGTAAACAGGTGTATTGGAAATAAATAAGTTACTGTATTTTAGAATAAATATTTACTGGGTATGGGGAACTAATTGGCCCTCCCCTTGGCCCTTTTCTAACCTCTTTAACGGAACAATAATTATTAAACGTTAAAATGTAGAAAAGGCTGTTGCTTTCGCTTTCGAACAGAGAATCGGCGGACAGATGGTCCTAAGGGCGCACAATGGGACTAAAATGTAAACAGGTGTATTGGAAATAAATAAGTTATTGTTTTTT
Organism: Lypha dubia; assembly: GCA_947311025.1. Taxonomy (NCBI): domain Eukaryota; kingdom Metazoa; phylum Arthropoda; class Insecta; order Diptera; family Tachinidae; genus Lypha; species Lypha dubia. The sequence continues at coordinate 51,738,970 of OX371264.1, forward strand.
ATAATAAATATTTGCTGGGTATGGGGAGCTACTTGCCCCTTGGCCCTCTTCTAACCACTTTAACGGAACAATAATTATTCTCTGTATGAGTCGAGACTTTATTATACATTTGGCTGAGAAAATTATGGTAACCAGACTGGTTGTTCTGGAGATTACCTCAAGCAAACATACAAAACATTACCTCTTTATAATGTTATTATAGATTGACAGGTTTATTATTATTATTTTATTTTTTTTTTGTCCTGCAAGTCCCCAAATATATTAATTCTTAACTTTTAATGTAGAATAAAATTTTCTGTCACTTCTACTAGAAGTTTTCACAATTATTTAATCAAGTCTTTTGAACAACACCCAAAATTCAGTACAATGAATACCAGATGTACATTTTTATAACAAAAATATTTCTATTGATGACCTCTAATTGTTAAATAAAATCGAAATTTGTTCATAATATTATTGCAATATATTTGCTAATGAATCCAAGAAAGTATGCTGCAGTTTTTGACTTTTCAAATACACAATTCTTAACGGTTACTTTATAATTGAGTTGAATATCACTCATTCGTACTGAGTAACGTTTCAATTAAATTAAAAAAAAATATTATTATTTTTTGCCAAATTGTGTACTTTTTTAAAATTATTTTAGTTTAAAATTTTTGGTTTGAAAATATGTTTCTATTAAGCTGAATTTAAATTAAAATTATGAATTTTATTTATAATTCTATCCCATTTCAAAAGTCTCACTATAAAGCTTTTAGTATCACAAGCATCGTCATGTGTTAAAACCTCCCTGCATGCAGGAAATGTTTTAATAATTTCATATATATAAGAGTAATTCTCATATAGTGTACAATATAATCATAAAATTCTATTTTATAGAAAGAAAAAAACAAACAAAGTCATATATATTTGTTGATTTTGATGTTGTTCTTTAATTCATAATCAATATATTTTCTTCTTTATTATTTTAAAGATTGCTTGTAGTACCCGATGCATTGTTGGATTCATAAGCCACGTAAGTTTTTCCTTTACTATATTTTCACTATGTCTTTTCTTCTTCTATTTTGCATATTTAATGTGATTATTTTAGTGAATGTGTGCAAAAAAAAAAAAAAAAACGATGAGGAAGAATGCTGAATGCTGTGACACAAGGAAATTTCTCTACAAAACGAAAGAAAATGGGCAAAGAAAAGAAAGTAATCTTGTATAACAACACAAAAGCTCTAACAAAAATTTTGTATAGTATGGTAATAGACAAACATGCTCATGGTTTTACATGAGTAGTAATATGTTTTTTTTTATGAAAGGATAAATAAAATATTAAGTCTTAATGATACCAGAGAGGTGCAACACTTAGGGGTCTTGAAGATAAATTGTTAACCCCGTATATGGATGGCATGACTGAAAACGATCGAATTTAATAAAGAATCTTTATTCAAAATGATGATAAATTTCTTTAGCATTTTCTTATTAAAAATTCAGTGCGTAATATTATGGATGCAAATTACTCAAATTAGAAACTAAAACAAAAATTTTTTTTTAAAATTAGAAGCCAACTTGCACCACTTATGTGAGAAAATTTTTGCCTCACCTGGTTTTATAACCCATTCATACACTCATGCCTCTTTCATAAATTTAATCTCTTATTAAAACGGATTTGTTTCGTTGGCATGAATCATGAACAATCCCCAGCATAAGAAGAAAGAAAAAGGCACCCAAGTAAAAAATTCAATTGACACCGGCATATCTTAAACGTGTTTGCATATTTTTAGGCTTATAATGGGATTTTTCATCACATTGAATTAAATTAATTTAAAGTCATGTTTAACTAAGTATGTAGATACAACTAAAATATTATTTTAACATTTTCTTAAGCTTATTCTCTCTCATATAAATTTGAATAAATTAAATAAGATTGTTTTCATTATTTAACTCAATTACATAAAGTTTTATAAAAGAAATTCACAAGGCAACAAAAAAATTATTCAAGGATATTGCGAAAATTGAAACAAGGATATAAAAGCTTCATATACATATTTAATTTTTAGTTGATCCTCATTCAGTTCGAATATTCGTAAGTAAGTTTGAAATTTTCTAAATTAAGTTGGAGTTTATGTAATTAACAATTTTTAAAATTAAATTTGAACTTTTCGTAAGTAAATTTGAATTTAAGAAACTAAGTTTCGAATATTCGAAATTAAGTTCGAATTTTCAAAATTAAGGTTTAAATTTCTAAATTATATTTAAACTTTCGAAATTAAGTTTAAAATTATCCAAATTAAATTCGAGTTTTCTGAATTGGGTTCGAACTTTCGTAATTCCATCCAATTTTTAATATAAATGCCAACCTTACGTAAATAAGTTAATATTTTCTGAACTAAGTTTTCAATTTAAAAACTACGTTTAAATTTTTAAAATTCAATTTGCAATTTTCAATTTCAAATGCGAGTTTTCTAAACTAAAATTGAATTTTCGTAATTAAATTCAAGTGTTCTAAATTAAGTTCTCACTTTCGTAGGTAAGTGCAAATTTTCGAAACTAAGTTTCGAATATACAAAGGCAAGTTCAAAATTAAATTTGAAATTTCGAAACTAAGTTCGAAGTTTCGAAACTTTACTTTCGAAACTATGTTCGAACTTTCGAAACTAGGTTTCTAATATTCAAAATTAACTACGAGTTTTTCAAATTAAGTTTAAATTTTTAATATTAAGTTTGAATTTTTAAAAGTCAATTCGAGTTTTAAAAAGTAATTTCGAATTTTCGAAATTAAGTTCGAAAAACCATAATAAAGTTTAAAATATTGTATAGTCAGTGCTCTAATCTCTGCTCCAGTTACACTTAATTTTCGTTAATAAACTACTGTGATATGATCATCCATTGGAAGAGTTTTATGTATACATACTGAATATCCTTAATACACCTTAAATTTGAAATACGTTATCAGGGGCTTCATAAACGATAGACAAATATTTTTTCACTAATAGAATAGTATGTCCATCAGTCAATCATTAAGGCATTTAAGTTAAATTCAATATCAAATCCTTTATTGATTTAATTACCCTCAAAGTTTTTTTGGATTCTTAAAACAATATTCACTTAAATTTTTCGAAAACGAAATATATTTATTTTTTTTTTTAAATTTCATTAAATATTTACGATAAAGAGTGATGCTGTTTTTGCCTAATGAAAACTATTAAAATTTGTTGTTATTGTTTTGTTTGTTTAGCTGTAATTATAGTTTTCCACAATAAATTTAACTTTTACATGCTAATAAAGGACATTTGTAAAAGGAAAACCTAAAATAAATAAAATTCTGTTTTGCTGACATATAGAATTCAGGCTTTTTATTTTAACCAAAATGTTTAGTCTGTCTGCCAACGCCATTATCAACGCCATCGTCATTACCATCATCACCATAATGATCATCATGATAACACTAAGAGTGCAAAAAATTTTAAACAGAACTTTAAATAACAACTCCGACAAGTTGAAAACTTTTGGTGTTGAAGCCATAATTTCAATTTTCAAAATATATTTAAAACTGACTACATAAATGGTTGTGCAATTGTAAAAACAAACTACCCAGCAGTTCTGTGAATTTGTTCTAGGGACTAGAATGATGTTGCATACTTTAGTATTTAGTATTTAGTAATTCTAACTATTGTTTCTTATTGTTGTAGAGTGAACAATCAAGGATTATGCAAAAGGTCAATTTTATAGATTTTATAGCATAATATATAATATTAGGAAACTTCAATAGTCTTTCTCGAAATCATAACTATCAACATTCATTTGTTTTTTAAAAGGTTTCATCAGTGACATAAATTTTCTATATCGGATTTAAATATTTTATATTTTGATTAATGGAAAATATCTAAAGTGTGCTTTAGTACTTCTAGCACTGCTGGGTACATTGTTTTTTTCGTATTATAAGCATTTAAAGTTAATGTTAGCATTGTTAATTATATACGTTTGTAAACAAAAGTGGTCGCTTGTTTGGCTGAGTTTTTGGTTGGTTGTACGGTCGCTTAGTTAATTTGTTAAAAGTTTTGAAATTTCATTATTTTTATCGAGTGTGTCCTGTTTGACCAGCAGACCTTATAAAGTGCATTTCAAAAATATTATAAAAAACATTATAACTATTTTTATTAGAAATGATTAACAAAATTTAAATGATTAACTTTTAAATTTGAAGTTTAAATAAAATGAATTTATTGTTTATTTTTGTAAAATGTTTTTTGTAGTATTTATTGAAAAATTGGAGTATGAAAGAGTCATTGAATACACAGATGGACACATTTGTAACTTGAACCTTTTCATTGGTATAGTTTTACGTTCTGCTTGTGTGTCAGCGCTTCGTTCAATATTTTAATAAGTTAAATTTTCTAATAAAAGAAATAGTTTCTGTCACTTAGTCCCTATCAAGACTTGGAAATTTTTTGCAGTAATTCCTGGTTTTTGAAGGTGAGATATGCGAGAAGGATCGTAACCCTTCCCAAGAATTGCTGCAACAAAAATTTAATGTGGACAGAGACTTATTAAACAACTACAGAGTTTGTTTTAACAACAAACAATTAAACCAGTGTGCACAGTGGGAAATTTTGGAAAAGAAATGGAAATAAATGAACAGTTTCTAAGGGGGAAGTGTGTTTCTTTTACGTCATTACAAAGAAGTGCTCATGAAATTTTATTAAAAGTTATGATTTAGTTTATATCTAACGGAAACGGAGCTAAAAGAGCCCAAAGTTAATCCACGAGGGTTAAGGAATAATTTTAACACATGACAATCTGCTACTTTTGGTCTGATAAAGAAGACCCAAAATAGCCCATAGGTAGTACACTGCATATAAAAGTAAAAGTACCAAAAGTACTATTTGAAGCCGTTTTTAGCCCTACAAAAGAACATAAAATACGGATAGCTTACCAAATTTCATCCAAATCTATTACGAAAATTTCGCAAGAGATAAAACTACCAAAAGAAAAAAAAGCACCAAAACTATAAAGAAACTAGATGATTGGACCGGCTTCGCCCGGAAGCTATTTTCTTATATGGGGGAACCACTCTCTCCAATCATCAACCCATTATTCCTATTTTGATAGGCGGACGTAGCACCATCTGTCCTTTAACAACATAAATAATTTTGTTCTGTTTGAAATACGAATTGGGTTAATAGTGTAGTTAATACAGGAATTGCCCCTTCCCACGCCTAACCTCATTTTTACCAAATATGCATAAAAAATTTCATTAAAATCGGTCGAGCCGTTTCGGAGGAGTTCGATAACAAACATCGTGACACGAGATTTTTATATATTAAAAAATAATACGAAAAAAAAAACCGAAAAATTCCTTTTTGGGAATTGGAAGCTTATGGGAATTTCAGGGTTTAACAGGAATAAAAAAAAAAACTTTAATTCCTGTTTGAAAACGTTCGCAAAAATTTAAAATTTAGTTATTTATTTTTGCAGTAAATAAAACATTTCCTCACCTGCATTTGATTACGCAGTTGCCCCATTCTAATTGTATGGCATTCATAATACCTCCAACAAACAAAATAAAAATCTCAGTGTAATAAAATCATATTCATTCATGTCAGTATAAGAAAAATATTTCAAATAAACTTAAACATTTAGACAGACAGTTAGATAAATTCCAATAGTCTTAGAAAAGTTAAAAAAAATAGTACAGGTATATTTTTATGCTCGTACATGAACATGCCTGCATGTGCTTGTATTCAACGAAGACAGCCAACGAACAAACGAACGAATGAATAGTTGCCAGTATTTCACAAAAATTTATGAAAATATGAAAATGTGCTCCGAAAACTCTACTATAAATTCCTACCATAAACTGAACTCTGAAAAACTGAAAAACTCATATACATATTTTGCTTAAGGTAAATTTGTTCGCGTGTATGTAGAAAAATTTAACCAACAATCTTTTTTCGGCAAAACTATTTGCTGTTACCAAAAAAAGAAAATAAAAAAAGAAAGGAAAATGAAATGAACAAAAGTACAGAAAGAAAATTAAAGCACAACTAAGGAATGTTGCAAAAAAAATCAAGATAAACAAAAATAAGTAAGACATTTTTTTCTTCTTGACTCGTGCAACGAGCAGCTTCTTTTTTTAGCTGTCGTGAGGTATTCTCCGTTTCATGTTGCATATAATACATAAAATATTGTAGTGGCATATTGCTACTGTTCGTATCTTGTTATTCAAAACGCCGTTTTGGCATGAATAACAAACAGAAGGAACGTAAACAATTTTGAATATTTTACAACTTCTTGTATCAAAAATCATCATCATCATAATCATCATCATAATCTATGAAGTACAGGAAGAAAAAGAAATGATATTTTCTATACAAGTTAAATATATTAACGAAAACAAGAATCGAAAATTTAAAAGTACCCAATGGATTAAACGTAACATCAATTTTATCATTATGTTCATGATATTTAACAAAAAAAAATGAAGTCCACGTCTAAAAGTTTTGCATACAAGTTTTAATGTGTAAACAAACGATAAAATATGTAGGAGTTTTAAAAGTGATGTCAAGAAAATTTCTCCACGCAAATTTTAATTGTTGTTCTACAATATCGAATATGTGGGTGCGTTCACATTTTAAACAAACGAAAACTAATTTGAGTTTCTTGGTATGCGACCAATACTCCAAAAGAAAATAAACTGGGGAAAAATCATCATCAATTTAGATTTCCATGTATACGGCAGAACAAAAAAAAAGTTATTTTCAGAGGACGCCCCACAACGATCGTCAGTGTTCACGTGTCTCGTGCTTATGATTGTTTATATAAAAAAAAATTAATGGCAACTAACACTAATGTTATAATTCTCGTATTTAATTTTCAAAAGAAAGTTGTATGCATACACAATAATTAGTATCACGTTTAACAAAACTACAGCACAGGTAGTGATGATCATTGAACATAAACGCTGACGTTAGTTGTACGGCGATTTCCGGAAACAATGTTATTCTATTTGCTGTGTACATGGAGATCTAAATCTATGTTGATATATTTCTAGTTTTTTTTTCTTTCTATTAAATCGTACTTTACCGATTTTGAGATGTCCGTCAGTTTGGATTATCTTGTTCTTCTTTTGCATTTCCCCTCTAAGTTGTTTTTTTTATTAAATATTATTTTTTTCGATAGCTCATAGTGTTAAAATAAAAGCATGAGTAAAAAATTGTAATTTTCAATGCGAAATTTTGAAAACGAATCCTTTAGTTTTCATATCAGCAAGAACACGTTGTTAGTTTCCTTTAAAAAAAAAATGGCAAAATCATTAAACAAAAAAATTTTATATCAATAAATAGTTTGTGTAACACAATAAATTCTTCGTTTTTTTTTAGTCTTAAACCCACAAAAGCCAAAATTATTTTCAAGGAATGAATGGTGCTTCATATGATAAAAATCTAACAATACGTTCCATAAAAAAAATCAGAAAAATTGGTCTAAATTTGTAAATTTTGGGAAATGATAACAAAAAAAAAAAAAAAAAAAATGGCAAATCTCCCAGTAGAAAGTGCACTTTGGTGTTCGTTTCTTAAAAACGTTTTGCTCTCTAAAACTGTGGTATGTTTAATTCGAAAAAAAATCACCCTCACTATTGATGGAAGGCAGGACCCGTATAAATCAACAGTGTTGATAGTCCCGTGTAAAACAGATGGCAAAGTTGTTAAAAAAAGGGCGCTCAACCATCTCATAAATTTTGTTGTGTTCTTGCAGAAAGCAAACACCATTACAGCCAAGTCTTAGGGCGATAGGACGGGGAAAACAAGTACCCTCCATACAAAATAATCATAAATATTTAGAACGGGCAACCCACATACAAGAAAATATTAATGATGTCTGTTCCAGAAAACGCGTCGAAGAAGTGAAAATTTACATGGAAAAAACGAAATTGATAACATTTAAAAATTTTGTTTTTGTTTCGACGCGTTTTCTGGAATAGACACCAATATTCACAACTACAGTAAGTAATTTTTCAAAATTGGCTGTGTGTTTCTTCAAGGACACAATATCAATTATAGAAAAATCTTTATTTATACATAATTGTATATTTGCCTGCAGATGAATTATGTGTGTTAGTAGATGACGCAGTAAAACGAAGACATAATTCAGATAATTCAAAATATGATTTAAGCGGATTTTGGATGATTAGAAAAAAGCGCTCTTTTATGTGAAAAAACAAGAGTTCCAAAGTGGGACATCGGGAACAAAAATCATGCATGTTCGAAGAGCTTTTCGCGGCAGGAGGCACAACAACAACAAGCATCTCTTCCTTAGAAACCTGCTTCGGCCGAAGTATTAGGTTTTGCTGGGTAACCAAATACGACAGTCGACTTTGAAAATAATTTTTTTTATTGAAAGGATTTGCTTAAAGCTATTTTTTCTATTCTGCTCAATTTGAGATTAAAATATTGTGATTATTTTATATGAATGGGGGTAACGAAGCACACCGGCTATTAATTTTTAACTTTGAGTTCCAATCTGTCTAAAGGTTCGGTCAAACTTGGCAAATATTTGCATAAAAAGGGCAAACACTACATAATACTGAAACCACTTTTGATTTAGACATATGATTTTTAGCTAAAACAGATTTAAACAAAACTTATAGAAAATGTCATAGAATCTAATATTATTGGTGGCTGTTTTGTTAGTTATTGGTTACACTTTTTTAGGCAAATATTAGACAAATGTGACCATACTTTAAGTACATACTAATTAACAATATAAACAAAAGATTTCAAAGAAATTTTTGCCATACACTAGAAATAAATCTCTGTCGTTCTTTTTATAACGATTATGCTGCAATAAATTTGTTTAAATTAACATCCTAAAACCACTCACAATATTCTAATGGTATGATAATCATCATAAATTAGCTATTCCATATTTATTTATTTGCTAAGCTACTTAATGCACATTCTAAAATATTTTCACTTGAGTAATTTTATTGTCAATAAAACTAAAACTAAAACTAAACTGATGATGATTGTGACGATTGCGATGATGAAGACATGATGCTTTCTATTATACGATGTTAAATTTATAAATGTTTATCATGTGTAGTAATCGTATAATCGTCGTCATCATCATCCTGTTTACATCTCATCACTCCCACATATGTATTTTATGAACTCATCTTTGTAAGTATTTTGCTAAAATATATTCTAAAATATGTATTTTCTTGGTATTTGATTATGAACAAGGAAAATGAGTATGAAATATTTTCCATGCTTTTGATAAAACAATTCTCCCTGCATTGTTGGACTACGTGTATTTACATATCGTTAGGTGAAATGCAAAATTTCCTCGCTAACATATTTGTTATTTTACAGGAGCCAAAAGCCAAAAACATGCCAGGGATTATTTTTGAATTTGGTAGAGATCTGTTGAGACTTACTAGATATTAGGCTACGCAAAGTCTTAGTAGATGTTCATTATGATGGCTGCTAAGCAAATAATTTTACTGAACGTCCTTTTAATGATTTCCTCTCAGTTTTAATTAATAAATAAAATCGGATTTTTATTGGGTGATATTTTTTTAATTTATTAAGCGGTATAATACGTTGGTGAAATACAATGCAATTTACAAAAAGAAGTCGATATCCTATATTATTTGTTAGTGAAGACATTTTGCTCTTTAGTTAACGATATGTATGAATTTGTTTGCATCAGTGTGTGTGGCTAATAAGTGGGTAAGTGAATACACAAATATGATTATTGTTGTGTAAAAGTAATGTGAGTTACATCATAAAAATAATACTTCTGTTCTATGCCAGTCACCGGTTGATGCAGATGTTGACTGGGAAAAATTGTTAAACATAAAAACTTGGAACTACGAGTACGAACTCACTTGTAATACATTCGAATGATTTGGAAAATGGTAAGTTTGTTTTTTAAAGAAGAAAAATATTTTTAATACAACTACTGATATGTTCTTTTTTTAATTGAAATGAATGAAAATGATATTATTAAAAATTTTGAATTAAATTATATTTATGTATGTAGAAAAAACATAACTCAGGAGCTCATAATAATGGAACAGACAAAGAGAAAAAAATTGCAGGAAAGTTGGAAGTTGAAATCATACAGTTTCAAGACCAACCACGATATCATCATCAGAGTTGTGGTCCGTTTAGGCCTCACTACATATTACGACAGCACCTGTAATGAATTAGTTGAATATCCTTTTTATCAATAATTTATTCTGCAGAGTGTCTTGAAATCTTATCTATCATCGGATTTTATTTTATATTAATGGTTTGAAAATTCACTATTTTTTTGTCTTATTATTCAATTAAGCTTTTTTTCGTGTTTCTTTTCCTTACCTAGTTGTTTCTTATAAGGTTCCGATACACTAGGTTTGTGAATTTGCTAAGTTCAGCCAAATAGATTTATTTTATTGGAGAAACAAAGTGATGTACTATATTATCTATTATTTATGAATTAGTTATGAATTTTTAGTCAAACTAAATAATGTCTAAGCAAAGAATTTTAATTTTTCTACAAAATGCTAAATTAAATAGGAAGACAAGAATATAGTGAATATCCAAGTCATTTGTATAAAAAATCCTGTAGCTAAAAACTTTCATGTGACTAAGCAGAATCATTTGATGATAAAAATGATATGCAAAAACTTCATTGCAGATGTCGTGATTGGCCGTGATGTCTAAGCAGTAAACAAATCTGATGGTAAGACTCTCGAAACATCATGATGTCCGGTTAACCGTACGTGCAATCTATTTTGTTTTTGTATGTTCAATTATTACGAGTTTCTAGATTTTTTTTTTTTTTTTTGTTAGTTAGGACAAGCACTCAGGGGTGATCTCTACGTATGCAGTGCATTGTGTCGGAACTCGGGGAGAGGGATAGGGTAGAGAAGATAGATGTTGAAAATCTAGAAGACTTAGCTCTTTCACAACTCTGCTTTGCGCGTTATGTTAATTTTTAAGGCAGTATTGAGGCGCCTCCAGTGTTAAGTAGACGCATTAACTTTGTTAAGCTGTATTAGCAGGCATTTTATTAATTGTTTTACTTCGCCGATGTTTCTGCTAACCGACGAAGGAGGGCGATGTTGTGTATATTAACTTGGAACAGCATCAATTGCTGTCGGAACAGTTTTTTTAGTGACCAGTGCTATACCTTCATCACTTAAATAGTCCAACAACAATTAATAGAATGTATCACTTATGTACATTAGAGAAATAAATGATGTTGATTGGCTTGCTCTGGCCAGGATTTGAACCCAGGCCCCAAGTCATTGTTTGCTTGGCAGTCAACTCGCTAACCACTTCAGCCAACACCACCCTCAAATAATAATAAAATAATAATTTAATAAAAAACAATAAATTTAAGAAATGGAACTAAAGCCTGAATAATTAAATTTCTTTAAAAATATAAACGAAAATTTTACGAACTTTAGCCCATTTTCAGCCCTAGAAAATTTATGTTAAACCAATTAAATAAAATAAAATTATAAGTAAGTGAAAAGTACTAATTTTTCGCGTTTTACTCCTTAAAAAGTACTCTATATATTAATCTGGGCCACATGCCAAATTTAATATTTTTTTTTTTAAGCAAACACAGCCCCGCAAAGCGATTAGCTTGTCTGCAGAAGACAGCCAGGATCTCTGGCCGGAACCGAACCGACAAGCTCTGGGCAACGAGTCTAGCATTGCTACCTATCAGCCACGGCGGCACCCAAAAAAATCCATAATGGACAATTTTAAAGAGAAAAAGTACCAAAAATAAAGAAGTACCATTAGTAAAAAGTACCTGTTTTTCTCATTTTTCTCAAAGTATGTTAATTTATAAAAAACTTATAAAATATTAGTGCCTAAATAAAAGCTACCAAGACTAAAAATTTTGAATTTTTTTACTGTTCAAAAAGTAGCCCTTAGTTTAACTTTAGTCACATTGCTATACGTCTACCAAATTTAATCCATATTCATAATGGGAATTTTTCAAGAGAAAAAGTACCAAGAGTAGAAAATTATCATTATTAAAAAAAAATACCAAAAGTAAAAGTTTTTTTTTTTCTTTTCTGGCCCCAAAAAGTATGTTAAAAATATTATAAAATACATATTACCAAAAAAAAAATAAAAAGTACCAAAACGACGAATTTGTCCCCTTTTTTGCTGCAACATCCAAATATACAATCTTTAGCATTTATAATATTATTTGGGATTTTTTTCTTTCATTAAGATAATTTGTTTAAAATTCAATAAATTTTCTTTAATAGAATAATAAACAGTGCTTTTTTCTAAAATGAAAATTCGAATGAGTCAAGAAAAAGAGAATGTGTTATCAAGTGTATTCTTAAGTGCCGCAGTATTTTTTGTTCATTTGCAGGTGCTCACTCACCCAGCCATTTGGTGTGTTTTGAGATATCAAGAATTATATTTTTTCCTTATCCTTTTTATTCTTTAACTTTTTTAGCCTCTCCCCCACTATTTTTATTTTTACTATTACAAAAATTCTAAACATCTTAAAGCTTGTTTGATATGCCTTTATGTGATTTTGAGTAACTGGCTACTGAACATATGTATGTGCAAGTGTGTGCGTATGGTTGTACTATTGTCCTGTTTTTATTCGTGTCCTTTTTTTTTTTTGTTCTACTGTTTGTCTTTTTTTCCTGGTTAAAGTGCTTTTGAGTTTGTCACAATTAAATTGTTTGGATGTTTGTATAGTCGTTGTTGTTGATGTTAATTTTTATGTCAAAGAATGTTGGTTGTTGGTTGGCATGTTAGTCTGTGTTTGTTTTTAACAGATATATTTGTACATGCTGTTTCTTTGTTGTCTTTGTCATGAGAGAGAGTTGCTGAGCCATAGTGAGATTTACTAAAATATTCATTTAATGCTGTGTTGATTATATTCGGTTATATTTGCTTTTCTATTGTACTTGTTGCTGCTGGTGGTTGGTTAGTTTTTTCTTCTTTTTTTTTTGCCCTTTAATCCTCTTGAGGCTTACAGTTACAGTTCTGGTCAGAAAGGTTTACATCTATCCATTCTCTTGATGCTTGAGCACGTAGCGTACAGCTTAACAAGGAATAAAAAATTCTTTGGAGAATTGAAACCGGATTTGTAATTCGCGTTATTATTTTAGGCAATATTAGACTTTTCTGTACACTCTATGCCTAATAGAAACACTGTCTAAATACCACTGAACTCCAAATAACTTTTCAACTTTTAGTCTATTTCTATTTACTTTAATATCCAGTGTAGAGTGTAGGGTTTCATCCAAATCGAATAATATCTAATTTTCTTACTAGATTTTTTTCTTCTCTGTGTTTAATGTTTTATAGCCGCAAAGTATTATTTTACGAAGTTAGTTTGTACAACAATTTTGTTTGTATCATGTTGGAATTAAATTAAACGTTTAACCCATTAAGGCTGACAACGTGATTTTTTTTTTCAGAATATAAATTTAATTTAATAAACATGTTATACAAATTTTAGCATATTTTAAAATACAACAATTAAGAACAGCAATTCTGCCCACCCCGAAATTGCGCTTTTGCCACGTGGACATCAGCAATTTTCTTTTACACCAAAAGCAAGCTTAAGGCGTTGGTTTTACCATAATGTGTTCACGTACATAAAGATATTTTTTAAGCACTCTCTCTCTCTCTCTGTACAACTTCTATAACCATTTGTCTGTTACAAAGTGTGTAGTTGTGGTTGTAAGCAGTTACCATTAAAAACGCCTTAGGGTCGCTTTCAGCTGGTTTGATATGGACCTTAGAAATTTTGCTGTTGCTGTTGGCTCAGTAACGCAAAATAAAAGGAATAAGTAAATTATCAACAGCAAAAATTGTTTTACAATGTGCAAAAAAAAAACTTTTGAAAAAAATTAATTTCTCCTTGAAGTCGAAAAAAAAACAATTACTATTAACCGGCAAAAGTTTGTAGAAAATTTTTATATAAAAGTTTTTGCAAAATTTATATAGAAAAAAAAACAAACTGTTGATTAAATTATAAATTATTGGAAACAATAAAATCTGTTTAAGAGAAAATGCTATTTTGTTTCATAAACTTTTTTAATATTTTAGTCAAACAGTTACGCTGAGAAAAAATTAATAAGGATGGCGTAGGAGCGTTGGTTTAATATTAATCACACGTAAAAGGCTTAGAGCTGATTGTAATAGATAACCTGTAAAACTTGGTCTTTTAGGACTAACACTCAGGGAATGACCCCGATTATGCGGTGCACTGTTCCGTAACTACGGAGAATATTCATGGTGGAAATGAAAAAGGAGGCTTATTTTTTTAAATCTGTGCTGTAACATGTTTTGTTAATTTTAAAGCGGTGTTACACAGCCTTTGGTGTTGAAGCATCAAAGTTTTTAGAGAAAACTCGCAAAAACTCGAAAGAACTCGCTGTAGCGTACACTAGTTGGGAACTGTGTCAATCGTTGCCAGTTTAAGTGACCAGTCAAACAGTCCAGACGGCTATCCTCAATTTAAGTTGTAATGCAGTCTTTGTTTCCAGCCAGGGAATGCATCAGCCTGTCCAGGGTTGTGGGAAAAGGTCTGCTTCCTTTATTAGAACACGAAGGTAGTAAATGTTTTATTTATGAACACAACTGTCAGATTTACGAAACTTAGCTTAGATTCGCACTACAACAGTTTTGATCATTTGATCTTCACTACTCGGAGGTAAAGTTTACCGAACTAATAGCAGTTTCGGCTCGTATAGTAGTGCGGACGAATCGAATGTGTTCAGCTAACTACGATAACGTGCTCCGTTAACTACAATACCCAGCAAAAAAATATTATGTTTCTGGAAGCAGTAACAAAATTTCATGCTTTCGAAAAACGCAATTTTGAAGCCCTTCCGAGGCAGCACAAAGAGAAGGCAGAGAGAGCGTTTAACTTAATTTTAAGCAGGCTGAAATTGGTCGGCTATTTACTTCTAATTGACAGGAATAATAGAGTAACCAGCGAATGGAAGATAAAATTTCATTTAGATGCTCTCTGCATCTCTCTCTCTCTCTCTCTCTCTTATTTAATTATACTTATGAATTATATGGGTTAGTAGATGACGCAGTAAAACGAAGGTATAAAAATCATGCATGTTCGAAGCGCTTTTCGTAGCAGGAGGCACAACAACAACAAGCATCTCTCTTTTACAAACCTGCTTCGGCCGATAAATTCGGGAGACCGAATGTGTTCGGCTAACTATATTGTAAAAATACCAATAAGCGTAAACTACATGCATCTTAATATAGCTCTCGGGTGACAGTTTAAGTGGCCTACTTGTAGCTACCAGTCGTACGGTTTTCACAACTTCTACCCTGATTGATAACACGACTCAACATCTTATGCTAGTTTTATTGTCAACTGTTTGAGAGTTACAATTGCATTGCTGTTGACGATAACTACTTGTGTGTGATTTGTACCCTTCTTAACATAGTGTGTCATGTACCCCTGAGTCGACCAGTAGGTCAATAATAATACAGTGAAACTTCGATATAACGAATTCCAAGGGGTTCCGAAAATACTTCGTTATAGATATTGCTTCGCTATAAATATAACCAGCAATGCCTTGATATAACGAAATTTGAAGAAATACGAAAAAAATTCGTTATAACTATCGTTTTCTTTATTCAAATCTATTTAATATTTACGCTTTACTTTACTCATTTTGACAAGAATCAAGTCTATGCTGATTACATACGTTTCTAATGCATTACATTTGCACACACATTTAGAATTCGTTCTTTTGATAACGGAACTTTACCATTTTGCTTTAAATTTTAATCTTACTTCGTTGTATAGAGGCTTTTGTACGAGTACTTCGTTGTATAGAGGCCTTACAAATGCGCTTATAAATAAATACATTTAGACTTCGCTGTTTTTATAACGGGACTTTACCATTTAGGATTTATTATTATTTCGTTACATTGAAATATTTGAATAATATTTCGCTATATAGAGGCTTTTTTGCTCAGAATTTATTCGTTATAGCTATGGTGCAATTTTGTATGAAAAACTTTGCAATAAAGAGGATTTCTCAAGGGACTCAATAAAACATACGTTGTATTGAGTTTTTCGTTTAACGAAGTTCGTTATATCGAAGTTTCACTGTATATTATCTTAGCAACGGCACGTTACAAAATTAATATACATATTTTTTTATACAAAAAAATTTTTGTATAAATTACGAATTTAGTACTTATTTGTACTTGCATGTAGAGAGGTGGTTAGATGCGTATCCGCAAAACCGAAGTTCCTTGTTTCGAATTCCCAAATAAGTAAGTTTTATAAAAATGTTTTAATCACCCCTTATTCCAGATAATACAAATACATGTTGTAAATAAGCATTCCGGACGTTTTTTGTGCAGTTCGTTGCAGCAACTAAAGCAAGGAAATGAAAAATGCGCAGCAAGATGGCAGATGTGGAGTATATGACGAAATTGTTGTAAATTTTTGGATAAACACTGAACTTATTTTTAGTAAATACTTTTTTAGTTTTTAGTAAAAATTCCTTGTTTCCTTTATTTCATAACATCAAGGAAAATTTTATTTATTTTCTGTAAAAAAAATGGCATTGGCAACATACGACAACCATTTTAAATTCAAATTAAGTAAAAATTACATAATTTTGGTTAATTTTCTTCAGTACATTAGAGAAATTTATGATATTGATTTACTTTCCCTGTCCAGGTATCGTGCCCAATCATACTTTGCTTTGTAGTCAAAGCGTTAACTACTTCATTCAATACAATCCATATATGAAAAAGTAAGAAGAGTGTCACAATAATTCTTTCACTTCATTTTCCTCAGTTCTGACGGATGCCCTTCAGGAATGGCGACTGTGAGAATTGGCAATATTGACTATTTCATCAGGAGCAGTTCATCATCCCGCCCACTGTGGTGACTGGCAAATCAATTACTTCCTCTTTTTACCTGCAAAGGATATATTTTTCAGGCACATCGATTTTTTAGGCTATTTTTTCTTATGTCCTCTTGTTGCATGTCACAAAGATAAACGAGGCTTGGACATCAATCATTAGTACTGATTATGTCTTTTTCAGTATATCACGATTTAATTGCTGCTAATAAACATTTCTAATTCTTTCTAAATATAATCTTACGATCTGTAGAGAAATAATCATATTTCGTTTTGTACCTAAAGCTTCACCTATTGAGCATTTTTGGACCTTTATTGTTTGCTAAACCTGCACACAGTAATTACGAAGGAAGTATGAAATTCCACTCCTGGAATTTTTAAGCTTTCGAATAAGATACTAATAATTTTTATTTGATTTAAAATTCGAGTTTTAAAGGGGTTCTCTAAAAATTTAAAAAATTTTTAACTTTGAAAAGGCGGTAGAAAATGGAATACATTTGTTAGTTGGGATCGACCGCTTTAAAGCAGAAAATTATGCAAAAACATCAAATCATTCAGAATATCATATAATTCCTTCCGGTAAAAAATTTTCAGGTGTAGCATGTCTACGTGAATTTAAGGGCTAAATTAAGGATGGAAACCAATCCATAGTTGGATTGTCAGTTGCTGAAAAATTTAACAACGAATGGCAACTGAGAGTTACCAGTAGCTATTCAGTGCTTTTCTGGCCACCAAAAACTATCAGTTCCTGGCTGTCCACGCTACTGAAACTCCGTTGCTATCCATAATCATGCCATAAGTATTGTTAATATAAACTATTCTTTGCAATAGAAATCATTAGTTATTTATTAGACCAATAACATGTAAAAATTACCACTCCAACTGTAGCAGAATAAAAAAGATTAAGAGAACAAAAACTCATTCCATCATCTCATCAATGAAGTCAAAACTTAACAAAATAATTTATTGCATTGCAAACAAAAAAAAAAAATATAAAGAAAAACTTTGCGCTTTCACAACGATGTCACAAATCAATAAATTTCTTTGTTAAATAACAAGTTATTGTAAAACTCATACATATGTTTGTATTGTATATATATATAAATGTTCATAAAAGAAAGAAATAAAAACATAAACTTTCATAAAAACAGATTTACTATATTGTAAAACTAGAAAACCAAACAAACAAAAAAAAAACAACTGAACTAATGGTAAAACTTTTGTGTAACAAAAGACACAAAGACTTTCATTAAAATAACTATACACAACATTAGCAAGAGAACATTTATCAGATAGAGATGTGTTTTAAATTTCACCATCAAGATTCAAAAACAAAACGAAACGAAAAAGTTTTCAAAAAATAAAAAGAAAAAAAAAACTTGTTGTAATCAGATCTACTGCAAAGAAAGAACAGAAAGAAAAAAAAAGAGCGGTGCAAAAAGTTTGAATCAAAACTAATAATTCTACAGTGGTATTACTTTCAATTAAAGATAATCTGGAGTTTTTAAAATCATTTGTTTTATGTAATAAAAGAGAGTACATGAAAATGTTAAACTAAATGCTAAATATGTTCAAGGCGTATGAGTAATGTAGTAGCAAATATTTAATATTAAGTATACGCTAGCGATAGTATCTATTGAATGCATTCCTTTCGAAGTGTTCTTATTGTTAATGATTTTAGAGATTAAATAACTATCAAATAAAATGTTTCATTTGAGCCTAGCGATAATAACTGGAGATCTTATTTTAATATTCCATTGCGTAAAGCGTGACAGTTTTAAATTTTTTTTAGAACATTTTCAAACATTAAAAAACGTAGTTTCCTTTCTTAAATATACAAAATTTTTGATGGAATACTTGCAAAGTTATCTTATCTATAGCGCAACCGGATTTATTTTATGTTTTAAGATGAAAATTTTATGTTGGCGAACTAAAGGGTATTTTTTACAGAGGTATAAGATTCTAAGTTGGTAAAACTTTTTAAATTTTATTTTGATAATCATTCTCTTCACAATACGTATCGAGCGCTACGTCTATTTAACGGTCAACTTAATTGTCTATCAGAACAATTAATTCGAATAACTATGGAACGTTTTTGCACCACGTTTACTCTAAATTATAATACGCTTCCATAGAGACGACGTACAGAGCGTGCAGAAGAAGTGAATGCTGCTGTCGAACGTAGCTTCGTGGAAGACACTATTCAGTCTATCCGCCATCGTGCACAGGAATTGAATATGTGTCCATCCACTTTATGGAAGATTTTTCTGAAATATCTTGGCTTGCGTAATAATCAAAATCCAACACGTGCAAGAATTGAAGCCACACGATCACTTAGGAAAGGGATGGATTCAATGAATGTTCCCAAGACAAGATTGCCGTTAATCCCAATTTTCAGAAGTAAATTTTATTTAGTGATGCAGCTCTCTTTTGTTTGAATGGATACGTCAATGAACAAAACTGCCGTAGTTGGAGTGATGATAATCCTCAAATTTATGTTGTGCCTCCGTAACATAAAAAAATGTGACTGCTTTGTGTGCTTTATGGACTGATGGAATCATTGATTCGTACTTCTTTAAAAACGATGCTGGTCAAAACGTCAATAGTGACCGTAGGATTCGTCACGTAATAATTGGATGGGAAATTACATGACGAGTTGTACGTTCACGGATGTAACGATTTGGGCCCAGGTCGTATTCTTCAAAGAATATTTTGTATGATTTTGATTTACCAAATTTTATATGATAATTTCTGCCATACTATTATTGTATAAGTATAGATATGTTATTTTTAACCATATTTTTGTTTTCTTAATATTTTTAAAATATTTTTGTTGTTCTCTTTAAACTGCATTTTGTTTATTTAATCGGATTTTATAATAAATTCCAATGTTTTTTTTTTTACTACAATTACCTCCAATTTGCTTTTTAACCATAATGTGATAATAAATAAGCTTTTTTAAAATGGTATGGATAAAATGAATAGTTTAATGTAAACTTTATTTGGTGTTTTACAACATACTTAATGTTTTCAGAATTTTACAACAATATTGACTCATAACAGTTTTAAGACAATAATAACATTAAATTAGGCGACAGAACAAAGTATTGTTGTCACAAGCATGCTGCATACATGCCATATCTCTCAACACCTGGGCTTTATTATTTTCTTGATAACTAAACACGAAATTAAGTTTGTTTGTAGAACGTATCAGTACTATTTTCCTGATAGTTTATTTTTATCACCTATCAAGGATTTCACTAATTGTATAAAAAATATCAAGAATTTAAAAATTTTATAAAATGGAATTAATTTTTTTTAACATAAATTTTCAAGATAAATCAATTACAATTAAAAAATATGTTAAGTGGATTAAAATTGTTTGTGAAAATATTGTGTGGCATATTGGTTATAATGGAAATCATTAGTTCACATTACTCTTATTTATTCCTAAATTATAATAGAACAAAAAATTTTTTTTAAAGAATTTCCACTAAAAAAAAATTGTGCAAAAAAGTCTGCTTCTTTAGGAACAAAATATTTTAAACAGAAAAAAAACCTATTTTGCCATTGAAATTGAATAGTATTGCAGATGGAAATGCATACGAAATCTTAGAGAAAAGAGAAACAAGTGAAACTAAACAAAACAAATACTCCTGTAATATTAGAGTGCACTGTAATACTAGAAATAGAGGAATTTTTTATTTATTTTTTTTTGTTGGTGTTTGAAAATATTATTCGTCGGAAAACGTTATCAATACAACTTGAAAATCAAGCACAACCAAATACGTGTCCTACAATATAAAAAAAAAAAATATATGTTGTAAAAATGAAACCAGAACACAACAAATACATCATAGGAAATTAAAACGAATGATTTTTAATACTCTACTGTTTTCCTTTAGTTAAAATTTTAACATCCTTTATGACAGCAAAAAAAAAAAAAAAAAAAAAAAAGGAATATATCAGAACAAAAATACAGTTGAATTAATTTTTTGTAAACATTCAAGAGAAAACAACTTAATTTTTTTCTAACACATAAATAAGGGAAAAAATTGCTTCTTTCCTTTAATATTTTTTTTTTTTTGTTTCTAACTCAAATTGAGGCGTATTTTCTAAATACGTCAACAGTTTTTCCTTAACAGCTTTTGGTTTTTAGTTATAGATTTCATCAGATTCTTCGGACTATGGAGGAAAGTTATCAGCGAAGTTGGAACGCACATATGATGGCAGACTACTGCTGCTGTTTGCAAAGACTACCTAAAGTCGTTCATTCAAGGAAATCTTATAAAAGAACATTTGATAGTGTTCGATAGAAATTTTGTATAAATTTCTTGTATTTTTTGGTCAAAATAATAAAACTGCATATAACAATCTCCCACTATTTTTGTCATATTCAGGGCCATACCAGAAAAAACAATAACAGAAAAAAAATTAAAGAAAACAAACGATGTGATGACCTGCAGAAAGCTGTTAGGGATGCTTAGCGGCAGGATAATCTGTGAACTAAGGTTCAACAGGATATTCAATGTCACAATTCCACTTAGGGCCACGTGGAAGGGTAATGGTTCCTCTGTGGATTCCAGAAGTTTATGTTGGTATACGGATGGATCCAAAACTTTAGATGGAGTAGGGGCTGGAGTCTGTGCACCCAACTTGAAAATCTCAGTGCCCATGAGTAAATGGCCCACGGTATTTCAGGCGGAAATACAGGCCATCACCAAATGTGTTCATATTAATTTGAGCAGAGGCATTAAAGGCGCGCATATAGATATCTTTTCCGATAGTCAGGCAGCCCTTAATTCCCTAGTTTCAGAGTGCTTTGACTCACTATAGAAGCTATCGATACGGAATAAGTTTTCCATTTACTGGATACCTGGCCATAGCCGTCATCCGGGTAACTAGGTAGCGGATTAATTGGCAAAGATGGCCTCTGCCGCTCCTCTTATAGGCCCAGAGCCCTTTTGTACCGTAACTTGGTGGACTGTAACAACTCTAATCAGAGAGAACGACATGTCGACCGCTAAGAAACTTTGGCTTCTCCCGGTTTAAGGCAGGCCAAATCATTGATACAGCCATTCTCATACAGTGGCATCCTGAATTTTATTTTTCGGCAAATAATTATTTGATCGTTCAAAGTTCATTTGAAACATTTGCTTTATAATTATTTTGAAAAAAAAGAAAATAAAACATTTGTTGCACTCAGCGAAACATCAATTTATTATTGTTTTGCCAAAAGGATAAAATTGATTATTTTGTATAAAAAAAAAAAAAAAAAAACGGGGATATACTAGCCAGCACAAATGCATTTAGCCATACTTATACAGTCAAAGCAGTCAGACAGACTGATGTACAGACTCTATTATAAGCGTGTTTATTATGTATGACAAGTGTACAATAACAAAATGAACAAAAGATTATATCAACAATTATGTATTTTCAATGTATCAATTGACAATAATTGAAATTTAATTGAAACATAATAAATTATAATCGAATAGATGATTTATAAAAATATGTAGTACATGGTTTTCTATACTAGACTGCAAAAATTATTATTTTTTCTTTTTTGTATGTCCTTTAATTAAAAGTAAATAGAATAAAAGGACTTAAAATTGGACTAAATATCAAAAGTCGCTTAAAAATGTTTTATTTTATTAAAGGATTTTTTATAATGAGCGTAGCAAATGTGAAGACCTAAATTAGCCGGCCAGTAAAGCATATTTCATCATAACTTGAAAACGGTTTGATCGATTGCGGCAGATAAAATATTTATTTAAACTAACTTTAAGTTGAATTAAAATTTTTTGTTTCTTGCATGATTATGAGTGAAAAATAAACTCATGATTACCATGAAAGATCAACTGGCTTAACAATATCTCATTCAATTTACGTTAAAATTGTTAATATTATAAAACCTGAAATATTTTAACTCCAGATATTTGCCAAAAAGCATGAATAATTTAAATCTCCAGTAAGAGTATTTAACTAATTTTCATCTATACTCTAATGAATACAAAGAAAAAAAAATATGTTTGGCGCCACCATAATCATAAAGCAATGAACAATCGGTCAATTATATGGTTGCAGTGAAAGCATACTATAATGGAAGAAAAACTGTTGTAATCATAATATTGTTGTATGTTGTATGTGTCAATAGTATACTATTTCATAAAATCTTTGATATAAATATAATTTGATTTGAAAGTAATGATAGTATGTTTGTATATAATAAAAGATTAGTTCTAAGTAACTGTATATATGGCTTACTTTACCATATTTTTGTTGTAAATAAATAGAAAAATAAGCAAAAAATATATTTTAATATCTGGAATTTAAAATAAAATTTTTAAACTGGAAAATGTGTTCTAAAGTAGACCAAATAGCAACTTTTTATACACACCAATGTTAACACATGTTTTATTCAATAATACATACTTAAATTTATCGTTTTAATTTCTTTATATTAAATTTACAGAATTAAACCAAAAACTAATCTAAATATAAAAATGGATCGGTGTTTGTATGTTTCTTATAAGAAGCCAAGCATTAAGACCGATCATCTTGCTATTTTTTAATCTTATATTCAAGCGAGGAAGGGGGAACGTTTGTAATTTGATCCAAGAACAAAATAGAAGTTGCAGCAAAATTTTGTAGGACGAAAAGACGGTGGAAAGGTGCAACCCCATATATTAATTATAAGTAAAAGGTTTTCCAATAGGGATGATAAAATTTTGAAGTGACGTTTCGGCCATTTGTAACATGTCATAACCTGTCATTTGTTTTTCATTGTATTCAGTAGTGTTTACAATTTCATCATGGAAAGATATACGCAAGAACAACGTTGCTGATTTTGCCTTGGAACAACTTGAAAACGATAACGATTTTTTTAAGAAAATCATCTTCTCCGACGAGGCTCACTTTCATCCGAATGGTGCGGTAAATAAACCAAACTGTCGATTCTGGTGCGAAGAAAATCCACAAATTATTCATGAAAAACCATAAAATTCACCTAAATTCACAGTCTGATGTGGTTTTTGATCTGGAGGAATCATCGGTCCGTACTTTTTTCGAAATGAACCTGGTAACACCGTTACTGTCAATGGAGAGCGGTGTAAATTAATGATAACCAACTTTTTATGGCCGAAATTGGAAGAAGTTGATCTTGACAACATTTGGTTCCAACAAGACGGGGCTACCTGCCGCACAGTAAATGCAACGATTGAATTATTGCGAGAAAAGTTTGGAGATTCGATTATTTCAAGAAATTGTGATATTGAATGGCCTCCAAGAAGTTGTGATTAACCACCATTAGACTATTTTTTGTGGGGTTATTTAAACTCATTTGTCTTACGAAATAAACCAGACTCTCTTCAAGGCTTACAAGTCAATATTGAACGTGCCATTCATAACATACGACTTGTTTTAGTGGAAAAAGTGCTCGAAATTGGGTTCATCGAGTTCTTTCCTGTAGAAGATGTCATGGAGGCCATTTGAATGACGTTTTATTTAGAACGTAATTGTATCGATGGTACTTCACATTAAATAAAAAACTTTTGAATTTCCTTAACAAAATGTTTTTTTTTTTTTTTTTTTTTTGAAAGAAATCATATCACTCTTATTGGAAAACCTTTTATTAAATGTCTAAGAAATTAAAACAGTGAATGTCCTAAAATTAAATGTGGGTTACTCTTAAAATATCAAAAATTTTTCTGAGAAATCTTTAAACGATGGTGGTAGGCGGTGCCCCCCTAATAAAATGCTATGGTTTTCTATGTTATGTAATTTTTGTAGAGGTTCACATTTCTAAATAAACAATTATTGTGGGAAGTATTTTTCCAACAATATATATTGTAATATGCAATCATGTTACATTTTTCAAGAGTATTAATAATGTGCTGATTAAATTTATACATAAGTTTTTTCATTATGAACTTACGAAGATTCTTAGTAATTTAAAACCATAATAACTTTTTTCTCACAACCATAAAAAAATATTAGGAAAACATAATATAGTTCGGGGAACCATGCCACAAATGTATTTACGTTTAAAAAGTAAATCGCGAATACATGTATTTTTTAAGTTAAATAAAAATTTTCCACAATATTTTTTTGGCTTAAATTTTATCCGATTAATCGAACATAATTACTCGACTGAATTTTTAATCGAAATCGACTATTTTCGTTGAATCAAATATTATTTCAAATAAATTAATTTTGAGTTGTTTCCATCAATTGAAACGACATTTTATCGTATGGAGTTTCAAAAATTCTTAAAAAATATTTAAGCTATAAAGGAAAAGGAAACCATGCTATTTTCCAGATGATTATAAATTACTCAATACATTTAACTAAATTCATCCGATTGTTGACTTTTTTTATTAATGTCAACGAAAAATTAATTAATATTAAATTAATTGTAAGCAAGCTCTCAACTTTTACTTTCTTCTGTTAATGTGTCTGCACAAAATGTGCAAACATGTAGAAAAATCATTCAAGTGTTGCATTTAATAAACAAAAATACAAAGAGAAAATCAACGAAAAAAAAAAAAATAAATTACGAAACAAAAAGACAGCCTGTCCGAATGAATAATATTCTTACAAAGACATTTTAAATATCTTGGCTGGCAACAGCAAACGTTGTCTCCAATTAGCAAACGCCCACAAAAAAAGTAAAGGAAAAATAAAGAAACAAAACAAACATTATATGGTTGCTTGACAATGAATCTATTTCATCATTTATCAGATTAAATTTCAAATTGATAATAATTTAAGACACACACACAAACACAAATATCGGGTTATAGACAACAAATTGTTGAAATCTCAAATACAGCACCTGTACCGATGAACTTGGTTTAAAGTAATTAAGTAATTTATAAATCCAGTATGATTAGTTTGACATCGTGTGTGACAGTAACTGTTTATTTAAGTTTATTTAATTACAACTTAAGTGCGATTTTGGTACTCATTTATTTACTTGCACTTCATAAATCACATAAGAAGCTTTTAAAGACATATTTCTTGATCAATTATTAAAATCTAAAATTGTTGTGAGTGAGAAATTATTAACTGAAATATGAGTAGATGTGGGGTGGTTTATTTCGGCGACCAATTGTATTTTGTTATTTATAATTATTGAGTTTAAATTTCAATAAGACTTTAAATACAGCACGAATATTTTATTACGTCCTTTAAAAGGCAAGTGATTGAAAAACTGATATTAATTTGATTTTAGACGCTTTTACAAACTTATTCTTTTTTTTTTTGTTTTTTTGGTGGGGAGAGCCAACCATAAAATTTAAAAGCTTAAACTTAATTTTTTTAGACACAACTTGTCCAAGAGATTTTTTTTTTCTGCCGCATGTTTACAAAAGATACGGTAGTTTGTAAGTGGCATGGGTGAGTGAACAATATTATGTTTCCCCACCATATTTTATGCTTGTGAGAACAATAATTATGCTTGTTTTAAATAATTGTGAACTCTTCATAAATTCATGATAAACAAACCAATCATAACATCATTGATAGTCACACATATTGCCACATGGTTTCAGATAATAAATTATATATTTTTGGAAAATCTCTGACTATTGTTGGCTTAAAATTGCAACCATTGTATAATTAATAATATATTAAGAGCCATTGTATTTTAGGACAGTTTGTTTGCAAACAAACTATAATTAAAAGGCAATCATGACTGTCTGCTGTTTAAAGACAATTTTATTCTCACTTTTCGTTCAATGCTTAACAGTTCGGTTCGTATTTTAATTTAAAACTTGTTGAGCTTAATTCTGTCTGACTGATACGAAAACTAATAAGACAAACAACAACAACGTCAATAATTAAATTAAATTATCAATAATTAATTAAAAATAATTAAGATGAAAAAATTGTTCTTTAATTTTAGAATCAACATACGAAGCAACAAAAATGAATTTATAAAAAAATTATGGTTAGGGCAAACATATGTATGTTTTTTTTTTTAACTAATCTATTTTTATCTTACTAATACATATTACAAATGTAAAAGTTTTTATGTTTGTATGTTTGTGTCACTACAACGTGCTAACCACTCAATAAATTTTGATAAAATTTGACAGATGAAGGGAGTCCTTTTTAAGTGTTTGTCCCTTAAAGCGCAAAATTTTTTATACTACATTTATAAAATTTTTTATAAATTAACTTTCTTTCTAGGGGTTGAAATGAGTAAATGGTACTTTTTTAATTTTGCTGCCTTTTTTTGCTTGAGAAATTCTCGTGATGAAATTTTATGAAATTGTACTTTTTATGGGCTAAAAATGTGACAAATATGTACTCTTATTACTTTTTGTTTTTATAAAAAAAAAAATTTTTACATCAATATTTGTTTTTTCTGGGAGGTAAAATAGAGAAAATTGGTACTTTTGGTACTTTTTTATGAAATTTGTAGGTCAAATACAAAATAGTACCTTTTATGGGCTAAAAATGGGACATATTGCAACTTTTGGTACTTTCTGTTTTTAGAATTTTTTTTACATTATAATATGAAGGGTTCTTTCTGGGAGGTAAAATAGAAAAAATTGGTACTTTTGGTACATTTCTTCTATTTGACCATATTTTTTTACATTAACTTACAGTGCACTTTTTCAGCTTTAAAAACTGAAATTAATAAAATTGTGCATTTATCTAAAGAAAGTGTAGCTGAGTGTAACTCTTAGGGGCTGTGTACATATTATGTAACGCTGTTTTCAGAGATTTTATAGCCCCCCCCCCCCACCCCCCATAACGCTTTTTAATAATTTTTTAGTGCAAAATTTCCAATCGGTAATAAAGCTTTAACCTCCCCTTGGAGCGTTACGTAATATGTGCACAGCCCCTTAAAGTTTTAATTATTTCTAACTTGACCGGTCGCAAGGACTTCCTACTCTAAAGTAGATCCAAATACGAAGCCGGTTTCGTAACATGCCATTATGTGTTCATTGCGATCACAGCGCCTTATTTTCCCGAAAAATTAAATTATTTCAAAAACTGATAATCGAAAGCAATTTTCCAGGTTTTTCTTTTCGATATAAAAAAATTTACAATCCTTTTAGTTGTCTTCTTAGTTCGAACGAGTTATTGCAAAATGTTTTCAAAAAGTTTAATATATTTTGTCTGCTAAGCAAACCACGATGATTTAATGCAAACTTGGAGAGTGAAAAATTTTTACAAAATTGTAGCCTCTTAAAGTTTTGCAAAAAAACTTTATTTTTAATTATTTAAAACTTGTTTTTTTTTCAATCAAGTTGTTTTTAAACAAGTTTTTTATTTCAGATGCGTTGAAGATAACTGACGCTCTCCACGAGAACATACACTCCAACACAGGACGTTGATTGTATTTAAAATTAATCTCCTTTATAGCGCAAACATAAAAAGAACTAGAAAATAAACCAGCACTTCTTATATTTCTTTGGGGCTACAAAGTACTGAATAACAAACTAGAATTAAAACGCACAAAAGAAAATTAAAAAATATAGTTCTTAGAATTTTCTTCTTTAGAATATAGAGAATGATGATCAAGAGCAAACAGCGGAAATAACACTATCCAACAACGTGAAACGTTTTGAAAAATATATTTTTGTAATAAATATTTTTCAAGAGAATTTTCGTCCCACGGCAAATACGGGGGAAAATTTAAATATTTTTTAATCGAGACGATCCAGGACATTACTGCTGGATAACCAGCGAGTTTATATTAAAGTATATAACGAAAAAGAACTTTTCTTTTACTTTGAATGTTCTTTTCAAATAAAGAACATACATATTTTTTAGGTTTTAGTAGCGCAAAAATAAGCGAAACATTCATAATTGAAATTGTGTTGATTGAATCTTATAGTAAAAATCTTTTACTTATCTTCTTAAAATATAATTGAATTATTTTGTTAAAAAAAAAAACTTTATATCTGTTTAAAATATATCCTTCAAGCCATCTGATTTAACCTTAAAAAAAAAACAATTTTAAATGACAAAAAAATACTTTACATTTCCAAGTACTATAAAAAAGATGGTGGGAAATGACAGAAAACTTTATTGTCATGTTTATTCTTTGTTCATTTGTTTGTTCTTTTACATGCAGCTAATTTTCTGCTAAAAAACCTTCCTTGAAGATAAAGAAAATATACAAGAGAATAAATATTAACAACCAAAAGAAGATGTTAATTTGAGAGAGAGAGAGAAAACAAAAAACACGACAAAAATTAAATAAAAGAATAAGATAAAAGCACAAGAACAACAACAACAGTATTATAATAATAATAATTTAACTTTTAAGTGAGTGAGTGTATGTGTGTGTGTGAGTGTGCGTTTGTTTTTTTTCTCCTTACACGCACAGTTAAACCCACTATCGCACTTACCCACACGTAGATGCCATTTTTTTTCTTTCTTCCCTTCCTTTTTTTAAACATGAAAGACGACAACTATAAAAATAAGTTAATAATATTTAATGTAAAAACCACTAAAACAAGGACGAAAAAAAAATACTAAACATAAATACAAATAAGAAGAACATAGCAAAAACTTTACTTAAACAAAATATATTCTTTGTTTTTACAAAAGTACAAAAATTTTTTACAACATTCCTTTTTTTCCTTCCATTTTTTTTTTTTTTTTTTTTTTTTGACAAGAATTTTTTGAATATCCTGCCTGCTGCGTGCAGAGGGTTTTGAGAAAACAAAAATTAGCAACAGAATTCTTGGCTTAACTAATTTTTCATCAATTTTTTAACTTTAATAAAAATGCTAGACACTGTTCATGTCACTGTTACGTGAGTACCAGCTTTGAAAATGTCAGCTCGTTTGGTTGCTGATAAAAATTCTTTGTTTAGTAACAGATTTAGAATTTTCTACCTGACGGCTTGACACAGATTTAATGCAACACTTTGTAAATCGCATTTCATTGTAGATGTGTAAATTTCTAAAGCGGAAATTCTTTATAGTCTTTGACAGATTTTAAGGTATTTATATGTACGAGTATATTGCAGCGTTAATTGGAAAAGGCTCTTAAGGATTTTTATTTCAAATTGAATTTGTTTTTATCTATTTTGATAAGACAAGATAAGCAAAAAAAAAAAAGACAATTTCTAAATTTAAGTAAAAAATATCCTTCAAAATAGTTTAAAAAAATTTTACACTTAATTATAACACTCAAATATGACTTACAATTCCTTTCACTTAAATCATCGATAATACATTCAAATTTTAATTCAATTCTTCTTCTGTAAATAAAATGAATAAATTTCCGACTTTGTTTTATGTTGAAATCATTCACACATTAATTCGAATAAGTTTTTAAGTGATGGCAATGCAGGAAAGAAGTTTTATTTCATGGGGAATTCTTCGTGGTTCAATTCAATTCACATTTTGAGCAAATGAATTAATTAAATTTTCTAGAGTTCATTGTTCATATTTGGCAGTCGTGAAGTAGACACGTGGCAAATTTATTATGGAAAAATATTCGATAAACCAACGTGTTTTAATTGTTAAAACATTTTATGAAAATCAATCATCGATTACTGTGACGATTTTCATGAAAAAATCATAATGAGTGATGAGGCACATTTTCATTTGCATGGATATGTGAATAAACAGAATAGTCGGTTCTGGGTAATGGAAAACCCTCAAATTATTCATCAGTCACATTTGCATCCATTAAAAGTGACAGTCTGGTTTGCAATTTGGTCAGAAGGAATCATTGGACCTGACTTCTTTGAAAATGAAAACTGTGAATGGGGAGCGATATCGTGATATGATTGAAAACTTTTTGACGCCACAACTGCATGCTTTGGGCTTGATTAACATGTGGTATCAACAGGACGGTGCCACATCGCATACAGTCAGGATTACAATGGAATTACTGCGAGACCTATTTCCATAAAAAGTTATTTCAAGAAATGGTGATGTTGATTGGCCTCCACGGTCGCCTGATTTGACTGCTCCGAACTTCTTTTTGTGGGGATATCTGAAAAGCAAGGTTAATGCAAACAAATCAGAAACGCTTGAGCAACTCAAACAAAATATTCGTGATGAAATAAATGAAATACCGCGTGATATGTGTGAGAATGTAATGAATAATGTGCTCAAAAGGGCTCGCATTTGTGAGGCTAACAGAAGCGGACATTTATCTGAAATTGTATTTCATACATAATTGCCGACATTAAATAAAACATTTATCAATCAATATAAGATCCATTCACTTTCATTTAATCAAAAACTATAAGCAAACAAAGTAGTATACCTTCCCGGTGGACAGCCTGTTTAAAGTATAATGTTTTTCAAAAAACTAATTTTTAAAATGGTACTCCACCCACAAAAAATTTAAAAAATTATATCCATATGACGTCATAGTAAATAAAAAAATCCCTTTTAAAAGTGAACATACAATTCACGAAACGTCGGGAAAATATGGAATACAAATTTTACTTTTATTAACATAAAATACGGTAGGCCAAAAGCTAGATTTATAAATAAAACAAAAAAAAAAAAAGACGTGTGGCACTCGGGGACTGCCGCGGTAAAGCTATTGCATTTTATCAACTTATTCAATTATAATTATTTATTAATTTTTTATTTATGCAGTATTTTTGTATTTATAGTATTTTGTTCTTTGTTTTGTTGTAGAATTGTTGTAGTCGTGCATATACCTGGTAATGAATTTGCCTTGGGTACAACTAAGGCGAATTAAATCAGGTGGCAGCAGGAGACAACAAGAATTTGGCAGCACATTTGCTGGTGTGGTTGTTGACTAGGCTGATTAGTGAAGACATTTAATTTTGTGGGATTAGTGGTATTTGGAATTGTATTTGTGGAACTAGTGTTAGGTATTTTCGTTACAGCTACGCAATATCTTAAAAATAACATTGCACATTTTTATTTTCTAATTTGCAATCGTATTATAATAGAAAACTTTCTGAAATTGGTTTTTAAAATTATCTATTAATGAGTTACATTTCTAATTAATTAATCAGATTCATACTGCATACTCATACGGCAAAAGTGCAACATATTGCACGTTAGAAATATTTATCTATGTTAAAAAACAAGAGTTAGAAAGTCAGAAAGTTTGTTTAAGCATTGTATTATGTTACATCGCATTACAGTTATGGTTTTTCTTTATTTATTTTGCAACTTCTGCTTTTGCTGCTGCTGTTTGAATTTTAACTGCATGTTATATTTAGTTTTTTAAACTTTCTTACATATTTTTATTTTTTTTTTTGTTACTCTTAATATTGCGTGTCTTTATTTGCACCATAAACATGTTAAACTAACAATTTCATTCTCGTTGTAAGCTATTGACGATATGGTGATGTCATGCATGCAATATTTAAGGAGTAAAAACTTTCATGCTTTTGCTGTTTGCTTGCTTGGTTGGTTGGATGTCTTATTATAAATACTGTGTTTCAGAAGAAAAGCTACAAAGCTACAAATTGTAAAACAACAAAGACACATCAACAGTTTGGAATGGCATGGCTGCTGATAATGATGACGATGAAAATGTTCCAAGTGGATTTCAAATGGGCGAAAAAGAATCGTAAATTAATTTTCAAATTTATCATGCTGCTTTTAAGACAAAGTCATGTTTAACTATTATCTTAAGAAAGGACACGTATTGTTTGAAAATAATTCCATTGAACGTCTTCATTGTCAAGATTTTTTCTAATTATATCCTGAGAAAATGTAAGTAATTTTATTTGACAAATATTTGTTTTGTCTGCCAATAATTTAGATAATTTTAAATCTTATGCAGTTCAGTTTGTACAAGTTGTTAGTATGCTTTATTTGTTCTATTATTTCTACAATAATATAAATTGAAAATAAACTAAAGTGATTTTGCAAATATGTGTCATTCAATAATCTAAAGGAACACATTATTTTACACTCCTGAAAAGAACATTTCATCAATATATTTATTTTGCACTGTAATAGACATGTATGTACTTCGATATGTCTTTGTTCAAATTAAAAAATATCTTCGTTGCGTTGTGTTTATAAATACATAATAATAAAATTTATTTTTTCAAAATAAAGGATATAGACAACATATGCTTGCTCTAAATTGAAATGAAATTTATCAGAGATCCTGAAAACATTCTTCTAGCAACAGTATATAAAGTTTTGATGTGCTCTGAAATTTATTTTTAATAAAAGATTAATATTGAAAATAAAGGATATACGCGAGCTAGATATGTCCTTGTTCCGATTGGTATGAAATTTGGAAGAGAGTCCGACTATATCCTTTTGGGTGTAGTAAGATGATTTCGTCGCTCTACGATCGTTATTGCTGATAAAACAGAATTTTTAAATAAAAGGATATTCGAGAGAAGCCATGTTCTTAAGTATAGGAAAGTTTTTAGAGAACTTGACAACAGTTTTTAAGGAATATTATAATGGTTATGCGCTGTAATTAATATTCTTCAAAAATAAAATTTTTTAAACAAAGGATATACTAGAAGTATTTATGTCCTTGCTCATAACTTGAGATTCAGCAAGGATTCCGAAAACATTATTTTAGGAATTGTTATTTATTTTCACTGCTCTCTGCTCAATATTATTGCTTATATTTCAATTTCCAAAATAAAGGATATTAGAGAGGTATTTATGTTCTTGTTCTGATTAACTTGAGATTTAGCAAGGAGTCCGAAAACATTATTTTAGGAATTATTATTTATTTTCGCTGCTCTCTGCAGTATAAAATTGTGTGCACTGCGATTATTATTCTTTATAAAAAATAAAATTTTTAAATGAAAGGATATACGACTGGCAACTATGTCCTTATCCTGATTCATATGAAATTTACCAGATAGCCTGAAAAAATTTATATACTAATGCTAATTAATTTTCATTTCTATGTGATCATAATTGTCGAAAACAAAAAGTTTTTAATATAAAGGATATACGGAGAGGTAGTTATTTCCTTGCTTTTATTGATGTAAAATTCAACAGGAATACCTTTTTGCATTATTTTCGGAATATTAGTTAATTTTCGCTGCGATGCAATCATAATTATTAATAAAATTGTTAAAAAAAGGAAGGGTACACTAAATTTAGGCATATTCTTGATTATATTTCATAATATTCTTGATAAACTACAGACAATTAAACACTTAAAACGCAATATTTTCTAGTTTAAAACAGAATTATTTTCAGTATGCCTGTGAAGGAGTTGTGCTAAATTAGATTGTAGCCGCTACCTTATAAGACTTTCCACATGAACTTGGCATGACATCACAATAAAGGATATATGAGAGGAATGCTTATTATTGCAATGATCGAAACTAAACTTTGCACAGAGGTAAATAACATTATTTAGGAAATAGTTTCAAATAATTTAATATGTTAAAATGTACATGGATCAGAGATATCCACGTACTTGCAGTTCTCACAATTTTCGATAGCTTTATTTATTTTTCTCCTTAATTAAATGACTTTACAATTGTTATATAACAAAATGCATCAGATGAATCTTAGTCCCAATGTTCAAAAACGAATGTATTAATTAAGCGATTCTTAAGGGATTTCGCAAAGGAGATTTAAAAACGTTACGAATTGTAATGTAGCGGTCTGAAATGTTCTACAAACATTTTAAAAATAATTATACGTTAGCGTTTAAAAAACACAGCAAAGCAGAAAGTTTATTTCGAATGCTCAAAAATTAGATAGCAAACTTCAAATATAAATTTCGTCCTTTTTCACAATTATTGGGATTATGTTTCACTTTAAGTCAGTAAACAAAACATTGCTTCTAGAAATTATAATCGAAACCAGTTTTCATTATCTTAAACTAGAATATTTAATTTATCCTTAAATTGAAAACTATTTGATTTTTCAATTCATTTGAATTTTAAAGTTTTTAAGTGGAAACTAATAAAACTTTAATTATCATCTGACCTTCTTTAAGTTGCTTGTTAGAATACATCTAAGCAATTATAAAAGTTTTACATATTTTGCCGTCTTTTACAATCATGGCTAATTGTGTGATACACTACCATGACTTTGTGGCAGTCTGCCTGCCGTATTTGTGGACACCTCTTTCTCTTGTCTGACTTCGTCCTTTGCCACTTCGCTTTTCCACCAGCAGTTGTGGGTCTTCATTAAGTTTGTTTTATTTTTTTTTTTTTTTAAGTTCATTTCACAAGTTAACTTTCAGTGGTAAGAAATTGCGTGTATGCAAATTCAATAAATGTAGTCTTTAGTTCAATTATATTCTATTTGTTTGAATTGAAAATTTTAAACAAGTGTTGCTTGTTATACACCCAGTTATCATATTATTTTTACAAATATTTTTTTGTTTTACAAAACAAACATTGAATAATTAATTACCCGAAACTTCATGGAATTGTTAAAATTGATGTATGGAAAATTGTTAAATCTTTCTTTTGTTTTAAGAAATATTTGCTTATAATCTACTTACAGCTTTTGTGGGAAGTTCGTGTTGCAGTGTTACACAAACAAGTTTGCATGGAAGTAAGTTGAAAAGAGAGTACAAATATAAGAGCTCGAAGCAACTATGCTTCGTTCAGTCAACTAGACGATGCTACATTCTATTTACTTGATAGTGTTTCATTGATCTTTTTTTCCGTTTCACACAAACATGTTCTCGATACTGGAGGGCGACCTGATTGTGTGGAGATGGAAGCGCATTTATTTCCAACTTCAGCAATCATTTTTCACAAAAATTTCAATTATAAGCCAATCATGCCATTGTGTCTGGGTAATTAACCATGAATTCAATATAAATTGTTTCCTTTTGTTTAAGGTTTATTAAGACAAAAGGGTAAAATTAACCACGTACAATAGAAATGTAGAAAAAATATGTTTGATTTTAACTTGAGAGCAGGATTTGTTCATTAGCCAAAGCGAACTTTTAAAAATTCAATTCTTAGAAATTTTAATTAAATTTTCGAATTGAATTCGGTTATTTTTGTGAAGTTTTAGCAACTGCTCGAGCTAAAACAATCAGTATATTTTAGAGACCATAACATTTTCAATATCACCCCCCATTGAGCTCTCTCGCTCTCTCTCTCTCTCTCTCTCTACGCTCCCATAATACATTTAGGTACCTCAAAAATAGTTCTAAGCCTTAGAATCTAAAATTTCTATTCAAATAATTTTATTGCACAAAATTTTATACGATTAAATTTATTTTTGCAATATTTTTTTTGGCCTAAGTTATTCGTATTCGAATATCTTGAATGGAATATTTTATTTAAATATTTACTAAGGTTATTATCATTTATTTAAGAAAAAAAAGAAAGAAAAAAAAAGTTTTCATTTTGATTTTTAGGACTTTAATTTTTAAACGAATTAAATTTTTAATCGAATAATATTATTCGGATATTATTTTCTAACCATATATGATATGCGACATTTTTTGAATTTTTTATTTTAATATATATATAACACAAACTTTGTATTCGAAGCACTTTTTAAAAAAAAATTTATTCGAATAAATTTTATTCGATTAATACAAGGTTTTTTCTGCAATTAATAATTCAGTCCTAAAAGCTTTAATATATGCAATGCGATTTTTAAAATTTTATTTCCCAACAGTTTTGATCGCACAAATAATTTGTATTCGAATTAGATATTCCAAACAAATATTTTATCCAAACAATTCCAGTTTTATTTGTTTTATGCAAGAACTCATCACTTCTATTATTTTTGGAACTTTCCTTTGTAAAACCGCGGAAAATTATTTTTAATCGATTAATATTTTTCGGATTATTTTTAAAAAATTAAAAAAAAAAACTACTGCGTACGTATTTTCAATGGATTAATAATATTCGCATTATTCTCAAAACTTTTTTGTACATGTATGAAATATACCAAAACTTTTATTTTAAATTTCTGAGGACTTAATTTTATTCGAGTATATTTAAACAAAACGTTTTAATCGAATATTTTTTAGTCGGCTAGTAATGTCATTAAAAGACTTTTGTTATAACTTTATTCTTATAATAATTAATTTAGAGATTTTGGTTTAAGAATATTATTTTGAATAAGATTTTTCTAACGTTTAATCGAATAATTTTTATTATTAGTACTTTTTATATAAGAAGTTTATTTTCATTAGTATTATTCAACTAAGTTTGTTCTGCTAATTTTTTGTAATGTAAAGAAATGTCACTCATATAATATTTTTTTTACTTTATTTAATTCGAATAAACTTTAGTAGCACAAAATTTTAATCGAATATATTTTAGTCGAATAATAACATAGAAAATATTTTTAAGTAGAATTTTACTTAAACATTTTTGTCTAATAGTTTTAGAGTTTTAGTTGACTAATAATGCCAAGTGCAAGGCGGAAAATAGATGTCACTAAAAAAGTCACTGTACCGAAAGAGACTGTACCGAGATCAAATACTCCCCATTAAAGTGAATTGAAGATGTTAGTTATTCTTATTTGTCTTGTAATGATTAATATTATTATGTTTGTTGCTCATTTCTGCAACAAAGTAATAACTCAAATAAACTTGTTTCAATTTACTTACACCTTAAGGGCAAATTAGGACAGTATTCCTTTCACAAATGAAATTTTTTTACAATATTGAAAATTGCATGTAGAGTAATTCAACGTTATTAGATTTAAAAATAATATTCTTGAGTTGTGATGTTTTTGTAGAATATTCTCTCTACACAATTATAATGTTCATCTTCTCTACTTCATTAAATTTTACAAACGTATTTACTTATTGAAATATGTTTTACAACCCTTTTAGTTTTAATATCCTGGCAGTTTTTATTTATTTTTTTTTTTGGCGCCAAAACATACTTTTTACAAGTTAAATAAATGTATTTCTAAAATACTCATATATGAATTATATTCCTTTGTAAATTATAATTTACTCTACACCAGAGATTTTAAAAAGGAATAATATATTACACTCACACACATATTAGGAATCTTCTTAATGTGCGCACATTTCTCCCCAATGAAGCCTTTTTAAAAAGATTGTGTACCCAGAAAACAAATGATTTTAAATTAAATTCCTTAAGAAGTAAAATCTTTTGTTTTTGAAGGCTGCTGCTAAATCATTTTAAGCTTTTTTAAAAGCTTTTGATTTATTTAACAACGTTAATTTGAAATATGAGTTTCTTTGGAAACTATTCAAAAATATCGCAAATGGATGGCAAAAGTTGTTTGAAAAATTTGCAAGCAATTACAACAATTTTAATTACTCTAGATCAACATTTGCTGTAAATTGAAAAAAGCTTAATTTCGTACTTCTTCATACACAAATAAACAGGACCAATTGATATACAAATATATTTTATTTACAATTCACACACTTCCATCCGAATGGTTTCAGTTCCGTAATTTTATTCCGATCGTTTTTAATTTAAAGTATTTTTATTTCCTTTATCGATCTTACAATTATAAAGTTTTTTTATACTAGTGGGGGGTGGGGGAGGGGGGTTAAAGATTTGTTACGGATTGAAAATTTTGCACTAAAAAATTATTAAAAAGCGTTACGTCGGAAGGGGGGTGTATAAAATCTCTGAAAAGAGCGTTACGTAATATGTGCACAACCCCAAAGCTCACATTAAGCTTTTTTATTAACCCTCTGCGACTGACGTGATATAGTTCTCACAATTCTAATGACGTGGTAGACTACCAGACACCATTTACATGGCTTATATTTTCCAAGTTCCGTTTTGTAAAACTAATAAAACTATTTTTGTTTATTGTTTATGAATGTTAGATAGTATTTATATAGTTATTTTTCAAATTCTATGCGAAAATTTGTGTTATATGTTATTCATCGGCATGGCATGAATTTTCTGTAAAAACCTTAGACCTGCACTAATACAGCAAAAAATATATCAAAAAATTAAATTTTTTAAAAAAATGTTTTCATTTTTTATTATTTACACTTAAATTTATCAGTTGGTAACAAAAAAAAAATGAATTCAGTGGATAAAAAAAAAATTAATTAACATTTCAATTGGCACATTAACCCCTATAACTTAACCCTCTGCGGCTGATGTGGTAGTCTAGCAGACACCAAAAAACAAAAAACTCATGCTCACTCTCTTCCTCGAACCACTGTCGTATTATCTCATCGCGGTTTTTAAAAGTTCCAGATGACGTTCTCTTACAACAGTTTGTAACTTGCGATATTTTTGAATGCTCCATAATAACAAAAATAAAAACTAATAATTTTACTGACGTGTTGTTTGGCAGACACTAAGAAAATATAATAATTTTATAAAAAAATAAAACAATAACACTGATGTGATTGTCTCTCAGACACCTACCTTAATATTGATGTGGTTGACTTGCAGACACTTTTTGGCTTACGCTGGCACGTGTGCTTTCATCAATCGATCTAAACACAATAACATACGCATGAGTACACAATAAGAAGGTACAGAGAACGCGAGAGTAGGTGTTTGGAAAATAACGGTACAAAATACTCTTTTGTGTTTGTTGGTGTCTGCTAGTCGCAGAGGGTAAACATGCGAATTTTACAAACGCTCCTAAAAGTATGCAAGTTTTTCACTGTTCACTGCAAATGAAGTTAGTAGAAAAATTGATTGTCAATTTTATGTTTTATGTTGTTTTATGTTTTCCTTTTAAAAAACCAAAACTTTCGAAATTGCAAACATTTTCTCTCGCAATTGCGTTCTGTGACATGACTGTGTATTTGCCTTACATCAAACGTTTAACCTTATGTTTGTTGGGTATAACTCAAGCATATTGTATGTGGAAAAACTTTTAATATTTTCGACTTCACACTCAGACACTGATACTCTTAGAAAAGCCACAAAATTAGTTAATTTTGTTAGAGAAGGAAGAAACTATCGAGAAGAAACTATTAGATGCTCATATAATTTGTTAAAGTTTCTGACAAAGTTTTCATAACATTGTTAACTAGTGTAATAAGAAAAATTAAAAGTGTAATAAAGTTTAGGCAATTATATGCATTACGGTGTAAACACATGAAAGTATTTATGTATGGCATGCAACATTTAATCCAGACTATTATCGAAGTAAGTATTAAGGAAAATAATAATTAAAAAAAAAGGATAGGAAAGAAGGTTAGGTTAGGAAAACAGTAAAACTGCAAAGTTTCTTTAAAGTTTTGAAAAAAAAAGAGAATGCAAAAATGGGGAAAAAAACTTAACTTAAGTATCGTAGTGACAGCCAGTTCGAATAAAGTTGCTTTTATATCGAATTTGTTATTGCATCAGTTGAAAAATAATAAAAATAAATGTTTAAGTTACGAGACAACAAGTTAGATTTGATTTTAAATTATGGAAAATAAAATACAATACAAAGTAGAATACGTTGATGATAACGGACTATGAGTTTGTGTTGATTATTAGTACTTTCCAAACAGTAATGAGGGAATTTCGTACTAACCAGCACTGTTTCAAGGTAGAATAAAAAATGAATTTAAAATTAATTCTCATATTCTATTTCTCTTGAAAACTGGTTAAATAGTTGATATTCTTCTCAATTAGTATCCACTTTACGAAAATTGTAAAGATGGACAATTGAACGCTGATGAGAGGTGTAGCGGCCTTGAAATCAGTACTGATACGTTCTGCTAAAAACTGATTGGATATAAATAATAATATTTTCCAACACAAAAAAACTCTTAGTAATTTTGAATTTTCATTAATTCAATAAAACTGAACTTGAGCCTGATAATATTACTTTTCATATATACGAAAATAAAAAAACAATAGAACTCCCAAGCATTCGCAGATAGTCAAGGTACACACCAATTAGTATAGCCATGCACAATTTAGTGTAGACAAAAGTTGGTGCTGCTAAGAACTATCATAATTTTAAAAATGTACCCTCATTTCATCTTTCTTACTTTGAGAAAAAATACTTTCACTATCTCATCAAAATTTAATTGAAAAATAATAAGTTATGAATTTTTATTCGAACTGAAAGATGTTTAATCAAAGAAATTTTAATTTGTCAGGCTTAGGTTCATTTTCTCAAAATTAAATTTTTTTTATAAATTAAATTATTATTTTTATTAGAAAGAAAAATCTAGAAGCTCGTCATATTATTGCACCTACCATGGTGGCAGTTAAGTCTAAACGTAAACAACAAGGTAAACAACTCTGATGATGAGACTGTGGTTAACCGCGAAACATCATGATGTCAGTTCAACCCTCCGCGCTGTCTGCTTTTTCTTTTTCTTTGTCTGTTCAATTCTTACTAATAAAAATAATAATTTAGTTGAAAAAAAAAATAAATTTAGATAAAACGTACTTAAGCCTGACAAATTGAAATTTCTTTGATTAAAAATAATAATTTTTCTTTTTTAGATCAATAATCAGATTTGGTTGAGCTTTTTACGTTCTCCAATATTATTTATTATTTTTTTTATTTATTTATTTATTTATTTATTTAATCGAGCCCATAGGGCCATATATGATTAATATAGATTAACAAATGTAATGAAAGATATAATAAAAAAGCTTAATATGTAAACACATACGCATGTACATACACTTATATACATATATACATATATACATATCAATGCATATACATATACATACACATTTACAATTATATATATATATAACTATATGTAATTGAAGTAATACTGATAATAAGATAACAAAAAAATATATATATATTTCCTTTTAAGAGTTGGATACGCGTCTTGGTCAGGTAGGAAAAAAAAATAAAAAAAAACAAAGATTTTAATATATATTAAATTAAAAACATTACGAGTATATAGTGTACGTTTAAAGCTGTTAGGGGAGCAGTCAAATCTTCTGAGGTCAGTAGGTAAATTATTATAGAGTCTGCATGCTCTTATTACAAATGACTTTTCAAAGATAGCGTTGTTGATATGTGGTATGATTAATTGAGGATTACGTGTTGATCTCGAAAAACTAAATAGTTGCTGCAAACATAGGTTTGTATTTAATTTTATGACATGGTATAGGGTGGATAACAAAATCGTGGAAAGAACATTTCAAAAACAACTTAACATACTCAGAAATATGTACAGAAATTCGTAGACTGAAGATAAATCTAACGATACGATTAATGGTTTGTCTTATACGACGTAGATTGGATGATGTGCAGCCACTGAAAATATCGAAGCAATAATAGATGCGATATTCCATCTACAATTATTATAAAAGTAAAATAATAATAATAATATAACTATTTAAAATTCAAATATGATATTGTATAACAATGATAACTAGATAAATACATACATATATGCAAGAGTGATGAGATGTACATATATAAATAATGAGTTCATGAATTTAGGTTACATATAATGATAGATGTTATGAATGTAATTCCATACTGAAGCGTGATTTATTGTTCTTCAGCGAGTCACTGTTGATACCAAATAACGAGCAAAAGTCATCCAGGTTATATATTTTGGTGGTTCCATCATTTGATGTAATCATGACCTTAGGGTTATCGGAATTTATGAAACGATAATTAGCAATCTTGTTTTCATTTCTTAATTTTCGACATTGAAAGAGAAATCGTGTAGCTTTAGGTGTAAGATGGTCGTTGAGATAAATTCTTTTGGAAATATCGGTGTCAATTAGTGACGAAAGATATAATTTATTTGCTTTGAAATAGCTTCGCATGATAAGGTCGCGTTTATAGATATTGTTCAATTTAACAAGAACAGTGTTCCCATTGTTGATAAAATAGCAGTTGTTCAGGTCATAAGACTCGATGTTTACTTTAAGTTCCTTAAAAATTTTCAAAATAATTTCATTAATTTCACCTTGATACTTCGGTAATCCATTTATTAAGATATCAGCTCTATTTAGGCGTTTTTGTAAGATCTCATTCTGGTCTTCAAGAAAGTTGATTTTGTTTGTTGTGGACTCATCAATTGCTTTAATTAGCTTATTACAGTTGCTTAAATCCGCCTTAAGCTCAGTGAATTTATTTTGCAGTTCAACCTTGACCTCAGACAGGGTAGTATCAATTATATCAAATTTTAATTGGATATCCGCAAGTCCCTTACGTAGCTCATCACGCAGATAACATGCTTCAGCATCACCACGATTGTTCTTGCATGAGTCACAAATGAAATTAATAGACCCTTTTGCTTTAGCAAGTACAGATAACTGATCTGAGTTAACACCAACACAATTAGCATGGAACCATTTGCCACAAAGAATGCAGGAAATACTGCCCTGAGTCTTGGTTATATTTTTCCGACAAGATTGAATCGAGCAATTAATATCTCCTGGTGCCATATTGATGAAGCAAAATATGTGTGTGTAAATGGAGAATCAGTAACAAGCAGTGAATTAATTATTATTGTTGTTTCAGAACGAAAAAGTCCAACAGCAAATTATTAGTTAATTGATTATTATTTACTTTTGAAAATTTTTTAAATTTTGCAAAAATTTTCAATAGCCGACAATATTTTTCTATCTTTTCATTACGGAGATGTACATTATTTAAGAAAACTTATTGATTTTGGATAAAAATATTTGATTTTGAATGAAATTTTTAAATAATTAAAATTTACCAAAAGGTAAATTGTCAGTTCAGACGATTGTAAGAAAACCTTACAATTTCATTGTCAGACAATAAATTTATCTGCCAACAAAAATTGTCAGTTTACACGGTTGTCAGATTGTTGTGTGGAAAAATTGCCAGATGTGTTGTTAAACTTTGTCAGAACTATCAAATCCAATAGTATTTATGGACAGCATTGCCATTGTCAGATGCATTAATTTAAACACATCTGCCAATAAAAAAGAGCTTACAATGTCTGACAATCATCTGACTATGGCAAAGTAGAGTGTTCTCACGATTGTCAGATGTCTGACAATATTATTGTTTTACAATGAACTGACAATGATTTTTCTTGCATCGTTGCAAGACAAAAATTGTAAGTTCGGACGGTTGGCAGACATTTTCTGAACATTTTTCTGACAATATTGTAAGATCTGCCAATCGTCTATACATAGCTTGAGGAACGTAATTTGGTTTTTTTTTTTTGATTATAGTTTGGAAATAAGTTACGAAATAAATATCTGCAAAAATCGTGGAAAATATAATTTTAGAATTCGAATTTTATTAAGACATTTTCTCTAAGAGTAGGTTTTTAAATAGAAGATTAGTGAATAGTTTTAATTAAATATCTGTATTTAATCCTGGAATTGACCTTTTAATACTACAAAAAAGTAGTTAACAAACAATTGAATTA
This sequence comes from Lypha dubia, assembly GCA_947311025.1. Lineage (NCBI taxonomy): Eukaryota > Metazoa > Arthropoda > Insecta > Diptera > Tachinidae > Lypha > Lypha dubia. Next base: position 51,783,050 of record OX371264.1, read on the forward strand.
AAAAATGAAATACAGATATTAAATTAAATTTTTAAAAATTTATTTCTAGTTTTTTTTTTTCTAAAAATTACACAAAATTTATAACAAAATACTTGTCTTACATCAAGCACTATATGCTAATTATCTTTAAAGCACCTGAATTTTGAAATCCAAATAATTTTGTTTACAACTTTTTGCAAATAATACGCATTTAAAATGAAAACTATTATGAAGTAAAACTCATTATGAAAAGTAAACAAGCCATGGAGCCCCAGTAATTTCGTTTAGTATCATTCGCTTTTATTATCGTGAAAAGTTTTAAAGTAAAACAGTTCATTTTTGTTTTATTTATAGAACTTTTTGTTGAAATTATTACAAACTAATTTTAAATACACATTTACTCGTGCCCGTACGCACACAGGAATATCTGCCTGGTTGTGTGTAGTGTGTTTGTTTTTTTTATGTATGAACATGACATTAATGGGAAAAAATGCAACATGTGATATAATTGTCCTAGATAAACAAAGGACCTAAAATACAATTACGCTCTCCACATACATATACACAAACACTGGCGAAAGCACTTTAAAACAGCTACAAGTGCACTTGTAGTTGTAAAAAAAAGGACTACAAAATATAGCAAAAGGACATAAAAGGAGTGAGATAATGGAAATTATGATGTAACACATAAAACAATTGAGTTTTTTTTTATATATAAAATAAAATAACTCAACAAATACCAACAAAATATTTGAGTTGTATTTTTTGGTCGCAAAAACTTTGAAAGCTAAAAGAGTTTAAGAGAATATAGAAACCAAAAGAGCCGGAAAGCTTTAGGGGTGTGTTTGAAAAAAAAAACTTTAAAGCTTTTATGGATGTTGTTATAGATGTTGTTAGTTCTCGAACCCTTTAAGCTTTTTAGTACACATATGAAAGTTTTCTGTTTTGTAAACTTTTACTTGCAAGCTCTAAAAGTTTACTATTGCGGTATAAAACGATTTTAGTTGAAGCAAAGAAATCAACCATAAGGCTTTATTTATTTATGGCTCAATAGCAGTTTATTTAAATCTTCGTTTAACAACATGATACTTAACTCTTCATAGTGGGTCAATACTCAAATGTTGTGTTCTACAACAGGATACATCTGTTTAAACTACTTTATCTTGCTACTGGGGGTAAATTTAATTAGGAAATGTGCTATGCTTCCCTTGTGCCCCAGGTTTTCTTCCCAATTCCTTGTCTATATTTTTTTTAAATTCTTACAAAATTTAGCAGAAACAGGGGACAACTTTTGGTTTTTTAAACATGTCGCATTTATTTTCAATAAACCTGAGATATAAAGAGCTTAATAGGTCCACAGACGGCGCATACTGCTGACAGCTACTGCAGAACAGCAAATCTATTTATGTGACACTCACAATTTCATTTTCAATTTATCAATCATAATTTTAATCATTGTAAGCATGATTTTGCCCTTTTTAAAAATGTTTAAAATTTTTAACACATTTTTTCTATGGCTTTGTTTGGCTTTTTTGCTGCTTAACAGTTTTTAGCTTTTTCTAAAACTTTTAAATCAATGTGGATACTAAAAGAACAAGGCTCTAACTTTTCGAGGCTTATTTTAGAGAGGTTCACAAAAAATTTATACGTTTACTGGCATTTTAAGAGTGTGTGTCGGATGCTTATTTCAGAAGTAGTCAAATTTGCATGATTTATAACCCTGTAATCCTCTGCTGCAAAATACTGCATTGTTTTCCTCATACGCTTAAGAAAGTGAAGAAACTTCTCTACAACTGTGTCACAGCATAATCGAATGACGTTTAAACAATTTTTTTTATAAAACTGTATAGCTAGGCTATTTCATTGTTACGGGTGTGACAGTTTTACTCATATTACATATTTGTTGCAATTTCGAAATGCGGTTTATATTTATTATTGGCGATTACTAAAAAAATACATACATTTTTACTCAGAAGGCCACAAAGGGTGTGATCTTACAGATGTTACTTCACAGACAGAACTTTAAGATTTAGGACTCAGGATTCAGGATTCAGGATTCAGGATTCAGGATTAAGGAAATTATTTTTGTTACAAAAAAATAATTTATAGTACATATGAAAATTACGTTTATTCCTAATAATATTAAAAAATTAACTATTTTACAACGTGACGGGTGTGACATTGTACAGAAACTCGGAAAAATTAATTTTTTTTCTTATCGCTTTTATTAATGTGAGTAATATAAAAATACATTTATATAACATAAATAGAAAGATAGTAAATTATTTGATATCAAAATTCGTCCTTTTGTCACAACTATGAAATTTATTTTTACTACAACGTCTAGGATTATTAAGGCTTAGTGATTGTATTAATTAGAAAAGTGACGGGTTTGACTTTGTACAGAAACTCGTTAGAATTAACATAAATTATATGTTTTATCGTTTTCATTAATCTACATAATTAATATTTAAATAAATGTATAAAAGAAATAGCAAGATAGTAAATTGTTTGATTTTTAAATTCGTCCTTTGGCTCCCCTATGACTTTTAGGATATAAATATTACACATACAACATACACAAATATCTTGACATATTTAATTATTAATAGTTTTTGTGATTGACGATTTAGAAAAAATAATTTTTATTACAAAAATACAACTTTTTAAAAATGTGACGGGTGTGACTTTGAACAGAAACTCGTAAGATTCGAAGAAATAGTTTTTTTTATCTTTTTTATTAATCTAATTAATATTTAAATAAATTTATATAAAAAAAAGCAAAACACAATAGTAAATTAATAGATTTTGAAAGTCTTTCATTTGGCAAAACTATTAAATTTGCGAATTATTTTTACAACAACGTACACAATTATTTCGGATTAATTAATTATTGAAAACCTTAGTGATTGTATTAGTTAGCAACGATTTAGAGCAAATGATTTTTCTTAAACTAATACATCTATTTTAGAAATGTGACGGGTGTGACATTATACAAAAACTCTTAAGATTCATCGAAATAAGCTTTTTTTATAGTTTTTTTAAGCTAATTACTGTTCTAAAAAAAAACCTTTTTACTTTTTACATTTTATATTACGAAACAAGAAAATTTTTATGCCACCTTTTCTATGATGACTTAGAAAGAGTTTTTGTTTTACTTTTTCAAGAAAGAGGCAAAAATAACCATGCTGCGAACAGTTAGAGAGTTACAAAGTTTCATATAGATGTTTTTCTAGAGTTTGCACAAAATTCCTAAAAAGTAGTTTTACAACAACATGTTCGGATTACAAGATTTCCAACGGGGATTCCCAATAAACGGAAGATCATAAGCCAAGTAAACTTCCAAAAATGCCAAACTTGTATATATTGTTTACTCTGCTAAAAACCGATAACTTTTTGTCCTACACAGAACAATTATTTTGTTAGTTCTTTCCTAAATAGTATGATCACAGATGCTAAAATTGTAATTATATAAAAAAGTTATTGTTACCCATCTACATAATTAATTAATATTTATTAATCATGTACTCAAAATTTACAGCCATTGTTTTGTGTTAAAAAAAAGAACAAATTCATTAAGTCGTCATCTCATCAATCTTAATGAAGACTCTTTTTGAAATCAAAGGTAAACTTTTCATAGGCGAAAAAGATGGCCGACTTATCTAGAAAGTTTAGAAAAAATTTCACAATAGTCGACCATCTACAGTGCGAAAGTCTATCAGACTGAGATATTTTTTTGGTAGCCGATATCCTTTGCAAGGAAACAAATACATTATAAAATTGAAATGTTCCATACTTAAAAATTATTTTTTTTTTCAATTTCAAATTAAAAATGAAATTATAAACAAGAACTGGTATGGGGAGAGATTTTAAATTGTTTAAAAAAATGTACTTACATTGCTTTTCGAATTCTAAAAAAGCGATGGTAAAAAGTTTTTTTAAGATTTCAAAATTTTCAATAAGAAATTTCGTATATTTTTTTTTTAATTTAAGGCAAGTTTGTTGTTTTTGATCGGCACGAAATATAAATAAAATATAAAAACAAAGAAGAATAACAACAAACAAGTTATTAAAATGTTTTCGTTTAATTAGTAAAGTTGAAATTTCCAAAAACAAAAGATACCAAATCAAATTTTAATCTTAGAAGAAGAGTTTAAGGAAAAACTAAAGTTTGTTTAAGTTGAGTTTTTTTTTTTGCTTACAATTTTTAAAACAAGCATCCAGGTTGTATTCTTAAGAAAAAGTATTGTTTTTTTTTTCTAAAATATAAAATGTTCCATTTTCCATAATTTTTTATATAAATTTTTTTAAATTTCCATAAGAAAAGAAATAAATTTTGAACTAAAAATTTTTTTTTTGTTTTTTTTTGATAGAAATTAAATGAAAATATAATTTAAAAAAATAACGAGATATTTCAAATGAACTCACCCATATCATCGATAATTGGCGCCATGCGCAACGTAATGCCAACTAACATGAGGCACATGAGCAGCAGCAAACATGCTGTGGCAATTATAGTCCACCGAGCACGTTGTGGCAAATCGTCTGGATCGATGACCTGTTAGTAAAAATTAGAGTAGAAATTTCGATAATTTTTTAAGTGATTTTAAGAAATTTTAAATATATTAATTTTAACGTAAAAAACAAAAATTACCTTGACTTCATGGGTTTCTAAGTCTTGCAGAAGTATTTTGGTTTTTTTATGACGATGCCGTTTTTTGTGACGATGATGGCTAAAAGTAAAAAAAGGGGAAAAACAAAAAATTAATTTAATAAAATAAATTGTTTTAAAGAAATCATAGAGAATACGTTTTATATGACCTCGAATACTTTTGTCAAAAACTAAAAACAAAAACTATGGGTTTTTTCCAAAACATCTGAACACGTGTGGCAGATAGAGAGGTCTCTGCGTTTTGTATTCGATCGCCTAATTAACATATTTTAATGCAATATAGTGGCAATTTTTAATAAGTAAATTTCCATCACTCGGGCATATTACACATTCCAATCGGAATGGCTTTAATTCCATACTTATATTCCGATCGTTTTTAAAATAAAAGTGTTCCTTTTATTTTTTATTTAAAATTTAAAATGACGAAAATTTGTATATCTATCGGCATTTGGTTAAGATTGTTCTTAATTGTTAAGCTTATGTACATGAAGCTTTCGCTTAACATTCGAAGATGATGGTAAAATATTTTCAGACAAAGTTTTACTGTGCAAAGTTTTACCTTGTCAATTTTATTTTAAACTTTAAAATTAATTTGAAAAATAAACAACAACTCTCGTTTCATTTGTTTTTTTTTACTGAAAAAACAACAAAACCAACGGTTGTGAAACCATTTTCGGCTGAACGCTATTTTATGACATGAGTGCATGTTTCTGTTTTCACGTATGATTGATATTAAATATTATAAATTAATCATACGCCTTGGAAAACCTATATGTGTGGGATTATAAAAATATTTATATTTGCATGTATGTTTGTAGTTTAAATACTTGCGGCTCAAAATTTAAGTATACAATTCTGCATATCGTTGGTCTCATTGTAGAAAAGCCCTAACTCACATAATTGAAACCTTAAAGGGAAACGGAAAAACATAACAGAAACTAAAATTATCACACTTATTTAATTTTTATATAATTTTTATAACGACCTGCATTTGTATGAAATAAATTCAAATCACTAAGAAGTCAATTTGGAAACAAATACGATTTAGGGCCTTTGTACAAAAGACGAGCGATATGTAAAGTTTTTTTTTGTAAACTAAAAAAAACATTTAAAAAAAACTTAAGCAAAAAGTTGGTAAATATTAAAAAGCAAAATTGCATTTAAGGGGCGCAAATAAACACTTATAAAAAATATGCAGTCATTATTACGTTACAAACACACACATCATTTATACTTTAAAAGTAGGAAGGATGTGAACAAAAATATAAAAAAAATTCTCTTTGTTTTCCCCCATTAAAGTTAAATTTTTTTTACTGATATTTTTTTTGTGTGTGTGGAGTGTGTGAGTTCGTGCATTAGCTTGTTGCTTCAAATTAATTTAATTTATTTTTTTTTTTTGCTCACGATGTAGGCTTAACACTTATCTTTTTTACTTTAATCACGTGTACACACACACACACAAACACACACGCTCATGAACAAAAGTATCTGTTTATCAATTTCATTTGGTAAAAAAAATGGCCACGTGAATATTTAATGCTCTTTTTTTCTTCTTTTTTTTTTTGGTGGAAAAACTACCTTGACCCAAATATATGTTGTGTAAAATCGAACAAGTTAAAAAAAACAAAAAAAAAACAAAAAAATATATATCATAAATAAACAACAACATGAAACGAGGAAAAAAATTTAATATGAGTTAAATTAAAATAATACCAAAGTGTGATAAAAATATAATATAGTCTGTTTATAAAACATGTCAAACCTATTTAAAATTAGATCCTTGCGATCCCTATAGCCAGGGAACTGGTGGCAGAACATGTAACTGAAGAGGGGCGGCAATCTTCTACTTTGATAGTCAGGGGGCGCTTATAGCTTTGTCTTGTCTGGGAATAAATAGGAAACTATTGAGCATATCATCAGTAATTATTAAAGGCTACAACGCCATACGCATAGATGGCTAAGAAGACGTTGCCATGAGTGCATTAGTGTTATCGTGAAGTGCAAACTTGAGGATATCAGCGTCTTTATGACAGGCAACTAAGAAAATTATCCAAAAATATTACATAAAAGTAATTACATCCAAGTGGATGTATGCTGCACTTAACTTTCTTACCTAATCTGACCAATTTAATTGACTTTTATTGCTTTGCAGTGCAAAATGAAAGAAATGCGTGAGTTGAAGATAAAAAGAAAATTTATAAATTCAAAGAAAAGATTTGCAAGGTTTTACGATTTTTCGCCATTTTCATTATTGCACTTCTATATCAATTTTTAATCAAAATTAAACTTTGCATACGTAAAAACTGCAGCCGATTGTCTTAAACTTGAACTTATTTCATAATTCATCTTAATATTTTATTCGAAAATTTTACTGGACACATCACATTCGTAACACATGTGGTCTAGTGAGACCCAGATATTTTTTTGTACTGAAGATACTGTATTTGCTCAAGTTTTCTATATGTTTTTCATCAGTTCTGTCCAATTATTTATAAATAATGGATGGATTGAAATTTTTAATTATTAATTATTAAATATCTGCAGTTTGCTTCATACGGAAAAGAAATAATATTAATAAATACATAATTTTCTCTATGTTAGTTTTTTATTTTTTGTAAGTTTTGAACAAAATGAATGCAGAATTTTAATCTTATTTCAATACGCGACGTTCCAGAGTTTCAAATTGTGATTTTTACATGCGATTAATGGAGGCCTTGGCTAACGAGTTAAAACATGAAAGAGTGCTGAAGAAGATGATGAAATTGAACCGTCTGCTGATGAACAAATTGATGACGTGAAGAAGACGATGTATCCGACGTTGTAAATGATTTGGCCATAGACCCAATTTAGTTGTGTGATTCTAAGGATGATGAGGAAGAACTACATACACAAACTGCTCAAGCACACTCTTCCGATAAATATTTCTAATTTAAAGATGGAATAAAATTTAATAAAAAGCAACCAAATTTTGGAATACGCATACATCCACATAATGTTATGCGTAATCAAGCTAAACCAAAAGAACAAGGATTTTTTCCAATTGAGATGTTTAAAAGATTTTTCACACCAAATATTGAGTTTATGATCATCACTGAAGCAATTCGTTATGGAAAAAATTAAACCGAAAAACACTATTTTTTTGTTAGAAGTGTATAACTCCACTATATCAGCAACATTCTAAAATAGATTATAATGTTTCAGTTGCTTACAAAGGCCATAAAGCTAATAAATACTCTTATTTTATAAGTCCTCTGCTTTATAACCAATAGTATTACATTTTACATTTAATAAGAAAGCAAGCGACCTTATTTTACTGAAAAACAAAAATGTGCCCAGAAATGGCAAAATTCCCGCAGAGATTATAAAAAATTGACATATGTACATAAATATTGAGTTTCAAAATTTTACAGAAAAATTCTGAAATACAATTGAGAAATCGGACTTACATAGTCAATAAGTATGGATTCTTGGCTTTAATTTCCCATTGGTCCAAATGAGTGACAAACAAAAATGTGCCCAGAAATGGCAAAATTCCCGCAGAGATTATCTAAAATTGACATACATACATATGTACATAAATATTGAGTTTCAAAATTTTACAGAAAAATTCTGAAATACAATTGAGAAATCGGACTTACATAGTCAATAAGTATGGATTCTTAGCTTTATTTTCCCATTGGTCCAAATGAGTGATAAACAAAAATGTGCCCACAAATGGCAAAATTCCCGCAGAGATTATCAAAAATTGACATATGTACATAAATATTGAGTTTCAAAATTTTACAGAAAAATTCTGAAATACAATTGAGAAATCGGACTTACATAGTCAATAAGTATGGATTCTTAGCTTTATTTTCCCATTGGTCCAAATGAGTGATAAACAAAAATGTGCCCACAAATGGCAAAATTCCCGCAGAGATTATCAAAAATTGACATACATACATATGTACATAAATATTGAGTTTCAAAATTTTACAGAAAAATTCTGAAATACAATTGAGAAATCGGACTTACATAGTCAATAAGTATGGATTCTTGGCTTTAATTTCCCATTGGTCCAAATGAGTGACAAACAAAAATGTGCCCAGAAATGGCAAAATTCCCGCAGAGATTATCTAAAATTGACATACATACATATGTACATAAATATTGAGTTTCAAAATTTTACAGAAAAATTCTGAAATACAATTGAGAAATCGGACTTACATAGTCAATAAGTATGGATTCTTAGCTTTATTTTCCCATTGGTCCAAATGAGTGATAAACAAAAATGTGCCCACAAATGGCAAAATTCCCGCAGAGATTATCAAAAATTGACATATGTACATAAATATTGAGTTTCAAAATTTTACAGAAAAATTCTGAAATACAATTGAGAAATCGGACTTACATAGTCAATAAGTATGGATTCTTGGCTTTAATTTCCCATTGGTCCAAATGAGTGACAAACAAAAATGTGCCCAGAAATGGCAAAATTCCCGCAGAGATTATCTAAAATTGACATACATACATATGTACATAAATATTGAGTTTCAAAATTTTACAGAAAAATTCTGAAATACAATTGAGAAATCGGACTTACATAGTCAATAAGTATGGATTCTTGGCTTTAATTTCCCATTGGTCCAAATGAGTGACAAACAAAAATGTGCCCACAAATTGCAAAATTCCCGCAGAGATTATCAAAAATTGACATACATACATATGTACATAAATATTGAGTTTCAAAATTTTACAGAAAAATTCTGAAATACAATTGAGAAATCGGAGTTACATAGTCAATAAGTATGGATTCTTAGCTTTATTTTCCCATTGGTCCAAATGAGTGATAAACAAAAATGTGCCCACAAATGGCAAAATTCCCGCAGAGATTATCAAAAAATGACATATGTACATAAATATTGAGTTTCAAAATTTTACAGAAAAATTTTGAAATACAATTGAGAAATCGGACTTACATAGTCAATAAGTATGGATTCTTGGCTTTAATTTCCCATTGGTCCAAATGAGTGACAAACAAAAATGTGCCCACAAATGGCAAAATTCCCGCAGAGATTATCTAAAATTGACATACATACATATGTACATAAATATTGAGTTTAAAAATTTTACAGAAAAATTCTGAAATACAATTGAGAAATCGGACTTACATAGTCAATAAGTATGGATTCTTGGCTTTAATTTCCCATTGATCCAAATGAGTGACAAACAAAAATGTGCCCACAAATGGCAAAATTCCCGCAGAGATTATCTAAAATTGACATACATACATATGTACATAAATATTGAGTTTAAAAATTTTACAGAAAAATTCTGAAATACAATTGAGAAATCGGACTTACATAGTCAATAAGTATGGATTCTTGGCTTTAATTTCCCATTGGTCCAAATGAGTGACAAACAAAAATGTGCCCACAAATGGCAAAATTCCCGCAGAGATTATCTAAAATTGACATACATACATATGTACATAAATATTGAGTTTAAAAATTTTACAGAAAAATTCTGAAATACAATTGAGAAATCGGACTTACATAGTCAATAAGAATGGATTCTTGGCTTTAATTTCCCATTGATCCAAATGAGTGACAAACAAAAATGTGCCCACAAATGGCAAAATTCCCGCAGAGATTATCAAAAATTGACATACATACATATGTACATAAATATTGAGTTTCAAAATTTTACAGAAAAATTCTGAAATACAATTGAGAAATCGGACTTACATAGTCAATAAGTATGGATTCTTAGCTTTATTTTCCCATTGGTCCAAATGAGTGATAAACAAAAATGTGCCCACAAATGGCAAAATTCCCGCAGAGATTATCAAAAATTGACATACATACATATGTACATAAATATTGAGTTTCAAAATTTTACAGAAAAATTCTGAAATACAATTGAGAAATCGGACTTACATAGTCAATAAGAATGGATTCTTGGCTTTAATTTCCCATTGGTCCAAATGAGTGACAAACAAAAATGTGCCCACAAAAGGCAAAATTCCCGCAGAGATTATCAAAAAATGACATATGTACATAAATATTGAGTTTCAAAATTTTACAGAAAAATTTTGAAATACAATTGAGAAATCGGACTTACATAGTCAATAAGTATGGATTCTTGGCTTTAATTTCCCATTGATCCAAATGAGTGACAAACAAAAATGTGCCCACAAATGGCAAAATTCCCGCAGAGATTATCAAAAATTGACATACATACATATGTACATAAATATTGAGTTTAAAAATTTTACAGAAAAATTCTGAAATACAATTGAGAAATCGGACTTACATAGTCAATAAGAATGGATTCTTGGCTTTAATTTCCCATTGGTCCAAATGAGTGACAAACAAAAATGTGCCCACAAAAGGCAAAATTCCCGCAGAGATTATCAAAAAATGACATATGTACATAAATATTGAGTTTCAAAATTTTACAGAAAAATTTTGAAATACAATTGAGAAATCGGACTTACATAGTCAATAAGTATGGATTCTTGGCTTTAATTTCCCATTGATCCAAATGAGTGACAAACAAAAATGTGCCCACAAATGGCAAAATTCCCGCAGAGATTATCAAAAATTGACATACATACATATGTACATAAATATTGAGTTTCAAAATTTTACAGAAAAATTCTGAAATACAATTGAGAAATCGGACTTACATAGTCAATAAGTATGGATTCTTGGCTTTAATTACCTATTGGTCCAAATGAGTGACAAACAAAAATGTGCCCACTAATGGCAAAATTCCCGCAGAGATTATCAAAAATTGACATATGTACATAAATATTGAGTTTCAAAATTTTACAGAAAAATTCTGAAATACAATTGAGAAATCGGACTTACATAGTCAATAAGTATGGATTCTTGGCTTTAATTTCCCATTGGTCCAAATGAGTGACAAACAAAAATGTGCCCACAAATGGCAAAATTCCCGCAGAGATTATCAAAAATTGACATATGTACATAAATATTGAGTTTCAAAATTTTACAGAAAAATTCTGAAATACAATTGAGAAATCGGACTTACATTGTCAATAAGTATGGATTCTTGGCTTTAATTTCCCATTGGTCCAAATGAGTGACAAACAAAAATGTGCCCACAAATGGCAAAATTCCCGCAGAGATTATCGAAAATTGACATATGTACATAAATATTGAGTTTCAAAATTTTACAGAAAAATTCTGAAATACAATTGAGAAATCGGACTTACATTGTCAATAAGTATGGATTCTTGGCTTTAATTTCCCATTGGTCCAAATGAGTGACAAACAAAAATGTGCCCACAAATGGCAAAATTTCCGCAGAGATTATCAAAAATTGACATACATACATACATATGTACATAAATATTGAGTTTCAAAATTTTACAGAAAAATTCTGAAATACAATTGAGAAATCGGACTTACATAGTCAATAAGTATGGATTCTTGGCTTTAATTTCCCATTGGTCCAAATGAGTGACAAACAAAAATGTGCCCACTAATGGCAAAATTCCCGCAGAGATTATCAAAAATTGACATACATACATACATATGTACATAAATATTGAGTTTCAAAATTTTACAGAAAAATTCTGAAATACAATTGAGAAATCGGACTTACATAGTCAATAAGTATGGATTCTTGGCTTTATTTTCCCATTGGTCCAAATGAGTGACAAACAAAAATGTGCCCACTAATGGCAAAATTCCCGCAGAGATTATCAAAAATTGACATATGTACATAAATATTGAGTTTCAAAATTTTACAGAAAAATTCTGAAATACAATTGAGAAATCGGACTTACATAGTCAATAAGTATGGATTCTTGGCTTTAATTTCCCATTGGTCCAAATGAGTGACAAACAGAAATGTGCCCACAAATGGCAAAATTCCCGCAGAGATTATCAAAAATTGACATACATACATACATATGTACATAAATATTGAGTTTCAAAATTTTACAGAAAAATTCTGAAATACAATTGAGAAATCGGACTTACATAGTCAATAAGTATGGATTCTTGGCTTTAATTTCCCATTGGTCCAAATGAGTGACAAACAAAAATGTGCCCACAAATGGCAAAATTCCCGCAGAGATTATCAAAAATTGACATACATACATACATATGTACATAAATATTGAGTTTCAAAATTTTACAGAAAAATTCTGAAATACAATTGAGAAATCGGACTTACATAGTCAATAAGTATGGATTCTTGGCTTTAATTTACCATTGGTCCAAATGAGTGACAAACAAAAATGTGCCCGCAAAGCAAAATTCCCGTAGAGATTATCAAAAATTGACATACATACATATGTACATAAATATTGAGTTTAAAAATTTTACAGAAAAATTCTGAAATACAATTGAGAAATCGGACTTACATAGTCAATAAGAATGGATTCTTGGCTTTAATTTCCCATTGATCCAAATGAGTGACAAACAAAAATGTGCCCACAAATGGCAAAATTCCCGCAGAGATTATCAAAAATTGACATACATACATATGTACATAAATATTGAGTTTCAAAATTTTACAGAAAAATTCTGAAATACAATTGAGAAATCGGACTTACATAGTCAATAAGTATGGATTCTTAGCTTTATTTTCCCATTGGTCCAAATGAGTGATAAACAAAAATGTGCCCACAAATGGCAAAATTCCCGCAGAGATTATCTAAAATTGACATACATACATATGTACATAAATATTGAGTTTAAAAATTTTACAGAAAAATTCTGAAATACAATTGAGAAATCGGACTTACATAGTCAATAAGTATGGATTCTTAGCTTTATTTTCCCATTGGTCCAAATGAGTGATAAACAAAAATGTGCCCACAAATGGCAAAATTCCCGCAGAGATTATCAAAAATTGACATACATACATATGTACATAAATATTGAGTTTCAAAATTTTACAGAAAAATTCTGAAATACAATTGAGAAATCGGACTTACATAGTCAATAAGAATGGATTCTTGGCTTTAATTTCCCATTGGTCCAAATGAGTGACAAACAAAAATGTGCCCACAAAAGGCAAAATTCCCGCAGAGATTATCAAAAAATGACATATGTACATAAATATTGAGTTTCAAAATTTTACAGAAAAATTTTGAAATACAATTGAGAAATCGGACTTACATAGTCAATAAGTATGGATTCTTGGCTTTAATTTCCCATTGATCCAAATGAGTGACAAACAAAAATGTGCCCACAAATGGCAAAATTCCCGCAGAGATTATCAAAAATTGACATACATACATATGTACATAAATATTGAGTTTAAAAATTTTACAGAAAAATTCTGAAATACAATTGAGAAATCGGACTTACATAGTCAATAAGAATGGATTCTTGGCTTTAATTTCCCATTGGTCCAAATGAGTGACAAACAAAAATGTGCCCACAAAAGGCAAAATTCCCGCAGAGATTATCAAAAAATGACATATGTACATAAATATTGAGTTTCAAAATTTTACAGAAAAATTTTGAAATACAATTGAGAAATCGGACTTACATAGTCAATAAGTATGGATTCTTGGCTTTAATTTCCCATTGATCCAAATGAGTGACAAACAAAAATGTGCCCACAAATGGCAAAATTCCCGCAGAGATTATCAAAAATTGACATACATACATATGTACATAAATATTGAGTTTCAAAATTTTACAGAAAAATTCTGAAATACAATTGAGAAATCGGACTTACATAGTCAATAAGTATGGATTCTTGGCTTTAATTACCTATTGGTCCAAATGAGTGACAAACAAAAATGTGCCCACTAATGGCAAAATTCCCGCAGAGATTATCAAAAATTGACATATGTACATAAATATTGAGTTTCAAAATTTTACAGAAAAATTCTGAAATACAATTGAGAAATCGGACTTACATAGTCAATAAGTATGGATTCTTGGCTTTAATTTCCCATTGGTCCAAATGAGTGACAAACAAAAATGTGCCCACAAATGGCAAAATTCCCGCAGAGATTATCAAAAATTGACATATGTACATAAATATTGAGTTTCAAAATTTTACAGAAAAATTCTGAAATACAATTGAGAAATCGGACTTACATTGTCAATAAGTATGGATTCTTGGCTTTAATTTCCCATTGGTCCAAATGAGTGACAAACAAAAATGTGCCCACAAATGGCAAAATTCCCGCAGAGATTATCGAAAATTGACATATGTACATAAATATTGAGTTTCAAAATTTTACAGAAAAATTCTGAAATACAATTGAGAAATCGGACTTACATTGTCAATAAGTATGGATTCTTGGCTTTAATTTCCCATTGGTCCAAATGAGTGACAAACAAAAATGTGCCCACAAATGGCAAAATTTCCGCAGAGATTATCAAAAATTGACATACATACATACATATGTACATAAATATTGAGTTTCAAAATTTTACAGAAAAATTCTGAAATACAATTGAGAAATCGGACTTACATAGTCAATAAGTATGGATTCTTGGCTTTAATTTCCCATTGGTCCAAATGAGTGACAAACAAAAATGTGCCCACTAATGGCAAAATTCCCGCAGAGATTATCAAAAATTGACATACATACATACATATGTACATAAATATTGAGTTTCAAAATTTTACAGAAAAATTCTGAAATACAATTGAGAAATCGGACTTACATAGTCAATAAGTATGGATTCTTGGCTTTATTTTCCCATTGGTCCAAATGAGTGACAAACAAAAATGTGCCCACTAATGGCAAAATTCCCGCAGAGATTATCAAAAATTGACATATGTACATAAATATTGAGTTTCAAAATTTTACAGAAAAATTCTGAAATACAATTGAGAAATCGGACTTACATAGTCAATAAGTATGGATTCTTGGCTTTAATTTCCCATTGGTCCAAATGAGTGACAAACAGAAATGTGCCCACAAATGGCAAAATTCCCGCAGAGATTATCAAAAATTGACATACATACATACATATGTACATAAATATTGAGTTTCAAAATTTTACAGAAAAATTCTGAAATACAATTGAGAAATCGGACTTACATAGTCAATAAGTATGGATTCTTGGCTTTAATTTCCCATTGGTCCAAATGAGTGACAAACAAAAATGTGCCCACAAATGGCAAAATTCCCGCAGAGATTATCAAAAATTGACATACATACATACATATGTACATAAATATTGAGTTTCAAAATTTTACAGAAAAATTCTGAAATACAATTGAGAAATCGGACTTACATAGTCAATAAGTATGGATTCTTGGCTTTAATTTACCATTGGTCCAAATGAGTGACAAACAAAAATGTGCCCGCAAAGCAAAATTCCCGTAGAGATTATCAAAAATTGACATACATACATATGTACATAAATATTGAGTTTCAAAATTTTACAGAAAAATTCTGAAATACAATTGAGAAATCGGACTTATATAGTCAATAAGTATGGATTCTTGGCTTTAATTTCCCATTGGTCCAAATGAGTGACAAACAAAAATGTGCCCACAAAGCAAAATTCCCGTAGAGATTATCAAAAATTGACATACATACATATGTACATAAATATTGAGTTTCAAAATTTTACAGAAAAATTCTGAAATACAATTGAGAAATCGGACTTACATAGTCAATAAGTATGGATTCTTGGCTTTAATTTCCCATTGGTCCAAATGAGTGACAAACAAAAATGTGCCCACAAATGGCAAAATTCCCGCAGAGATTATCAAAAATTGACATACATACATACATATGTACATAAATATTGAGTTTCAAAATTTTACAGAAAAATTCTGAAATACAATTGAGAAATCGGACTTACATAGTCAATAAGTATGGATTCTTGGCTTTAATTTACCATTGGTCCAAATGAGTGACAAACAAAAATGTGCCCACAAAGCAAAATTCCCGTAGAGATTATCAAAAATTGACATACATACATATGTACATAAATATTGAGTTTCAAAATTTTACAGAAAAATTCTGAAATACAATTGAGAAATCGGACTTACATACATAGTCAATAAGTATGGATTCTTGGCTTTAATTTACCATTGGTCCAAATGAGTGACAAACAAAAATGTGCCCACAAAGCAAAATTCCCGTAGAGATTATCAAAAATTGACATACATACATACATATGTACATAAATATTGAGTTTCAAAATTTTACAGAAAAATTCTGAAATACAATTGAGAAATCGGACTTACATAGTCAATAAGTATGGATTCTTGGCTTTAATTTCCCATTGGTCCAAATGAGTGACAAACAAAAATGTGCCCACAAATGGCAAAATTCCCGTAGAGATTATCAAAAATTGACATACATACATATGTACATAAATATTGAGTTTCAAAATTTTACAGAAAAATTCTGAAATACAATTGAGAAATCGGACTTACATAGTCAATAAGTATGGATTCTTGGCTTTAATTTCCCATTGGTCCAAATGAGTGACAAACAAAAATGTGCCCACAAATGGCAAAATTCCCGTAGAGATTATCAAAAATTGACATACATACATATGTACATAAATATTGAGTTTCAAAATTTTACAGAAAAATTCTGAAATACAATTGAGAAATCGGACTTACATAGTCAATAAGTATGGATTCTTGGCTTTAATTTCCCATTGGTCCAAATGAGTGACAAACAAAAATGTGCCCACAAATGGCAAAATTCCCGTAGAGATTATCAAAAATTGACATACATACATATGTACATAAATATTGAGTTTCAAAATTTTACAGAAAAATTCTGAAATACAATTGAGAAATCGGACTTACATAGTCAATAAGTATGGATTCTTGGCTTTAATTTCCCATTGGTCCAAATGAGTGACAAACAAAAATGTGCCCACAAATGGCAAAATTCCCGCAGAGATTATCTAAAATTGACATACATACATATGTACATAAATATTGAGTTTCAAAATTTTACAGAAAAATTCTGAAATACAATTGAGAAATCGGACTTACATAGTCAATAAGTATGGATTCTTGGCTTTAATTTCCCATTGGTCCAAATGAGTGACAAACAAAAATGTGCCCACAAATGGCAAAATTCCCGTAGAGATTATCAAAAATTGACATACATACATATGTACATAAATATTGAGTTTCAAAATTTTACAGAAAAATTCTGAAATACAATTGAGAAATCGGACTTACATACATAGTCAATAAGTATGGATTCTTGGCTTTAATTTACCATTGGTCCAAATGAGTGACAAACAAAAATGTGCCCACAAAGCAAAATTCCCGTAGAGATTATCAAAAATTGACATACATACATACATATGTACATAAATATTGAGTTTCAAAATTTTACAGAAAAATTCTGAAATACAATTGAGAAATCGGACTTACATAGTCAATAAGTATGGATTCTTGGCTTTAATTTCCCATTGGTCCAAATGAGTGACAAACAAAAATGTGCCCACAAATGGCAAAATTCCCGTAGAGATTATCAAAAATTGACATACATACATATGTACATAAATATTGAGTTTCAAAATTTTACAGAAAAATTCTGAAATACAATTGAGAAATCGGACTTACATAGTCAATAAGTATGGATTCTTGGCTTTAATTTCCCATTGGTCCAAATGAGTGACAAACAAAAATGTGCCCACAAATGGCAAAATTCCCGTAGAGATTATCAAAAATTGACATACATACATATGTACATAAATATTGAGTTTCAAAATTTTACAGAAAAATTCTGAAATACAATTGAGAAATCGGACTTACATAGTCAATAAGTATGGATTCTTGGCTTTAATTTCCCATTGGTCCAAATGAGTGACAAACAAAAATGTGCCCACAAATGGCAAAATTCCCGTAGAGATTATCAAAAATTGACATACATACATACATATGTACATAAATATTGAGTTTCAAAATTTTACAGAAAAATTCTGAAATACAATTGAGAAATCGGACTTACATAGTCAATAAGTATGGATTCTTGGCTTTAATTTCCCATTGGTCCAAATGAGTGACAAACAAAAATGTGCCCACAAATGGCAAAATTCCCGCAGAGATTATCAAAAATTGACATACATACATATGTACATAAATATTGAGTTTCAAAATTTTACAGAAAAATTCTGAAATACAATTGAGAAATCGGACTTACATAGTCAATAAGTATGGATTCTTGGCTTTAATTTCCCATTGGTCCAAATGAGTGACAAACAAAAATGTGCCCACAAATGGCAAAATTCCCGCAGAGATTATCAAAAATTGACATACATACATATGTACATAAATATTGAGTTTCAAAATTTTACAGAAAAATTCTGAAATACAATTGAGAAATCGGACTTACATAGTCAATAAGTATGGATTCTTGGCTTTAATTTCCCATTGGTCCAAATGAGTGACAAACAAAAATGTGCCCACAAATGGCAAAATTCCCGCAGAGATTATCAAAAATTGACATACATACATATGTACATAAATATTGAGTTTCAAAATTTTACAGAAAAATTCTGAAATACAATTGAGAAAGCGGACTTACATAGTCAATAAGTATGGATTCTTGGCTTTATTTTCCCATTGGTCCAAATGAGTGACAAACAAAAATGTGCCCACAAATGGCAAAATTCCCGCAGAGATTATCAAAAATTGACATACATACATATGTACATAAATATTGAGTTTCAAAATTTTACAGAAAAATTCTGAAATACAATTGAGAAAGCGGACTTACATAGTCAATAAGTATGGATTCTTGGCTTTAATTTCCCATTGGTCCAAATGAGTGACAAACAAAAATGTGCCCACAAATGGCAAAATTCCCGCAGAGATTATCAAAAATTGACATACATACAATAAATATTGAGTTTCAAAATTTTACAGAAAAATTCTGAAATACAATTGAGAAATCGGACTTACAGTACTAGCACTAGCTTTAACTTTTCAGTACTAGCTATGTTGAAAAGTATAAACTACAAAAAGTGTGAATAAATCTTTACTAGTACTACATAGCTAGTACTGAAAAGTGATAACTAGTACTGGAAAAATAAACATATGCGGCTGAAAAAAGAGTTGACTCTGTTAAAAAAAAAACATTTTTCTTATAAGTTCTAAGCAAAACTTGTGGTAAAACATTTTGGCAACACTCTAAGTATGTTTTGATTATTTGATTATTTATCATCACGATGGGCGACAAAAATAGAGCGAAATTTTTTGATATGCTCCAAAAGTATAAAATTATATTTAAAAATTCGTAAGTGCCGTCAGTGAGAGTGGCAAAAAATAATGCCCTGTTTTCACTCCATGAGGAGTATTTAGAACAGTTTGGCCAGGAAATTACAATTGGTCAATTGAAAAAACAAAATCATAATTCATTAATGCAGCCATCATATTTAAATAAAAACAAACGACAATGCACTTTATGATGAATAAACCAACAATAAACTTGTTTCCAGCACCTCAGTGACATGCTTACAAAAATTCAAGTTAAAACTAGTAATTTTAAGTACTTACTAGTTTTTAATCACACATATTTTCAGAAAACGCTGGAAAAACAAGCTTGGGCTAGACTGCAAAAAGTACTACCTTTAACTTAAATTTTTATTCACCTCAAATCTAGTTTAAACTTAAACTTTCCTAGTATTAGCTTTAGCTACCTTTTTATTCACGCGGCCCATTGTTTCAAAGCACTAGACATAGAAAGCATTTGCTACTAAGCCAAGCAGCAGCAACAGTTACGGGTATGTACTGTTGCATGCGGCAGCGGAAATATTAATGGCAACTATTTTAACCATAAAAGAGTAAAGCGAAATGAAACAAAATGACATACGAAGAAATTGTTGCAAAATCAGGTATGGCCATGCGAAAATGCATTGAAAAAAATCATTGTGCAACTTAATCGATGGCAAAGGAAGTTAATGTTTGTATTTTCTCCCTTTTTTTAAAATACAAATACAAATCTATACTCATAGATATAATTAAGGAGTAATAAAAGATTTTCGATCTTCAAACTCATTTACTCGTAAATAAAATAAGACACAGACTGCACCAATTATTGTTCATCTCTGTCATATAAAATTTGTTCCGGCTAATAGGAAATTAAACAAAACGCCAAAAGAAATACTAACACAAGAGCAAGGAAATGTCATAGAACTAATAAAGTAGAATGTACGTGAGTAGTGTTCTTAGAAGAGCAACAGCTAAAGCTGGAAAATAACACTACTCTTTTTCCCTCATTAAGGTGTTTTAGAGTTTCACAAACAAAAGTGAACGTCATCAGTTATTGGCCATTTTAGTTGTTAGTCTGAACAACCAGTGTGGTTTTCACTAAAAATATTTATGCAAATATTTGTTTTTTTTTTCTTTTTTTTTCATATAGAAAAATATGATTATGGGATTCTTAGTTGATTCTAAGCATTACAAAAACTACAAGCTGCAGCAAGATTTTCTGGTTTATACATATTGTTTTTTTATTCCATTTCCGTTTTGCAACTTTTGCCAGCACTTCCTTCCGTTTTGCATGTACACATATACGTATTATAGTTTTAGTTGTGCTGATATTGCAAAATTGTTGTTCTAGGTAGATCAACGGGATTATATTTCGTGTCTGTGTATGTGAGTGTACAAAAATATTAACATTTTAAATTGAATCTGTTGGAAAAAAGCAAATAAAATCGATGGAAAATAAAAAAGTTATCCAAATTTATTGGAAAATATTGGACAATGTTTGTACATTTAGATTTTTTCTCAAATATTAGTTAAGGTTGTAAAATAAGAGCAGGGTCTCAGTTTTTGAAAATACATCTAACTAATATCCAAATAATATAACAACGCTTTTAAAAGTATTTTAATTAAAATCGAACCCAGTTTCTAACTGACCACCATTTTTTAATTTACCAAAAAAAAACTTTACTTATATTTTCTCCATTATTTGTTTTTTGCTTTTATTTGAGTTAAAAAGCACTATGATAAAAAGGACCATCTCAAAAAATAAAAAAAACCTGATCAAAACAATCAACTTTTCCAAAAATAAATTATCAGCCGTGTCACAGATTCCGTTCGAAATAATGTCAACTCCGTATTTGTCATTCTGTTCAAAATCATTTTTGGTGCTTTAGATTCCAATCGTTTTCATCAATCCGAAAAATTTTTCTTAAGCGATTTTTATGTAAAAAAAATCACTTACATATCGCAGTGCTTCACAAATCAATGACGAAAACTTAGTTTTCCTGTAAACACCTGTTTAGTGTTTAAAATATTTGTAAAATAAAGAGTTAGAAATTATTTAAATTAAATTATTGAAAAATCAATAATAAAAACGTACTGTTTTATTGAAAGAAAGTATATTTTGATAATTATTTGTCCTTTTACATTCAAAAAACTCCCATTCCGTTCAGGAAAACAAAAATGGTTTCATTCCGAAAACTTTCCGAACGGAATAGTACTCCGTGACATGGCTGTATTTTTAACGAAAATTAATTTCCAAAGAAGTAATTTTTCGAAAAGTTTTTTTTTTATATTTCTTTATTCACCTATTTAAGAAAACCATTTTTAAAAAGGTACTTTCTCAAAAAAGTACCCTTTCCAAAAAATTTAACTATTCAAAATAGTACCTTTTCAATATGTAGATAAAAGTTATATCTTATAAAAGAAATATCTATATCAAAAAGTACCTTTTCAAAATAGAATCTTATGAAAAAAGTACTTTTTCAAACAATAAATTTTAATCACAATAGTGATTAAAAAGTTTTTTTTTTTCTGTTTTCATAAAAGTACCATATCAAAATGGTAACTTTCTACAAAAAAGTAACTGTTCAAAATCTATATTATTAGCAAATGATTTTTAATAAAATTGCATTTTCGAAAAATTACTTTAAGAAAAAGTTAAACATATTGATTTTTTTCGCAAAAGCAGCATTATGTGAAAAAGTACATTAAAAAACCATTTAAAAAAAGTATGTACTATTATGTATTTTTTAAAAATATCTATTTTCATAATACTCCGTCTTCAAAGTATATACATTTTTAAAAAGGTTTATTTACCATAACAAAGAAAATAGAACATTACAAAAAAAATTCTTTTCCAAATAGTACTTTTTCAAAAAGTGTCAAAAAGTGTTTTGGTAAAAGAGTACTTCTTCAAAAATAATACTTTTTCAAGATTACAAGTACTTTTAACGAATAGGCACCATTTTAAGTAATTATATATCAAAAGAGTACCTTTTCAACACAGTGCCTTTTGAAAAAGTACATTTTTTTAACAGTATTACATTAAAAACGTACTATCTGTAAGACTACGTTTATCCATAAAATAAAGTTACTTTAAAAAATTAATTTATTTATAAATCACATTTTAAAAGAAGAGCCTTTAAAACAACTACATATAAAAAAAGTACCTGTGAAAAAAGTTTCTTTTTCAAATAAGTTCCTTTTCAATAAAGAATTTTTTCAAAAAGAGATTTTTCATTACAGTAGTTCTTAAGATGGTACTAAAAAAGGTACCCACTTAAAGGCAAAATAGCTAGAGCACACACCTTCTAGCAAATACACACTCCTCTTCAAGCGATCTATTTTATTTTTTTTTGCCATTTATAAAACATCACATTTGTATCACTTGTTACTGCTCATATCTAGCAAGATTTTGCCTAAATCTAATAAAGAAATCTAAGATTCTGTTTTGTAATACAAATAAACAAGATTTTTTCCGAAATATTGTTGAGTACTAGTTTCCATTCAGTTGCAAGAAATTCAATTAAACTTACCGATGTTTATGATGTTTTCGTTTTGTACTATCACTGGGAACTATTTTTTCGAGGTCATCATTTTTATCTGATTCCATTTGTAGCTGAACATCATAAGCAGCATAATCTTCCGTATATGGATATTGTCTGCAATATGTTACAAAAAAGAAAAACGAATTCAACATCATGGAAACAAAGAAGGAGAAGAAACATTCAAGCATTTTTTAGACACAATTATTCAACCATTCATCCATTCAATCATTCGTTTGTTCGTTTATCCATTCATTCATTACAATGTGTTGCAAAATGTTCATCAAGATGTGAACATTCAAAAAAAGGATGTTAAGGGTACAAGAAAAAGGATAATAGCATAAAAATAAAACGAGAAAAAAGAAAAACAAGATTTTATTAATGATTGCCAAATGCCAGAAGAAAATGTTCATTTAAACATTTTTGTCTAGATTAAAATCTTAATTAATGTTGTATGTTTCTTCTTGATTTTTTTTTTTTTTTTGTAAAGTACTAGATAGTTTTTACAATGTTTTTCTTTTTGTTGTAATTTGTTTTTTGTGAATAAATTATTGTGACTTACATGGAATCATTGGGTGGCATACTCAATATACAATGTTGCAAGCCACTTGGTGTTGGATACACTAATACCGGATCTGAGCAGCGATGATAGCGTTCTTGTAAACAAATTAAGAGAAAGAGATAAGAAGCAAAGGATTAATAAGACAAAATGAACTAATTTGTGTTAAGAGGAAAATAAATTTGATACAAATTAATTTTTAGTTCAAAAGGGTAACAACTTCTTATTTATTTCAGTTTATTTTTTCAAAAAAATAAAAAAAATTCCTCTTCTAAGAACCGTATTTGAAAAAAAAATGTAACTGCAAAAAAGGTACTTTTTGTAAAAAGTGTACATTGCAATTCCTATTTCCAAAAATACCATTTTCTAAAAGCATATTTATCAAAAAGTACGTTGCCAACTGAAAATGCTTTTCCTAAAAATATTGTCTTCGAAGGTACAATTTAAGAAATAAATTTTTATTACGTTTTTAAAAAGTACCTTTTTTATTTATTTATTTTTATTTAATACATTTAAAAAAAAGTACCAATTCAAAAAAGTACCTTTCGCAACAAATAATTTTTCAAGAAAGATTTTTCATCACTGTACTTCATAAAAAACTATTTTTTCAAACAAACTATAATTACTTTTTGAAAAATATAACAGTTAAAAAAAGGACCTTTAAAAAAAATTTTTTATTCAAAAATTGCATTGCCATAACGATACTTATGCAAAAACGGATTTTAAGAAAAAAAGTACCAGTTAAAATCACGTTTTCTATATAAAAGACTTTTTCAGCAAATGTTTTTATACAAAAACACTTTTTAAAAACTCTATTAAGAAAAAATACAAAAAAAATCTATCGCTAAAATTTTTCGAATCAAAATAGATTTTTAAGAAAAATTTGCTTCTTATAAATATTTCTACATAAGAAATAAATATTAATAGAATAATATTTTTTCAAAAAGTACTTTATTCAAAAAAATGTATTAAAAAAATCTTTACAAAAAGTACCAGGTTAAATAAGAACGATTTCATAAAGTACCTTTTTAAAAAAGACTGTTCATAACAGTATTTTTCAGTATATTTTAAAAAAAGATCGTTTTTATAAAAAATTATCTTCACCTTTTAGCGAGAAATGCAGAGAACAAATTTAAAATGTATACATTTTAATTGGAAAATCGGAAAGGTGAGAAATAATATTTTTTACAACAAAAACTATTTTTGTCAAAATGATTATTTTGTGAAATATTTTTGTTGTTGAAAAAAAAAATTACACACAAAAAATTTATGGAATGAATGGTATTTGTTAACCTTTCGATAATTATTCGAATTTTAAGAAAACTTTTCCATCTAGAATACGGATAGATGTGTCGTCTACTAGTTGTGTTCGTCAAAAATTGTACTCTGTTCATAATTAAATTTAATCTTAATCTATTAGAGGTGTTGTGAATAACTATAGCAAATATTTTTTTTTGATTTATATGCTTTGGCCATAATGATGCCAACCCTCGTATTATAAACCTTAAATTTGAAAAATATATTATTTATGAAAATACTCACTATATTTTCGCTTCTTTTTACGATACTCATCATCACTGCCACTCTGTCCCAATGCCAATTGTGGCTTAAAACGTTGCTTCTCCTTAATGCGTGACGTTGTTTTCGTTGTCGTACAACAGCCAGTTGTTGTTGGCCCAATGCTTGATGCAGTCGATGTTGAGGTCATGCGATGTAATTTTGCCGTATCACTGGCATTCACTAAGGTGCTGGCCGCAATGGCACCATTAACCACATCTCCATTACGTGTAGTCGCTGTTAAACTGGTTGTATGGAATGGTAATGTTGATGCTGTTGTTGTTGTTGTTGTGATTGTGTATGAGTGTGTATCCAATGCATCGTCTAACGGATACCTGTGAGGCAATGTTGCAGCTCCTGCTGTGGTTACATTAATAGTTTGCAATGATTGAGCTGTTTTTGATACGGCTTTCGAAGATGTTGGTGTATGAGTGTGGGGTTTTGACGTAGATGACGTAGCATGAGCAGATTTTGCTCTATTATATCTAATATTGCTTGCGGCCAGATGCAACTGCTGCAATTGTTCGATTGGAAGAGCATGTGGTGCTAAAATCGTTGTGGGTGAATATACGGCAACGGGTGAATGTTGAGCGGTTTCAAAAGGTGGTGGTGGTAATGGTGGCGGTCGTGTACGACCATTACCTAAGGCTGCTAATAGACTGGTACTTTTTGATTTGAAACGATCACTAATTGATAGTATCGTTCGTTGTCCTCCGGGTGCTACGGGTGCATGCAGTGACAACGAATCACTTTGATTTAGTAATGTACTCACAGTTAGATTGGCACTATCCTCCGATGTATTCTGCCGTGATATATTACGTGACTCAAATACACTATCAGTGTAGGAATATTGTTGATTGGGCAGAAAACGTGGCTGTGTAACCTTTATGCTGGTACCTGTTTCCGCAGGCAAACTGCTGGCAGTGGTAGCAATGACCTGTTCCATATTTAAAATTGGTTGTTGGATTTGCTTCAGCTGATTGGTGGGTGATATGGGTGCAGCATGTACTAGTGTTTTGATTATATGACGTGGTTGTAGTATTGGACTACATTGAGCACTTATGGACTTGGCCTCTAATATGCGCTGACGTTTGGCCGCTTTAATACGTTCTATTATATTGACATCGATATCTTGCGGTATGACTTCGGTGGCACCAAAACTCACTGTACACCGGGAACTGGCAAAAGAAAGACTCTCTATGCTGTCTCTGATTGAGGTGAGGCTACCATCAGCCATTGTTGAGGAATGTAAACGGGCACCAGTACCATTTTCATAGCCACTGGCTAAAGAGGTGTTATCTTGTGTACGCTCCAGTGATAGGGGTGCTACAATTGATAATGTTTGGTTAGCGATCGATTGTGAGGTTTGGGCAGTTTTCGAATCGCCCGAGGAACTTGAAACAATGGGAGTATCTTGAGCCCGGTGAGTTTGAGCCGTAACCAAAAGATTTTGTTTGACAACAACTTTACCGGATGAATTACTTAAAGTACTTGTTAAACTATCATCGGCCTGCTGCTGCTGCTGCTGGTGCTGCTGCTCTTCCTGTTGTTGGGGATTTTGCTGCAGAGTTTCTGGTGTTGGCAATTCTTGGCTGGCAGTGTTTATTTTCGATTTGGACCTTGTTCTACAAAGACTTAATGATGTACTACGTTGCACTGTTGCTTTTACAAATGCCGTTTCTATTTCTATATCTTCTATTTTACGTTGTCTGGGTTTCTCTGTTTGTTCCTTTGTGGCAGCTTCTATTAATGATTTCATTGTCTTCTGCGGCGTTGATGGTGCACTTTTGGCATGTACTTCCTCGGTGACCATTTCACTAATATCGGATGTCTTACGCGAATCCATGCTACTAAATAATCTTTTAGCAAAAAATATACGTCCGATAGATTTGCGTTTAAGACGTTTAGCTCTTTTGCGGTCCTCACACTCTTTTTTCATGGCCAGCATTTTCTTTTCCAATAGATTGTGAAATACCAGCTCATAGGTAACGGCTCTTTGGTAGTCTTCTAGATCTTGTATGCCGTATGTTGATACCGCTTTGTCGGCCGACATTGTTAATGGTTTATCACAACTTTGCTGCTGCTGCAGCTGTTGGCTGCCTAGTGACCTCCTTTCTCTCTCCTTCTTCTCTTTTTCTTCTGCTTCATCTTGTTGTTCATTTTTCTTTTTGATTTGTGTAGTTTCTTGGCACTCTTTATTCATGTTGTCTGGCTACAATGTTTTTAAAAAGTTTAAAATAAAATTTAATACTATAATGCTACAAGAAAATTCTGCTTTAACATTTGACCAATTTGTGGCTGCAAATGTGAGCACTTCAGTTGGTGTTGTTGTTGTTGTTGTTTATCTCTATTTAATAATAACAACAATGTTACTGACACTTTGATTGATGACAATTCTGTTGAAAGTGGATCCCTTATCGCTTTCGTATCCTCTATTGCTGTCAATGATGTTCGTGTTGGTGTTGGTGTTGTAGCGAAAAATGTTTTATTTAATTTAAACAGCATTTTTTATAAATTTTTACACGTTGTTTCGCTTTCAATGGAGATGTTGACATCAATATTTCATTAAATTCCTTGTATTTCAATACAGTCAACAACATATTGTTTAGTTTCAACAAGGACAACGATACAATAATAGAAACTACGAGAAATATAGGCCATGTATATTAACAATTTCGCAGAGAGATAGAAAGAGAGAGTGACAGAGAGTGAGAGAAAGTATAATTGCCAATATTTAAAATAGATTTGTTCAGGGAAATAATAATAATAATAGATTTCTTTGTTGGCGTTTAATATCCCAGCAACAAGGAAAATAATATTTCTTTAAAGTTTTTCTTTTAAATAAATTTGCTTTTATTTGAATTATAACAAAAGAATTGTTGAAGCTGTTTTTGCCACTGCTGTAATCAGCCTCCTTCACAACTTGTTGTTGTTGTGATGTCCTTGTGACATGAGATCTGTAAAAAGAAGAAAATGAAATAAAGAAATAAATAAGTAAGTAATTTGAATAGAAATAATCTGTTAATTGGAGTAAAAAAAATCACTTATTTACGGCAGGTTATTTTTGTTGTTTGTTTGTTTGTTTTGTTAAATTAAGTCAGAAGCTTTTTTTTATTGATACTAATAAGTCGTTCGTTTCCCTTGACAGAATAGTAAAAGAAAAAATTGTTTTAAATACAAAAAGGAATTACGATTCGGTTAGTCGAGTGCCCTACTCAATTAGTGGTCTGTCACCTTATTGTAGCAATGACGAACGCATGCCTATCAGACTAATTGTTCGTGTCCGGTGATTCATACCAGTACGTTTTCTTAATTTGTGAAATAGAATAAGTAAAACTTATTTTTTTTTAAATTTCGAAATGCTTAGAGTTTTATTCCTTAACCCTTAACTAGCCACAAGTTTGTAGCTGACACATTTTTGCCTACTGCTTTTCATAACATCTATATTCGACCCGAAGGTCTCTTAAAATTGTTTATAACAAAAATATTTTATCAATTGCGTCCTGAATTCTTAATCTGATTAAATAATGGTTAATCCAATTGAATAACGAGAAAAGAAAATTGTGAATTTCCCAACCATTAAAATAAAAAACACTCAATTAATAAAACATTTAAGTAACTTAGCCGAATTAATTATCGACAAATAGGATATTAACCTGTGAGGTCTAAGCAGTGAACAAGTCTGCAAATGAGACATCCTGAGGTCCGATCAATCTTCCTTGCAGTCTGAATTTTCTTTGTCGGTTCAATTATTACAAACTGCTCGAGTTTACTTTCTAATAAAATTTAAATTATACGAAATTAAAAAGTCTGAATAAGTAAAATTTCTTTAAACGAAATATTTTATTATATATTGTCATACAGAAAAATAGTAAATCCTCAAACCACTCAAGTGTCTAGTAGACACATTAATATTTTATTTAAATCGAGTAGATAAGAAATTATTTTTTTGTAATATTTTATTTAAAAAATGTGTCATTTGTAAGTGCCGGCAAAATGCCAACAGATTTCAGTTTGACTGCAACTTTTAATAAATTTCGAAGATAAAACAGTAAAGGCATTGTGCGTGTGCTTCTTTTTTTGTGTTTGTATATGTTTGCATGCATACTTAAAAGTGCGTGATTAAAAAAAAAAATAAAATAAGATAAAAGCACACAAATTCTTCCAATTTCGGTAAAACCAAAAATTTTTCGAACATGTCAACTGATGAAATTTCGAAGTTAAAACAGTAATGATATCGTGTGTGTGTTTTTTTTTTGTGTTTGTTTATGTTTTGCATGGATGGACATGTTCGAAGAGTTATTGGTTTGACCGAAATTTCAAGATTTTGTTGTAGGCTTATACGTTTGTAAATCAAAAGAGATAAACAGTTAAAAACACATAACATCTTTAAATTCGGTCAAATCAAAAATTGTTCGAACATGTCCACTGATGAAAAAGTTCATTGTCCCGAATAACTCAAATGTGGACTTTGTATAACAAAAATAAATATGCAACAAATCTATTATAGGCTGCACTAGTTAATAGACTTGATCAAATGATTTTTAATTATAAAGTTCGATATGGGTAGTAGAACTCTGCACTAACTTCATTACCACGTATAACTTATCACCTTAAACTTGTCTATTATCAGCGACCATAAATCTTTCACTTTGACTCCTTTTTTACCTTATGAAAGTGCATCCAATACTTTTCTTTGTTGCTACTTTTACAATCCAATAAATGCAATCAATTTACTTTACGACTGTGTCATGTCAAACTTAAGAAAATGTTTTGAAAAAAGTTGTGTGCGTAAACGCTGCACGAAATCATCGAATAAATAAACGATAAGTGTTTCCTTAAATATTTACGATGCCCATTAAAATTTGCTAAACAACGTTTGTAAAGATGTTGAAAATTACGAGAGCTCTACAAAATGTTGTTAAGAATAGAAAATAAAACGATAGCGAAAAATTATTGGCAATTGATTGCTATTAAAAGTGATACCATAAAAATATTTATGTTTTCATTTTCATTTTTATTTGTCAAGGTGCTAAAAATTGGGTTTGGGAAATACACAATTTTATTGTGGTTTAATGCATCTTTGGGTCATTTAAGCAAAGCGTTGGGAATTGTACGTCAGTTATAACAAAAATAACTTTAAGTTGTGTTCTTGATTCTGTGTTTATTAAAGTAGTCAGCAAGCAAATAATATTTGTGAGCTTTAGATTCAAAGTATTATGATTTGCAAATGGATATCAAGTCAGCAATGCTTTTTGTACCTCCTCGAGGTTCCAAGAACTCATCCCTGAGCCGATTATCTACTGACACTTTTCTTTTATCTTTACTTTTACTTAAGATTAAAAGTTTTATAAAATCTCTCGTCTTAAATGGCATAAATCTTTAACTTAAGACTGTTTTCCAAAAAAAAATTTGAAATTAATATTAAAATAATCTTTCATTTAAAAAATTTTGTCACCTTAAATACTTCAAATGATATTTTTTAAACATTCTCCTTAAGTGCAACAATGTCACAAAAGTGAAATCAAATT
Source organism: Lypha dubia (assembly GCA_947311025.1). Lineage (NCBI taxonomy): Eukaryota > Metazoa > Arthropoda > Insecta > Diptera > Tachinidae > Lypha > Lypha dubia. The sequence continues at coordinate 51,814,082 of OX371264.1, forward strand.
TATCGGAGATTTTCTTACACAAACTTGTTGCATGAATATCAAAGTAGTTGCCATTTATTTACTTGCATATGCAGGTATGCATGGATGTGTGTATGTATGCATGGCATGTAAGCCATTTTATTATACTGCAAGTACATGTAACAAATGTTTTGTTGAAATATTTAAGGACATTTTAATGAAATACCAACAACAACGACAACAGTCTTAGTAAACGAAGACAAACAAATTCTATTTGCATTCTACGGTTCATATAATTTTACTACTCTGCATAACAAAGTTTAAGTGTATGCGTGCATTTGAACGGCAGTGTGTGTGTGTGTGTATTTGATATATATTCTTCCTTTTTTTGTTCATTATTTTCTTGCACGTTCACCAAACAATTTTCGCCACACACACGTACATGTTGCAAAGGTTGTTGATGTCATTGGATGATTGCCAATAACAATAATAATATAAAAGTGCATTTTGATAAGATCATGTTCCAACACTTTTTTTTAGTGTTTTTTTTTCCTTTTTTTCAAATATTAGTGTTGCAACATTAGCTTGAGGTTAAGCTGTTTAGCAAATTTTTATGAGAAGTTTTTATTGCTTGTAATTTTGTTTTCCAAAGCAAAAGTATTTTTACGTGCACATAAAATACCGGAAAAAAATATATACCAAAAAAATATTTAAGACCACACCGACAGAAGTTTTACTGTGGCCATATTTTCTTACATTGTGGTCGCATATTCGCATACTCAGGGTTTGTTGCATTTTTAATGTGTTTTTTATAGAAATCAAACTTGTTATTCTGTTGCGATTTCACGTAACATTAGTAGCAATTTTTATTAGCCGCCTTTTTGCTGTTTTATCTCAATAAAGCAGTATTTGCGGTTCACCCTCCCTAATGGATATTTAGAATACTTTTTTTTTTCTAATTTCTACATGTCATGTTGACATTTCTGGCAGCCACAAGGAACTAAGAATGCTCTCAAGTTCTTCACAAAACACTCATGCAGCAAATATGTTCCAACATATAGAAAAAAAACACAGGGTGACAAACACTATTTACAAAAAAAAATTATCTGAGCATTCTATATTTTCATATAAAAACTTTACATACTTATTAAAGTTCGTTTCGTATGATGACATAAATATTGCAATTAAAATTTATTTATTTAAAAAAATTGTTCCACAATTGAATTGTCACTCTGTAAAAAAGGCTATAACTACCTTGTATCTACTATGCACTCTTTCTACAACATAAAACTTTTGCATTTCGTTTGTAATTTCTAAAAAATTGATTTGAAATTTTGCATTCGTTGCCGAATTACAAGCTTATTTCCATAGGTATTTTTAAATTTACATAAAATTTATTTTATTGTAAAGATAATTTTCTAGCATTATAATTTAAATATGACTTCTGACATACGACCGCCACGGATCGCTCGGACGTAGTTTAATCTGGAAGTTAAATTTTTTATGACTTTTTGCAGCATTTGTGGCCGTCGATTATATAGGCAATAACGTCATGAATGTTGTCCTCAGAGTAGGATTTTGTAAGCACGCAAACCGCATAATTTTCTATAAAGTGGATGGACACATATTCAATTCCAGTGCACGATGGCGTATTATCAGATACGGTAAACGTGGTGCGAAAACGTTCCATAGTTGTTCGATTTAATTGCTCTGATGGGACGATTTCCCTGAGTTCCGGCACAATGCATAGCATACGTAAGGGTTATCCTAATTCCAAAAAAAAAATTGTAAAATTCACTCCGCTAACATTTTTGGTTTGCACCTTTGCTAGTCAAATTTTAAGTTTTCTTCACACCCATATTAAATGTTATGAAATTACAATAATTTTTATAAAAAGACCTTGTGCTTGTGTGATTATTATTACAAAAATAAAATAAAAAGTTCAAAGAAATTTAAGAAATCTTAAAAATTTACTAACTTATTTATAAAATCAATTTTTGCTTATAAAACAAATTTTTTATGAATGCACTTGATGCACTCCATATACCGTGCTTCACATTTTTATAAAGCATGCAACTAATTCGGATTAGCCTATTGTTAGAACTCTTGGCTCGTTATAACTACAAGTATAAAAAATTTATATTATAACTATACAAACACTATTTCAACAGGCACTTTTATGTTCAACTATTTCTTCGTTCTTCTATTGCTTATTAAGCCAACAAACTTGTATAAAACTTTTGCTGCAAGTACTAGTGGCACTGCTACTACCTTTCATTGCATGCACACATTTTCTTAAGGACTCTATTGATTGACATTAATATGAAACACTGAAGGAGAAGGAAAAAAAAAAAACAACTTTAATTAGCTTTTAAAGAGTATTTTTTTTTCATTCTTGTGTTTGTTTCCAAATTCCTTTTGTTTTTCAATTTTCTTTTTGTGGTACATAATTTGAAAAGCGTTAAAAATTTAGTAGCGTTTTTGCTTTATTTTTATATGAAGAAGTGTTACAATTGCCACCATGCAACAAATGGATGAGTGTCACAAAATTTAAAAAGTGTTTTATGCTACATTTTTTCTTTTAAAAGAAATGTATTCTTGAAAGGGTTTTTATAACACAAAAAAATTAAAGTGTATAAAGATTCAAAGTGCCAATAATTTAAATTCAAAGGGTTATCACTGATTCATTGTACAAGGTTTTCCAATAAGAGTGATATGATTTCTTAAAAAAAAAAAAAAAAAACATTTTTATTGTTAAGGAAATTCAAAAGTTTTTTATTTAATGTGAAGTACAATCGATACAATTAAGTTCCAAATAAAACGTCATTCAAATGGCCTCCACGACTTCTTCTGCAGGAACGAATTCAATGAACCCAATATTTGAGCAGTTTTTCCACTAAATCAAATCGTATATCATGAATGGCACGTTCAATATTGACTTGTAAAGCCTGAAGAGAGTCTGGTTTATTTCGAAAGACCAATGACTTTAAATAACCCCACAAGAAATAGTCTAATGGTGTTAAATCACAACTTCTTGGAGGACATTGAATATCACAATTTCTTGAAATAGTCGAATGTCTAAACTTTTCTCGCAATAATTCAATTGTTGAATTTGCTGTGTGGCGCGTAGCCCCGTCTTGTTGGAACCAAATGTTGTCAAGATCAACTTCTTCCAATTTAATAATAATAAAAAGTTGGTTATCATCGATCCATACCTCTCTGCATTGACAGTAACGGTGTTACCAGCTTCATTTCGTCTTGGAATCGACAAATTGCGGTCTTCAGCAACACTTGCCTGAACGGCAGCAATATTTGCATTTTTTTGAGCGGTTCTTTCTCTTATTGGCACTTGAAGATTATGTAAAGAAAATGGGAGCTCAAAATTTTCAACGTTTCGACGAATAGCAAGCACACTTGGACGATTATTACGACCATAAAATGGCAAAAACGCACGAAAAGATGCAATTGGAGAACGATTATTTTGATTTTAAAACTGAATAATTTGCAAATGTTGTTCTTGCGTATATCTCTTTATGATGAAATTGTAAACACTACTGAATACAATGAAAAACAAATGACAGATCATGACATATTACAAATGGCCGAAAAGTCACTTCAAAATCATATCATCCCTATTGGAAAACCTTTTATTTCATAATTTTTCGATTTGCCAAATCGTATTAAACACAATTTTTACATTTAAATAATCTGCTTTTGTCATGCTACAACTGACTTTTTCGCATACATCCATTCATCCATCACAATGTTGCTGTCGTTTTGTTGACAGCTTGCGGTCATACATGTGGTGTTTGCAAAAATAAAAAAAAATATTATGTGAATATAAAATATGTACTCTTATGTTCTCGTTTATAATGTCCTTGTAAGAGCTTAACAACACACTCAATACTTGTTTTTCTGATTGCTTGTGTTGTTGAAATAATGTTCCAAATGTGACTGACCAGCATCAATGGATTGCTAAAAATTTCAACAGATTAGTTCATGCCATTTGCTATGGTCGTTTCTGACCAACTGTTAAAAAAGTAAATTTTACTGGAGAAGATTATATTTAAAGAGTAAAAAAACTTTTAATCGACATTCTGTAAAATTGTTGTATTTTTTATTCAGGTTTTTTCACTCTTGCGTATTAGATTGCATGCATGTGTAAGATGATTTACGATACATAACCATATAGAGTTCAAGCAGGACAATGCGCCATTCATGTTTGTGGCATCAGATGTCACGGATAACATGATACTGCATTGTTAATTGGACAGAAAAGAAAAATAATTGCTTTAAATTATCAACAAAGGAAAAGCTTTTGGCAAAAAATAAAACAGAGACAAGAGTCCAATTTTGAGAATGAATTATTTCTTGGGTATTTTTCATACACACACCGAAGTAGATAACACATTTGTCCTTTCTATGAAAAATCTTAGTTTTCTCTATTTTGCATTAGACTTTACCCGTGTATACCAAATTTATCGACATATCAAAGATATACTAAAAGCACCAGCTTCTCCTTATTTGATCAGCCAGAAAGTACGCTACATTTTAATATAAAAAAAAATATTAAAACAAACAAAAATTACCAAAAATTAATAATTTGTCTCCTTTTTACCATTAAAGAAAAAGTACCCTATATTTTAATCAGGATCACATGCTATTCGTCTACCAAATCTGTGGCAAAAAGGAAAGAGTGCTTAAGTCGAGATAAGCTGATTTAAAATAAATATCACCATCGTATTCTCCATATTTAAAAGTATCTCTGGGCAAAGTTTTGTTCATATTGAACGATTTTTAACAAAGTTCTGGCTTAATTGTTTGCTGCTTTTCTTTTTCTAACCAATTTTCTAATATTAAATAATAACGGCTTAATTTGACTTATAAAATATTGCATTTCAAATTGAATAACTTTCTTATGGTGGGCAGAACCACGTGTTAAATTAATAGAATCGAAAAACGAATGATCAAGTTTTAGTACAACGCGATTACATTTTTATCAAACCACTTAAATATTTATAACTGATTTTCTAAATAACTATATAATATGACTTGAGCACTTTTTCCTAATCGCCACAGAAATTTTAATGAAATCTATTGAACACTTTTTGGGTTATAGTGGAACGAGCACACAAATATACAAACTTTAAAATTTATAATATTAAGTTGGATTTATTAAAAAAATAAATACATATAAGTCTTTGCTGCAATAGAACCCAAGGAGTCTTATGTGTTTACACAAAGGGCTCTAAACGGGAAACCAGAGTCAGCGGGGGCATTTGATTGCAGAGTTTGGGATGAAGATTTCATTTAGAATCCCGGACGAATGTAGTATCAAACAAGCAAAAATATCCACCAATAAAACGTTGTTTTGCCATACAAAATATTTCTAGTGCATATTTTGAGTGTTATATAAAATATATCGAATGTGTTAAGTGTGTGACGATGACCGGCGTGGGAAAAAATACCAAACAATAATTTTGTTCTGTTTGAAATACGAACGACGATGATTCTCCTGCATGAGGCGGACATAGTGCCACCTGTCATTCAACAATAAAAATTATTATGAGGGGGACATAGCGCCATCTGTTGGGTGAATAGTTTAGTAAATACAGAAATTGCCCCCTCCCCTCCTCGTGCCCCTAGCGGTTTGAAATATACTTTAAAACCTATTCTCATACCTACCAAATATGCATAAATAATTTCATTAAAATCGGTCGAGCCGTTTCGGAGGAGTTCGATAACAAACATCGTGACACGAGAACTTTATATATTAGATAATAAAATAATGGTGAAGACGTGTGATTATGCTAAACTAAACAATTCAAATAAAGTATACGCCACACAACACGTATTGAAGGCGATAATAAATTAACAGTCATGACGGAAATGATATGCATTCTGTATTTTGGTTTTCTAAAAAATCGGAAAAAACTGTTATCGATTTTTCAGAAGGAAATAAGTTTTAATTAAATTAAGTTTTTTAGTTTCTTAATTTAAAAAAAATTTTTAATTCTGTGCCTCGTTTCTGCAACGAATGTGAGAGTTTCTCGCATCGAAAAGTTTATTACCATATTGTGAAAAACAGGATGAGTGAGAAGAACAATTTTAATTTTCGTATTTAAATTAGGTTTGTAGGGTGTCTCATATCAAAATCCTATTAATATTATATGAATCAAGGTACTGTTTTCCATTTTTGAAAGAACCAAAAAAGGTTTGAATTGGAAAAAAATATGGCTGATAATTGTAAAAAACGGCAAATATATAAATTCTTGCATCGGTGTTTGGAAAATTTTTATTTGTTATTTAATTAAGGGAGGAGCTACATTTGCCCCTTTTACAGATTTTCTAAGAGAATCGGTATAGGAAGTCTTGCTAATTCTTACGCTGAAAGCATTTTATGTGTTTATTTTTTCCAGAAAATTTTTATTACTGTCACTGATAATATTCTTTTACAAGAGAATGATATCAACAAAAAAATGACGTTGGTTTAAACAAAATATTATTTTATATTTTTTGTTTGTTTACGAATGGAGTGTATTGTGCCGGAACGAGGAAAATTGGTTATGGGAAGGAGAATTATGTATTTGATTTTGTGTAAACATTTTGGAAATATTTTGATACACTGAAGCAAAACTTGAAGGAACAGCTTTCAATGATGAATTTTTTCCACCGGTGTTGTTATTTTCTTTATTGAATTGAATGGGTGTCATTCATTGAAATTTTTTGTTAAATAATTGTTTCATTACAATAATTTTTTTCTGTGTAACCATTTAATTTTTTTCCTTTAAATCACTTACAAAAACATTAGAATTGTATGGTTACAATTCATGTTAACAAATATTTTGTTGTTCTTGTTGTTGTTATTTTTACCACAAAACAATAACATTTAGCCCAAACAAAAACCAATCGCAGCAAACTTAATAAAGTCATAAAGAAAACCACAGAATTGAAAAAAAAAATTTAAATCAATTTGCCACTTTTCGATAAATCGTAAATTTTGTGAAAAGCCACAAAAATAAAAACACATACGACGTCAAGGCAAGAAGTAAGTAAGTTGTTTAAACTAAACAAAGATGTAAGAGACGAATGGCGAATTTAAATAGAAAATATTTTGTTAACTTAAAATCAAAATTAAATAAAAGGGAAGACTCTTCTCCATAAAATTTATGACTATTCGATAAATTTGCTTATATTAAATTATAAATTTACAAATGATTAACAGTGGTGAAGGTATCCTAGTATTGTAGTTACTGTGGAAGTCAACGATGAAGTCTGCCACATAACGCTTAGTTCATTAAAAACAACTGCGGTACTTATTTGGGAACTAAGAGCGAAATTTACAATAGCAAGAGGCAAATTTGCATGAACAATGATATTTTTCTTTTCATATAGATCATACATGGGACTTTTTCATTGGCATTGAATTTTCATTGGCATTATTTTAAACATTTATAATGAAAAAAAAAAAATCAGTACCAATAAATGCCATTGCTTTTTTTTAAATATAATTTTTCTACTATTTATAATGAAAAAACAATGAAAGTTTGAAATACTAATTACAATTGATAAAAAAATAATTAATACTATCTGTGTAAAAAAAATGTGGTCACATCAGCTTTTGAAAAAATAAAATTATAAATTAAAATACAAACCAAGCTATGTACATATTTTTAATACATACACATACACACATATATATGTAAATAAATATGTGAAATAATATTGACGTTTAATACTGACAATGCTTTTGAAAAACTTTAGCATTGATTATTTGTAATGCTTTTACTTTTTAACTAACTAATAATGAAATTATTCCATTGAAATGCATTAGCATTGTTCAAAAAATTGATAATGCTAAAAATTTAATTGGCATTGTCTATACGTCAATGCCAATGAAATCGACAATTAATTAGTCAATTTATTTAATTACTCCCATGTATGATATAGATATTCCAATGTGAAGTGATCTTAATTTGATTTTTAAATATGATTAAAACAGTTTAAAAATATAAATTTGGTTTAACATAAATGGCTTAGGATTCGCGCACTATTCATGTCCTTAATACAGTTCACTCTTCGAAAAAAAAAACACAGTAAAACTGAAAATTTTTACAAATGAAACCAAAACCTGGCATGCCTGAAGAATACTTACAAATCTATAGCGAGCATAAAAGTCAATTTCAATCCTATAATTAAAAAAAATGGTATTTAAACTGAGAGTACAGCAAATATTTTTGTAAAAAATATTGTCATTTCAAGAATATTTAAAACAGTATATGAAAACTGTTAAAAAATTGTTTTTAAATAAGCTTATAACAAGTATGCTTATAAAAAGTTTGTAGAAAATCCATTGCGATAAGCTTATTCTACAATTCTGATACTTTTTACATGTGATATGATTCGTTGGGTATTTGGTGCTTAAAAAAATAAAAAATATGTTGGGATATTTTTCAACTCCATACAACACAAACTACAAAACTCTGTGTATACAGGTTTTCTTTTGTTTCCTTTTGTTTGTTAGATGGTATTTTTTTTTTTTTTTTTTGTTGTTGTTCCAAACATATGTATGTGACAAACATAACAACAATAGTGAAATAAGGCACAGCGAACATGAAAAGCCTTTAATGGAGCTTAGCTACGAATAGATTTCATAATAAATTTTAATTGAAAAACTATTTTTACGAGAAAGTTTTATGGAGCCAAATGACTACAAAACATGTTTGCACATACCAAATAGACATTGTTTAAACGATTATTTGATTAGAGAGAAAAATATAAAAAGAAAAATATCAATAACAATAGATGAGAAGATACTAACTTTAAGAGTTAGAAAAAATCTAAAATGTTTGTTATAAAAGTCATAATGGCAGAGGCAAAGGCAAAGGATCCAGTTTTTTTTATAATTTATTTCAAACATTGTTTTTCTTTAATATTCTATAGTTTTATGTCTCAGGAGAACTACTTTGAAGGGAACAAAATAAAAAAAAGTTATTAATAAATAAATATTTTTGGAGAACAAATATATATTGACCTTATTATTTTGGAACAGACCTCGTATATCGCTTCGGAAATATTTCATTTCTTGTGCTTTTTTTTATTTTGTCTGTTATTTTTTGGTAAGTTTGGTTATATTTTTTTTAATTTTTTTTTTTAATTTTAACGATTTTTGCCATTTTGACGATTTTCTTGTTTTAGGCGATTATTTAAGTTTGGTGGTATTTTAAGTCTTTTTGACGTTATTCTTCGGTATCATAGCATTGGAAATATGCAATTATGCATTGTTACATTTTTTGTTAGTGGACATATTGCCAAAAATACCATTTGCACACTGTCATGAATATCCCTAATCTGTACAATTGCCAAATAATTCATTTACACTTTTGAAAATTATCTTTAAGTCTACAACAAACTGTTTAATATAAATTTATTTCAATTCTTTACAAAAAAAAAAAGAGTTCAAGGTTTAGACGAAATGGAAAAAAGATGCTTATAAATACACATTTTTTCCTTAACTTATCAACCTAAATACCAGTAAAGCTGTGTGTGGAAAGAAAGTCAAGGCCAAAAAAAAAAAGAAGACTGATATTTAAAAAGTTATATACATATATGAGTTTTTTAAAATAAACCGAAAAAATTATATAAATTATACGCATGAAAAGAAAAACTAACTGCAATGCATCAATATTTAATAGTTAGGATTTTATCAGCACAATTAAGTCACTTCAATTCAAAAAAAAAATAAGTGCTTAAATGATATATTGCCTGCAGGGATACCCAGCAAACGTTTGCTATCGCAGAAGCGTTTAAAATAAACAATTTTATACTAAAATAAATGTTGTATGAGGTGCAAAGACGCAGAAAACTCTAGTGCAAAAAATAATGAATTTTTAAAACATACCTCAAAACTTATCCTTGTACTAAACAGAAGTGAGAAAAATTGTCAGGACTGCAGGATAAAAATGACAAAGCATTACCGTTTACTCCTATAACTTCCAGCAGAGAATATGATATTGAATTGGAAATATTTACAACCCATCAGCAGTTCAAGGTATCCTGTTTCCTTCTTCGTTTATTATTTCATAATTCATTTCATTGTTTTGAAAAATTAAAATTTCTAGTAATTTAAACATCATGTTTGTTGCATGTTAAAATTGCACATCTTGTTTTTCCCCCTACAAACCGAATGATAAATGGCTGCTACAATTTACTCTCTTGCGTGTGTGTGTATGTGTATGTATACATTCCAGCAAACATGCATACCCACAAATACGTATCTACGATAGAAATACGTCATGAAATTTTAAAAATAAATTTATTGAACTCCAGACTTCTCAGTACACACGGAGGACATTAATAAATACATTCCCTAAGTGTTGCAAATAAATATTAGAAGGAGTATTTGCAAAATTATCCTGCAAAGCACGCACGCATTATAAAGCAACAGGAGGAATAAATAACTGTGTTTTTTTTTTTTTTTTATTTCCTAAAGGACCTAAAAAATTAGTTTCTCTTATACATAAAGAATCATTTAAGCTCTTTCGCTGCAATGGTATGCTTAGCTGGAGAGAGTTAAAGAACGAACGAAAATTGAACGCACGACATAGAGGGAGAGCGACAACACAGGTGCTCAGTTATTATTAATTAATTGCATTAATCTGTTGAACACAAATGCAGTTTTATTTTTATTTAAAGGTTTATAATTTCTTTAAACAATTTTAATGCCAGCGTATGAGATATTTATGGAATTCATATTTAGAAATCTTTATTTTTTATTTATTTTATTTTTTCTTTTCCTTCTTCCAATACTAACATTAAATTCTTCTTATATTTTACACACAAATCGAAATCCTTCTTTCAGAAGTAACACACATACAGTAACATAAATTTTACTTAATGGGAATTCAAAATGGTTTTCGAATGACACCATTGACGTTTTTTTTTCAGAAATACTGAAAACTTTTCTCTGATGTTAGGAAATACAAAATATGAAATTTTTTATAATTATAAGAAAATATTTACTAATATGTAGTTCAGTGTTTATCCTAAAATTAGAAAACATTTCGTATTGAGGCATCATCTGCCCGAGCCAAAAAACAATTGTCTAAGCGCTTTTCATTTCTAAGTTTTCCCATGTAAATGGCCCTGGCCTAAACTGGTACCGCGAAGCTTTTTATATCAGCAAAGCGCTGGAACGTCCAAGGCTGCTTCTTTAAATGAAGTTATGAGTGTATAATGCATTTAAGACAATTTATTTTGTATTGTGATTTTTAATTGTCCTTGCATTGTAACTGCAAATCCTTTAAATTAACAATTGATTTTCGTCCATGTTGAACAAATGCTTTTAATAAAAAAGATTTTGGGTTAATTTAAAATATCGAAATTTTGGTAATGGTGGGGGCGGGGTGGTTTTGCGAGCATTTGTTTGAAATTATTTTAACAAATTTTGTTCTTCTTTAAAAACCCATTTCTTTTTCATCAAACTGCATATTTTTCTAACAAAAAGCCAACCCAACTTGTTTCCATTATTTTTAAAATTCAGAGAGCAAGGAAGTCAATTTATATTTTATACATCTTGCTCGAATTGGAATGGGTCCAAGGAATTTTATGAATTGTGTCCTCTTATATCTTTGTGTAAAATGCTACAGTAATATTGTTCTGCACACTAAGGTGCTGTGTCCACAATACGACAAATGAATTGAATAGAAAATTTGTATGCAAACCACTCGGTTTTTTCAGTATAAACAATTTGTTTATATTAAGGAAACCGCATACAAGTCATAGCAAGTCGGGCTCTCCAGTTGTGCTGCCAAAGGAACCCAGAAATTTTTGTATTAAATCGTGAAAATAAAAGATGTATCCATCTGTAAATTCGATATTAATTTTTTTAAACCCACTTTGCATCATTTATTCGATTTAAAATTCTTTGAAAATATAAGGCGGCTCCTTATGAAATCAATAAAGCACGAACTGTAAAAACTGTGAAATTTGCGAGGTCTACGCTTTCTATCTTGCAATTTTTGTTAAAAAGCAAAAAAAAATTGCTCTCAATTTTCATAAAAATTTTTAAAAGTATGCCCAAAAAAAATCTAAAAAGTTTTATTATTCAAGACAGTCGCAGTGTAGGAAAAGAGGGATGTTTTTTATATGCCTGCATTTAATTGGTGTTTATTCCAAATCATCAGAAAAGCCCAATGATATTTTTGAAAGGTTACAACTAGCAACTTTCGAAAATCATTTGAGAATTACAGAAAAATCTTGGAGCTGGTAAGATAACATGAATATTATTTTTTGAAATACATTTATTCAACATTTACCGCTTCAAAAAATATAACGAGAAATATAAAAATATATAGAAACAAATCTAGTTTATATTTTTCTAAAGATAAAATTTAATCGAAAATTTTTGGAAATTAAGCCACAAATCCTTAACAAAAATTATGAGGCCAAAATATAACAAAATATTTCAAAAAAAAAAAACCAAACTCAACTTGGCGAATGCTAAAGGCCCATATAATTAATTTCTATTTTAAATCGGTGGAGCAACTTGTCCTTTTGAAAATTACTTTCTTTTCAGGTTTTCCAAAAAATTAATGCAAGAAAATCTTTAACCAAAATGTTTTTATTTTAGAAAATCGGTCCATAAATAGAGTAGTTTTAATCACTTTAAGCACTTTGCCTTGCACCCGTTCAGTACCCTGTTTTTTTAATTATTTTCTGAGTTTGACTGAAGTCTGAACTGAACATTGATTTTAACAGACCGTAGGAAACAGTTTTACTTGACTCGGTTAGACGTTACAAAAAGAAAATGGTGTTTTTTTTATAAAAGGTACAATATAATTAAATAACTAAATTGCGTCGTTATTTTTCATTAAATGGTGGTGTTTTCTTTAAAAAAAAATAAGGCGAACAGTAGAAAATCTGTATATCAATCAACAAAAAAGACAACGTAAATATTGTCTGTCAAGGAGAATTAAAAAATTGACTGATCTTAAACATGGTTAAAAAAATGTTGAACCGGCAACACTATTCTCATACTTCTGCTTGTATTTTAGATACTCTCAAACAGATGTTTTTGAATTTTTTTCTTTGCAATTAAATTTATAAATTTATTTGTTTGCCACAATTTTTATATGTACATGAAGTTAAAGAGAGAAACTTCAGCAATATTTACAACACGTGTTTAAACAAACAAATGTTACAGTGACAGCGATTTCTGGTAAAAAAAAGACAGTTGGCTACAAGACAAAACTTTTATTAAGAATTTATTACAATATTTACTTAAACCAATAAATCATTGCAATAAATGATTTTGAGTTTTGTTTTAACTAAATATTCGGGGAGGTATGGAAAAGCGAAAGGTCACATAAAAGCAAACAAATCGAAAGCGGTTGTAATTCTTCAAGTTGACTTTTCAGAAATCAAATCAGGGGATTTTATTTCTGTTATTAAACCACTTGAACAATAAAATTAAAATTTCAAATTGACATATACTTTTGCCATTGGCTTCATTCGCAGTATATACTAAAAACCTTGCATACTTTTAGGTGCATCAGATAAATATTTACCATAAACTTTGCATGTTAAGAAAAATAACACAAAGTTTAATATGAGAACTGTACACTAAAGTAAAATTAAAACAAATTAATTTAAATAAAAAAAATTACCGGCACATTATTGTGTTAAAAAGTGGGATTTTCTGTGGAAACACCCACATGAATCATGTTCTAGAAAACGTTTGCACATCGATAGTACCAAAAATACCGCAATTTGATTCCTTATGTAACAAAACAAAGATATATAGAAATAAATTCAAAATACTAAAGCCACTTTTCATTTTTAACGAGGATTTATAGCGATAACTGTTGCATAGTTTTAGGAGCATCATAAAAATATTTGTTTTATGTAACTTGAACGTTAATAAGAATTTTATATGAAAACAATTTAATCAAATTATAGTCTTAATGTGTAAAAACTGTGAAATATTGACTTGATTCATCTATAATTATTTTATTCGCTTTATTAATTGATTGGAGTAAATATTTTTAATTTCCAATAACAAACAGGAAACAAAAGATTTATATCTAAGAATTTATGAAGAAATTCTGATGAGAGCATGTTGCAACATGCTACAATTATTCTCTCAAAATTAATAGGTTTTGTAGATTAATTAAATTTTAATTAATTCTAGTTAATCAAGTGAATTAATGGGCTTAACAAGTCAGGGGTCAAATCACCGCATACGATATCGTATTAACTATCGTATCGAATAACATTACGATACGTGTCGAATAAGCAAATTATGGCATACGATGCGTCAAATTACGATACAATTCATTCGATATCGTATGCGATAATACCAAAATGAAAAATTTCGATAAATTTTGTTCGATATCGTATGCGGTGATTAGGCCCCAGCTTTAATACTAATCCACTACACATTTTGCTTAACTAAATGTTAATCTTAAGGTTAATTAGTTTGTGTTTCTGATTGGAATGGTTTTAAATTCATATTCCGTTAATTTTTGTTTTCCACTCTTTAGATTGTTAACATGCAAAGTTTATTTTACTCATGCTGCTAAAAGTATACATGTTTTTCAATGGTTTCTAAAAATAAAGTTAAAAGAAAATTTTTTTGTCAATTTCATTTTATATTTTACAAATGTTTTGATTTCCAAAAAAAAAAAAAAGTTTGTTTATCGTTTTCTAAAGACTCAACAGCTCGGAATTGTAAGCACTTTCGTTCGAAATTGTCTTGTGTGACATGTCTGATTATTTCTATTCTTGATTTTCATCCAAAGTTTTGATGGCTGTTAACAGAGAAAATGCAGTTTTAAACACCTAAAAGATGATATTTTTTTTATAATCATTTTTAATTGATAAACTTTTTTGTTTGGAAATAAATACCCATAAATATAAATTTAAATCCACCTCAAAAAAGATGCCTGTCACACGACAGCATTTTTGTGAACGCAGAATTGAAAGCAAAAACAGTTTTTGGTGAGATCTCGGCAAGGTGCTCCAGTCAAATGCACAATAGACGGCAGTGGCCACCTGCAAGCTCTGGAATAAATTAAGTAAAACGAAGAAAAAATCAAGAAAATTCAATAGCGCGCCAAAAGAGTGGTTAATACGTCTTTATTATTATATAAAAGGTAAATTTTATGCGTAGTGCACAAGTAAAATATGATCTCTGTATCCATATTAACCCATTTGAATTTGCCGATTATGTGTAAAACAGTTGCAAAATTTTGAGCCGATCCGTCATGCAATTTTTCTTCCCCTAAAACTCCAGTAAATGTACAAAGAAAGATAAACTTTTATTCGTTTTACGATTTGAAAAAGTTCAAACAGTTTCGTAGAATTAAAATTTAAAAATCAAAATATTGTATGGCGCCAATGCCGTTTTTACAGCATTTATGTAAAAATGTTTCTGGATGCTAAGAAAATTGTTGATATTAACAAGAAAGTGCGTGATACCTGAATATTCCAAATGCCGATGTCGTACACTTCGGTGCCACGACATGGATGCAAAGGAAAATACAGCAATGAAAAGTGTATAGCAAAGTCACAAACCACATAGCTAGGAACTCAACAAGTAAGACATTGGCCGCGTTTATAAGACTGTTACGTTGGACAACTGTTGAGTATTTGTCTTAGAAACGCATTGTTGAGTAGTTTCGCTCAGCTCAACAGTTGAGTGTTTGAAACCATTTTTGCCATCATAAATTTTTTTCGCTACTTTTACTCAACATGTTGTGATCAGCTGATCGAAAAATTTGAGCCGCTTATAATAAATTTAACGTCAGTAGGCCGCCATAAGCTGATTTGTTGAAGTTTATATAAAAAGTGGTAAAACAACATAATAAATAAATAAAATTAATATATACTTATTAGACTCCATATATATATACTTATTTCAGTGTATACTTTTAATTATATACTATTTAATTTATTATTACGTTGAACGATTTAATTTGAACACGGCGGCGCAAAGCGTTGAATTGGAAACACTATCGGCATTGCAATAAGTGTTCGTTTCGTTGTTTTGTTAAGAAATATATTATGTACATACACAAAGGAAAATGAATGAATATACAGCTAATCCGGAGTTTGTTGCGGTCGTTGATGCAAATGAAGGTAATTTTTGTTCTTCGCACATTCTTTATAACATGCTTATGTACATATGTATGTATGTATCTTGAATTTTTTTTAATTGTTTACATTTAAAAGCTGCTCATTTGGTAGCGCAATTGATAGCGTTTCTAAGACGTAGCAGTTGAGCTCAACAGTTGCCAACAGTTGAGCTCAACAGTTGTACAACTGTTACGTCTTATGAACGCGCCCATTGTTACTACTAGCAACGGCAAATGCCGCCCCATGTCAAAATTTTTACAAGTTTTTTAATAAAAATTTAACAAGTTTTTAGTAAATATTTTCTTATAATTGGGTGCGTTCAGCAGACACAGTTTGCTACACAACTGTTGCTCAACAATCTGCTGAACGCTTTGATTACTGAGCGATGACCGAACATGTTGAGTGAGCGCGTAGCAAAGATACATTTCATCAAATTACGATATTTCGGTTTAGTTTGACTTTTGAATCAAATATCCTAATATATGTATATTTAAATATTAATTCATTTAAATTCACAAATAAATATTATGAAATCTTTTTACAAAATAAAATTTAAACATTTTAATTGAAAAGTAAAATTTTTTGATATTTTTGACAAAAAAAGTGAGCAGATCGTTCAGAAAAACTAATCAAATCAAAAGCTGCTACATCTACGACAACGGGTAGGCAACACGAAATCCTTGGCCGCATCTACTTAATACAACTTTAAAATTAAAAAAACAGAACCTCTTTTTCTAAGTTCAATAAAAACTTACTTCATCCTGAATCCTTTGACCATTCCAACAATACAACATCAGCTGTAGAGATACCGCAAGCAAAAAGAAAATTTTGAAAATCAGTTCAGCCATTGAGTCACTTGGACGAGTTATTCGAAATATTAAACTACATATTTCCGATGATGAAAATTATCTCGCCATAAACATCACTTACTTTCTGAGATAAATGTAAAGTCTGACGATGATATTGAATAGACGATACAATCCTGGCATAGAAATGCTGATGAGAACTATTTACAACAAGTTCAGCATGATGGATGGCAAGTTGTTTCAAACGATGACCAATTATATGAAATTGAGCCACAATATTGCTGACAAACCAAAAGAATAATGTATCGAAAGCCAAGGAAACGGCGCAGACAAAATAAACAGTCAAAACGTTTAAAATAAAAAATATTGAATAGCCGGGAAAATGGGTTACATCCCAAAAAGTGCTGCAACAATAAGAATCCTTAAAGCAGAAAATTTCTTAATTTCTTATAAAACAACTTACGAGGATTTAAATGAACTCGTTAGAACAATCTCTTCGCTGGAGAAATACATATAAAGGCCGTAAATCACCGGATGTAAGATAGCAAAGCTTGCGGTAACCATCACTAGTCTAAAGAAAATAGTACAGAGCAAATGATCCTTGGCATTTTCACGTTGCACAATTAACATTTCTTCATTGTGAGCTTTAAAGCAAAAAGTAACGTATTTTTAAATAAATTGCAAAATCATCAAGTCTAGTCCTTTTTTATATTTTACCTTTATAATTAATTTTGTGAATCTCTCTAATGAGCGATGAGATTTCCAAACGTTTGCTGAGAAAAATTGCCATTTTTGATAAACACAAAATCTGTTGACACAACAGAGGCATACAATCGGTAATTTCCATAAAATCGTTAATATGAACATAAGCATAATGACCGACAAGAATGAAATGAAAGAAAGCACATAATAATATTCCAGAAAGTATTAAAGGATGTTTAATAAGACGTTGTGGTAATTTCGAATCGCTCTTCATGAGATCTATTCCTATTCCAGCAAAGGTTCGCTGTTGTACTGAAAAATATTGCAATGAAATCATTGCTAATTTTTTCTTTTAAATTTTTTCCGTATATCCTTTCGAACGTTATTTAATTAAAGGTTTAAACAAATGTGACATCTACTTAGCAGAATGTTTGCTTATTTACTGCCATGTGTATGTGATATTGAAAATTGTAGGTAAAGGGCACTAACCGCAGGCGGTTTTCATTGCATTTTATTTTGTTTGAATAAAAATTTCTTAATTAATACAAATAAAATAATATATACAAAATGTAAAAGCATATAATTTGCTTTAATAGCGATACTTATCAGAAAAAAAAATGTGTGCTTTCCTCTATTTATTTTCTGACAGGGTTCTCCAAAAAAGGCGGCTAGATTCTGTTAGATTTTTAACTATGTTTGGCAATAAAAATATAAAGCTTTCATTAAAACGTGTGTGTCTCCCTATTCTGTGGGCACTACGACAGAATGTGTTTTAATAAAATTAGGGAACTTGTTCACACGTACACTATTTAAAATGTTTAAAAAGTATTTAACCCTAAACAAAAAAAGGGGTTTGAGCAGAAAAGCGAAAATGTTATTATTAATCAAATAAACACATCACATTAACAAGACTCAGAAGCACGAAGGAAGTGCTCTGAGCTCTAATCTCAGATTACAGATTCAATACTGGGGCACCGTCATGTATTTATAAATTTATGACTGTTGTGCTTATATACACATATATACAAGTATATATGTATGCATATATATAATCATATATTGGAACCGATTTTCTTTGCCGATTTTCAATACGAAGTGTCTTAGAACATATTTTTACACTTTAGTGCAAGACCCAACTCTACAACTCCACTGCTGGTTTCGAATAACCAATTTCACATACAAACAGACAGACAGATAGACTGACAGACGGACATGCTTTATTGAAGTTCCCTATAAGAATCCAGAATATACTTTCATACTTTATAGCTCTCAAATGAATATTGTAGATATTACGCACGGAATGATAAACCGATAAACACCTTTATCATTTTTATAAAGAAACATATTTGAAGATTTTATAAAAAACTCGGGTGTTTTTATGACAGTGAAGAGTAGAAAGAAATTAAATTTTAAACATTAAGAAAACAAATTAAAATATGTTAAGCTTGTGGCTAAAGAAGGGTGTAAGAAATTTTCTGATTAAAAAATATATCATGTCAATAACTTGAATAATCAACCTTATTCTATTAGGCGTCGGCAGCAACGTCGGCAATTTTAATGCAACATCAATAGAACACAACGTCAATACTAATTTTGTATTCCCTAACAGTATTGTGACGATGTTGCCTGTTTATCGATACATACAACACACATATCTAATATTTGCGTCAGCTGACATGTATTTGAATATTTTCGGTAAGAGAGTTTTTAAATAAATAAAATTTTTGTACATACATTTAAATAAAATTATTTTTCTTCTCGATTCGGACTCCAGTGACGAAGAAAAGAAATAAATTGACAGTGGAAAGAAGACTGCCTAGACAGAAGTCTTAAATTTTTAGCTTGCCCGATGAGAAGTTAGTAACAAATTCTAAGCAATAATTTCTCAAGTAATGGATTTTGTTATCCTTTTCAGTATTTGAAAATTATTTTCGGTTTAATATATATACTAGTAGGAGCAATTCCACTGCGAAATCCTCTGGCCAGTGATTGATTCTTTTCAAGTTCTCACACAAGCTGCTCTAATTGGCATTTATTTGTTATTTACATTTTTTTCATTAGTTTATTTAAACCAAAGACACACCAAAAATATATAAAAATACCAAAAACGAAGAATGAAAGATAACTTTAACGTTAATTTTTTCAAAGTTTTAAAAAGCAATAGAAAGCAACGCAAGACAACACCAAAAATATCGACGACAAAATCGAAGGCAATTACAGACAGCATCAATATCAATTTTGCTTACAAAATACCAAACATATGTAAAGTTTTCGATAAATGGCAATATTGCCACCTACAATACCGATTGGCAACAAAAGATAAAAAAACGGTGTTGTCTTCTATTACCGTTGCCATATAGAATAAGGATGAATAAGATACTAAAAACAAAAAAATTTCAACAAATAGTTGCGAAAATAAAAAGAAAATTTATTAAAATGTAATTGGGATAAATTCAATAGTTTTCATAGAAAATAAAAAAGTCTGAAAAAGTAAATTTTAATTTAAATAGAAATACTAAACTGGCAACACTGTTCTCATACTTTCGCTTGTTCAAAGTATATCAATATCATGCATCTCGGCGACAGCATACAAAAAAATAGCAGAGCTGTAAAGATATGATTCATTTTTGAAAGAATCTACGAATCATAAACTCATTTGAAATTTTTTTTAAAAATATGAAAAATAATAATATCAGGCTCAAGTTCAGTTTTTTTTAAAAATATCCAAAAGTTTTTTAATAATGATCCTAATCCTAGTGAAAAGAGTAAATTAAAAAATTGGCTTTCTCTAAATCACCAATAAGTTCACTCAAAATTTAATTAAATTAATCTTTTTAGTGATGTGAATTTATGCGAGAATTTTTAATTCATGAGGAATGCATTCGTGTTTTAATTAAATTCAGATTTTGTGTAAAATTAATCAGTTAAACTTTTTATAAATCATTTTGAATTAAAAACCAAATTTTAATCATTATTATACAGCTCTGCTCATCAGAACTTGAAGAAAATTATGTAGAAGGAATATGAACAATGAAAATAAGTTTTAAAAAATCAGGATCAGCTGTGCTCTTACATGTACTTGTACAAACATACTTTGTACTTGTTTAAAGGTAGAATTAGTCTTGACTTTCTGTTCTGTTCCGGATCAGCTGTTCATTTTTTGTGTATGCAAAACATGTATTTTCAATTAGTTGTTCTGTTCTGTTACGGACCATTCTGTTGAAAACTGAGTTTTTATTTTTTTTATAGACAGCTTCTTGTTTCAGTGAACCAAGCCGATCGGAACAAAATTGCCACGTAATCGCTGATAAATTTTTACTATGACCGCCGCCATCGAATTTAAGCACATTAAATACAAAAAATATTATATTCATGAAAAATTTATAGTGAGTAGAGTTGTTTTTAATTAAATAACGTTTTTAACTTATTTTCTTTAAAATTATTCAACCTGATAATTAAGACGAAGCGCCGTTTTAAATTTGTGAACACTGCCGCCGATAATATATGTATATTGGGCTATGTATATTCTGTAAGAAACAGCTGATACATTTCTACAGAACTTCTAACTACAAAAATTCAACAACAGAACAGCAGAACAGAAAGTAAAAGTCAAGACTAATGGGGCCTTTATTCTCCAGCAGATGTTTTTGTAATTTTTGCTTTGTAATTAAATTTTTTATATTAAAATTCATTTGAATAGAATAGATGGTTATTTATCTGCAATATTTACAACACGTGTTTACAAACACACGAAATATTGTTAAAGCGATTTCTGGTAAAAAAAAAAATGCGGATGGATGCAAGACTAACTTTTATTAAGAATTATTATACACACATTTTGTTTTACACAATTTAAGCTTTTATTTTATAATTGGTATTTTATAATCCATCAAAAAAATCCTTAACAATATTTATTTTTAAAGATTTTAAAGAAAAAGAAATTTTAACAAAAGTAAAAAAAGTTCGATTAACTTTGTATAAAAACTGCGGTACAAGAGACCATGCAGGACATTCATATCTAGTGAAATTCCTAGAGCATAACTTATTTATATAAAAGAAAAATTAAATTAAAATGAAATTCATAACTTTATTAGCAATTTTCGTAGTAGTCTTAGTGATCGAAAAAGACAAAAAGTACCAAATCAAAGAGTACCAAAACCAAAAGTACCAGCTTTTTCTTATTTAATGCCCAGAACATACACTGCTTACGTTAAAAATAAGTTTTTCAAAATGCACCAAAAGTACCAATTTGCCCCTTTTTAAATCCATACCAATCACCATTTATTTTAATCTGGGTAATATAATACCTGTCTATTAAATTCTGAGCGACATTCGACTTTTAGTCAAACAAACATCTGAACTTAAAAACTTTCTTTCTTGATTTTTACAAATTTTCAAATTTATTTAATCAAACTACTTTTAAATTACAAAATGAATTTAGCAAAGAATTTTTCAATTATCGTCATTTACAGTAAAAACTCAAATAACTTGCATACTTTTAGGAACGAAATACAAAATAATCGTGGGATCTGAAGACTATATGGAATAGAAACTATCACTGATGGATTAACAAAATTAAAACCATTCCGAGCGGAATGTCTGACATCTGCACATTTGAAAATTGAACTTAATGTTTGCATACTTTTAGGACCAGCATTTAAATATATTTGCTTTCCTTTATTTATGTCATATAAATGCTAATAAAGAAATTCTATAAAAACATATATTAAACTGAAGTGGCGCCTAAAAAAAACTTTTGTAGAGACAAATTGAAGTAGAAGGTACCCTGAAGGAAGCAAATAAAATGTGTGAAAGTAATCAAAACCTTTAAGGACAGACTGTTTGATGAAAGCGCTCACTTTTCTTTTCGTGGCCATATAAAATTATCTCGAATATCATAAGAAGTACAGAAATGCTCACAAGATAAAGATGCTATAATAACAAGTACTAAGAATTAATTTTACATAAAAGTTAAAGGGTGTTCCAAACAGAGCAACGTAACATAAGGAGTTTCCATTGTATAAAAAGAGACGCAATAAAGAGACACCTTTCTTTGTTATTAATTTAGTTTGTATTCAAATCATATTTAAAATTCAAAACGGAATTACCAGTGAATTTGTCTATTAACTTTATTTGTTGTAAGCAATAAAAAAAAACATGCATACTTTTAGGAGCTGCAGTAAAATCAGCTTTCTCTATTAAGGAAAAAATATAATTGTCATCTATGATAATAAAAATAATTTAAACAAACGAATGTGGGTACCAAAACTTCAACATTGCAAAATCGAAATACAAAATAAATGGAGTGCTTAAATTCTGATGCAAACATTTGATTGTCAGAATACATTCTTAGGAAATAATAATGTCAGCACAGGCTAAAAAGCAATGTGCACTCCCAATATTTGCAAAGTTTCCATGCGTATTTTCGAATGAAATGGCAAATATTGAATCCAGAAACTCAAATTAACAAGCTTTTCTGAAGTATTGAGCTCGAATATAAGTCAAACGAGAATAAATGAGCAACTACACAAGCAAGTTTATACTCGTATATTGGAGTACCAAGGGAACACTGTACGATGGGCCGAATAATCGCTTATTTTTAGGCTACTTTAGGACCTGTTTAAATGTAAAGAAAGAGAAACCAGTAAAACACTTATTGTTTGCATGTTCAGAATTTCAGAATATCAAATACTCCTTTTTGGGGAACACTCAATTTCAAGACCAGACAGAACTGACACTTGTCAGAGAATTCAAATATTCTTCATTAAACATTTAAAAATTTTATTTAAAAACTTAAGTAAAAACTTTAATTAGATAAATTAAAAAAAAATTATTTAAAGAAAAAGAGCGCATTCTCTTTTCTTTTAATAATTAATAAACAAAGAAATATATAATTTTTTTTTTCTGTGCACAAGTGCTTCTTTATTAAATAATTCAATAATTTATGTGATTTTAACAGTGATTAATGCAATTTAACTTTATGTACTTTTGTTTTAACCTTGCTTTTCTTCCATGGTCTTTATGGCTGTTAACAGGGAACCTGCTGTTTTGAAAACCTAAAAGATATACTCATTTGGCTATAATTTTCAACATCTTTAATTAAATCATAAAATAAAATAAAATAAATACCCATAAGAATAAAGTTAAATCCACTTCAAAAAATATACCCGTTACACGACTACATTTTTGTGAACGCACCATTGAAATCAACAAAAGTTTTTGTTGAGATTTCGACAAACTGCTCCAGTCAAATGCACAATAGATGTCAGTGGCCACCTGCAAACTCTAGACGGTGTTAAGCAAAAGAAACGAGAAAAAATTGTCACCATATGAGATTCAAGCGAAGGTTTTCTTAACAAAAAAAGAGCACTTCTCACGAGGCGGACAAGCAGCAAAGTCTAATGTTTCCGATTGTATAAAATTTGTATTTAAAGACTTAGCTTAGAAATGTTGAAAGTAAATTAATTAAATTTAAAAAAACGGTGCAAGGACACGCCCACCTCTCATACATCCTAAGCTTTGGGATTTCAATTTTAGCTTGAGATATAATCAGAATTTAACAAAATTGTAAGATTTCTATAAAAAATTTTATTCGATGCAAGGACATGACTAGCTCTCATATATCCTTTTCCTCAAAAACTAAATTTTAGTTGTATTTTCGATTAGAATGGAGAACAATTTTATAAATACTTCTAAAACGATGCATTTAAGTCCTGTTGTAAATTTTGTTTCGAATATTGAATGCTACATCCCTTATTTCCTTTTTATTAAAAAACTAAAATTTTGCTGAACTTAGAATTAGAATGCCTGACAAATAAATAAATGCTTCGATATTTTTGCGTGTAAGGTCAGCTAAAATTATTTTTTTTTATTTTGTGCAAGGACTTTATTACGTCCCATATATCCTTTTTCCAAATTTGTTAAATATATTTTATTAGAAAGCGCCTCCAATTAGTAAATATCTTTTATAATATACGTCTAATTTCTATTTTAATATTTTTCTAATGCTGAACAAGGACATTAACACTTCCCAAATATCCTTTTTCCCAAAAATTTAATTTTGCGCTGCTTTTATGATTGAAATGTACTACAAATGTGTATATGCTTCTAGGATTAACCGTTTTAGGATTTTTGTAAATTATCTTTCTTATGCTGCAAGGACATGCCTAACTCCTTTATATACGTTTTCTTAAAAACAAAATGTTAGCTACATACAATAATACATCCCATATATCCTTTTTTTTCAAAAATTAATTTTTAAATGCCTTTATGTGTTTATATAACTCCATGTATAAGGTTCAAGGATATATGAAAGCTAAATATTACTTAAATTAATAAAAAAAATATACGACCGCAATATAAAAACTAAATTGGAATTAAATTTTGACTAAAGCACTCATTAAATCCAAATTAATTTTTTTTAGAATATGGGCTCTATTTTCAAAACAGAAAAATTGTATGCATTGATCCGCTTAAATGTTTTTCAATTACATACGTTAAAACTTACTTCATCCTGAATCCTTTGACCATTCCAACAATACAACATAAGCTGTAGAGATACCGCAAGCAAAAAGAAAATTTTGTAAATCAGTTCAGCCATTGAGTCACTTGGACGAGTTATTCGGAATATTAAACTACATATTTCCGTACAGACAATTATAAATTTGATAAAAATTATCTCGCCATAAACATTATTTAATTTTTGTGTAAATTGTAAAGCTTGACAATGGTATTGAATGCACGATGCAATTCTGCCATATAAATGTTGCTGAGAACTGTTGAAAATAAGTTCAGATTGTTGAACGCCGAGTTGTTGCAACCGGTGACCAATTATATGAAATTGAGCCACAATATTGCTGACAAACCAAAAGAATAATGTATCAAATCCCAACGAAACGACGCAGACAAAATAAACAGTCAAAACGTTTAAAATAAAAAATATTGAATAGCCGGGAAAATGGGTTACATCCCAAAAAGTGCTGCAACAATAAGAATCCTTAAAGCAAAGAATTTCTTAATTTCTTATAAAACAACTTACGAGGATTTAAATGAACTCGTTAGAACAATCTCTTCGCTGGAGAAATACATATAAACGCCGTAAATGACCGGATGTAGGATAGCAAAGCTTGCGGTAACCATCACTAGTCTAAAGAAAATAGTACAGAGCAAATGATCCTTGGCATTTTCACGTTGCACAATTAACATTTCTTCATTGTGAGCTTTAAAGCAAAAAGTAACGTATTTTTAAATAAATTGCAAAATCATCAAGTTTAGTCCTTTTTTATAAATTACCTTTATAATTAATTTTGTGAATCTCTCTAATGAGCGATGAGATTTCCAAACGTTTGCTGAGAAAAATTGCCATTTTTGATAAACACAAAATCTGTTGACACAACAGAGGCATACAATCGGTAATTTCCATAAAATCGGTAAAATGAACAGAAGCATAATGACCGACAAGAGCGAAATGAAAGAAAGCACATAATAATATTCCAGAAAGTATTAAAGGATGTTTAATAACACGTTGTGGTGCCTTTGAATCACTCTTCATGAGATCTATTCCCATTCTGGCAAAGGTTCGCTGTTGTACTGAAAAATATTGCAATGAAATCATTGCTAATTTTATCTTTTAAATTTTTTCCGTGTTTGTTATAAGTCGCAAATGTAATTAAACGTTGCTGTTACAATTATGAAAGTTGATTTACAATTTCTTTGGTTTTTATTTTGCTTGTAGAAAAACAGTCATAAATATCGAATACTTTTGTTAATAAATTTTTTAGATTTTTATTTAGATTATTGTTGTGTTTTATTGAAGTCATTATATATTTATAATGGAAATGAGCTGGTCGTAGACATCTTTTTAGTTTCCTTATTAAATTTATAATTGTCTGTCTATGACTCTGATGACTTCGGTCTTATGGAAATGCTTCATTTATTAGCGATTGCAAGTAAAAAAAATGGTTAAAGCACAAACCTTGTTTTATTGACAATTTTCTGCAATAGTTTCTTATGAAAACAAGGACATCATAAATATTTAATAGTGCATATTTCGTATCTTATCCTTTATTGTTTAGTTTTGACGATTTTTAAATTTTTTCAATTTTCTTAGTTTTGGTGACTATATTTGTGATGAAGTTTGCTTTGTTTTTGCAACTTGGTAAATATTTTTGAAGTTTTTGCTACCTTTTTTGCGTTATTTTTATTTGATTTTTTTTCCTTTTTGCGATTTTTTTTTTTGTTTAGAATAACGATTTAAGGTAAGTTAGGGGTTTTTGTTTGTTTAAAAACCTTTTTTAAAATTATTCAATCGACAATTTTTTTATTATCAGTGAATATTCTCGTTTAATCGGGAATTTTATTTTGTCGTTTGAGGACTTTTGTGTGTCTTGCTTCTACGATTTTTCTTTTATATTTTGGCGTTTTTAAATTTTAATTTATTTCATTTAATATATTTTTTAAATTTCATTGCATCTAAGCGATTTCATTTTTTATTTAGTCGAATTATCTTTTTCTTACAATTTAGCAATTATTTTCATATAATTTTTTGTCTTTTTAGCGGTTTCTTTTTAATTTTGGCGATTTTTTTTTTATAATTTAGCAATGTGATGATATAACTTTACCAAGTTTGTTTGTTGTTTTCGAATAGTTTTTTTTATGAAAAATTTTTTTTATTCCTCTGCCGACGATTATTTAACTTTTATTTTGTGATTAGTCTCGGCTAATTTCGTTTTTGCAATTTATCGACTTTTGTTTTTTTCTCTTTTTTTTATAAAATTTCTCCTTTGTTTATGTGTCTTTCTTATATCTTTAAAATCTTTTCTATGCTTTGGTGATAATTTTTTTAAAAGTTACGATGTGATGAGAGCTTAGCAAGATTTTTTGTTTGTGTTTTCGAAATATTTTAAAGAAAAAAATTTAAATTGTTAAGTTGACAATTTGTTTTATTTTTTGTCACATAACGAGAATAACTACTAGTTTTGGTTTATTTTGTTCTTACGATTTTCCTTGTTTTTTAAACTTTCTTTTTAAATGTTTTCGATTTATATCGTTTTATCGATTTATTTTGGAAGTTTTTTTGCAGTTAAGCGATTTTTCGTTTTAAGTGAATTTTCTACATTTTGTAATTTGTTATTTTTTTTTTTTAATTTTCTACTTGTTTCACATTATTCTTAATTTGAGCGATTTTTTTGGTTTTAAAAAATTTTCCTTAGAAAAATATTTGAAAATGTTTTAATTGTTTTTGCCTTTTCTTGTTTTAGCGGTTTTTTTTTTTTGTTAGTTTTGGCATCTGGCGATTTTTTATCTTTTCTAAAACATCTCTTTTTTTCTGGCTTTACTGATTTTTGGCTAATTTTTTTAATATAAACGATTTTTTGTTGTTGTTTTAACGTTTTTCTGGTCGGAATTTATATTTGCATACTAATTTCGTTTTAACGGTTTTTTTAGTTCTTTTGCAATTTGACGATGTTTGTAAATCTCGTTATACCATACGATTTTTTTGTGTCATTTTAAATTTTTCCAATTTATTTCGTTTTGTCTACTTTTTTTTTATTTCAGCGATTTTATACAACTTTTGAAGCAAATTTTTAAATTTGCCTGTTTGCAGTTGACGCTTAAAAAGTTTATAATAATTTTGATTAAAAATCGATATAAAAAATATAAAAAGCCTAATTTTTAAAAATCCCAAAAATGGCAAAAGAGTGCAAACTACTGAAATTTTTTTAGAAATCGCTAAAATTATTATACAGAAATAAATGGAGAGATTGAGAAAAAGTCGCATATCGCAAAAAGTTGCTAAATGTATTAATGCCATCGCTAAAACTGTATCGATTTAATGTCGACAATTAACAAACTTATAATCGTTTAAGGAACACTAGAAATATTTGAAAATTTTTCTATAAAAAGTCAAAATTTTAAAACGTTTTAGGCGGCTATTAAAATTTATTTTATCTCAATTTTTTTTTAAAAAAAATTAGCTACTTGAGATTGTTGAATGAATTTATTTAAAATTATTTATCCCTTAGTAATTCTTAATTAATGCTGTATTTCCTTTCCAAACTTTCCCATATAATTCCGCAATAGTGTTATTAACAGAATTCTGTTGTCTTTCAGACAAATGTTTTGTTTGGCTCACAACTTTCTGTTCTGTGTCACTTTCTCTCTCTCTTTTTCACCCACTTACTGTATTTTTTTTATGTTTTATTAACTGCTGCTCTTGGTATTCTCTTCAATCTTTCAGATCTCTTATACACATTTCATCAAGGTAATTTTTCTTATGTGTTTATTTTTTATTGTGGCCAAAAAGCAGGTGTTTCTTTCTATCAGTAAATAACAGAGAGAAAAAGAAAAAATTACACCACCACAAAACAAAAACATACGTACTTGTGGTGGTATAAATAAAGTAATAAGTAAATCGTTAAAATCAATTGTTGTTGCAATTCGAAAGAGTTAGCACGCGTTTGCTAGGAAGCAACAGCTTGTCCTTTTACTGTTTTAAAGTGTGTAAAAGAGAAATGGAAATTATCCAGATATAAATTTTAAAGTATATGAGCAGATAACTATTTTTAATACTCGTGTTAGCTAAATGTGAAAAGTAGGAAAATATTGAGTTAACAAATTGATGTCGTAGGACCAGGTAGGCAATAAATCGATATCTTGGAATGCAGTAACAAGGATTAGACGTTTTTTTATAAATTTTTCAAAAGATTTATGCCTCTATTACGGTTTTCAACTCAACCAAGTTGAGTTGAAATTGAAACAACTCAACTTTAAAACAACTTAACTCATTTTTGGCATTATGAATTACAACTCATTCTAGTTGAAGTTGTATTGATGTTGCCAGCCTCAAAAGCAACGATTTGACAGTTGATAAAGCAGTTTATGGTATTTTTTGAGGCAAAAACAAAAATAAATGGTTTCTTGTTAAAGTGAGCTTTTTGTTTTGTTTAATAAATTATAAAATTGTACTAAGTGAAAAAAATGGATATCTCTTATGATATTTTTGACTCTGAAGAAAGTGATGATGCTAAAATTGATGAGTTGGGCATACAAAAAAATCTTCGTAATCACTCCAATCCCTTGGAACTTCCCGATGATATGTAAGAAAAAAATTAAGTTATAATCGAATGGCTTTTTAATTGTATATTTAATATGATTTTAAATTGAGCTGAAGGAACATTTCCAGAAGCCTGTGAGAGGTACGGGTATACCTCACTATGTGAAACTCATAGGTTCCTTGCTGACGGCAGTTATGTATCAAAAAAGTTGTGGAAATGATGTTAACGTTGTATTGGCACATCCTACAATATGTTTAGTGATTAAAGAAGTATTAAATATCTTCGAGCGATATGTTTGTGCAAAATAGATAATAATAAAAATGATTGAAGAAGAGCAAAACGCTCTGTTTTCTCGTTATAACTCTATTTTTTCTATAAATAACTTTTCAATCGTTAATAAATACATGTAAAGCTACGTTCACATTTATCAAATATTTGTCGAAAAAAACGTAACCAACAAAAAACCATATAATTTATTTCTTTTAATTTCAATATTTTTTTAATTATGGGTTCGCATTTTTTAAAAACTATACAAAATAAATTTTTTTGAAGAATAATTAATTTTATTTTGCAATATAAAAACAAAGTAAAATGACACTATTTATAAGCAAAACTACTGGTTACGTTTTTTTGGAGAAATATTTAATAAATGTGAACGTAGCTTAAGGCATTTAAAAAAAACTTGACTTACCCCATTTCCATTTTATTTGCTTAATATTTTTTTAACAACCGCTACTGAGCAGTTGTAATTTCTTGGCATTTTAGACAACCTCACTATCACTGAGTTGTAATCGATAATACCACCAAAAAGTTGTAATGCGAAATAATTTCAACTTTTACATTTTTGACAGGTTGAGTTGTAATCGATAATACCGATTTGAAAAATTTCAACTGAATTACAGTTGAGTTGTAAACCGTAATATGGGCATTAATTGAAACTAATTTCTTTAATTTAAAAGGAAATTTTATATTTAAGAAAATATTCTTGTCAAACACATTTAAAACCAAAAAGCCGTTTAAAATTCATGTACGAAAATGTAAGAATTCTGTGTGTACCTGAGGTGTATGAGTGTGAGTGCGTAGAATTACTATTACACAGAGGGAAAAAAGCGGTAGAAAAATACCGAAATTGATACCATTTGTTGTTGAAATTGAGTTAAGCCCGTTTGTGCTTACTTTGATAACAGTTGGTATCAATCTTTTAAGAACAACTCGGTATCATTTTATTACCAACCATTCTTATTTTGAATCCGTATCCGTATTATTTTGTTACGATTGTTCTTATTTTGATAACACTCCGTTGTTATTTTGATAACGATCCGTTCTCAATGTGATACTAATTGTTCTTAATTTGATACCACCCCGTTATTGATGTGATAACATCGTTATTGATGTAATACCACCTCGTTCTTGATTTGGTACCATATGGTGTTTATAAATTTTTTTTTTCTTAATTTGATACCATGACGTTTTTGATTTAATAACAGATCGTTCTTAATTTATTAACTTAAGGTATTTTTGCACTATTTGTTCTTAATTTAATAACGTATTAAGCTTGTTTTGATACCGAAAGTTAACAAAATATTGTTCAGGATTCGTTCTCAACTTGATACCAGCCGTTAACAATTTTAGAACGCCATTTTTCCCTCTGTGTACTATTATTGTGAAAATTATTATTATTACTATTATAAATGTGAAAATAAGGCCAAGTTCCTATCCAAAAAATTTCGGCCGTAAAACGTACTGAGATCAAAATAAGGACCAAATTCTTGATAGGTACAATTCCATCTCATTTCTAGGCAACCTATGGCAAAATTTTTCCAAGAATTCTTTCCCACATTAGAAAGGCAAAAAAATATTGCCAAGCTTATGCGTTGCCTAGAAATGAGATGGAATTGTATCAAGAACAAGGAATGACAAAAATTGAATAAATCACTTTATTCACAAAAGTTTTTAAAGTTTTAGAGAAAAGCACTTATATTGAATAAAAATCGCTAAAATGGTAAGGAATGACAGAAACTAAATAAATCAATTTATTCACAAAAGTTTTTAAAGATTTAGAGAAAAACACCTATATTAATAAAAAAAAAATCGCTAAAAATTTATACAAATGACAAAAACCTTGGATATTTGTTGATTTTTATACAGGCTAAATTCGTAAATTTAATAATCAGAAAAATATTTCTGTGAATATAATTTGAAAGTCATGGAAGAGCTTCAAATATATTAAAAGCACCTATATAAAATTAAAATCGCTAAAATGGTAAGGAATGACAGAAACTAAATAAATCACTTTATTCACAAAAGTTTTTAAAGATTTAGAGAAAAACATCTATATTAATAAAAAAAAAATCGCTAAAAATTTATACAAATGACAAAAACCTTGGATATCTGTTGATTTTTATACAGGCTAAATTCGTAAATTTAATAATCAGAAAAATATTTCTGTGAATATAATTTGAAAGTCATGGAAGAGCTTCAAATATATTAAAAGCACCTATATGGAATTAAAATCGCTAAAATTCTTAAGAATGCCAAAAAAAATAAAACATCAGTTCATAGCAAAAGTTCTCGAAGAATTGAAAAAATTACAGAAAACAACTCCTTAAATTTATAAAAAAAAATCGCTAAAATTGTAGGGTGTAACTAAAACTGAATAAATCACTTCATTCATAAAAGTTTTCAAAAGAACTGCAAAATTTAGCAAAAAAGTACCTAAACTTAAAATCGCTTTAAATGTAATGATCGAGAAAAACTTAAAGTATTATTGTAAAACTATCGAATATTTACAAATTTAGAATTAAGCAATAATATTGATTAAAATCGCTAAAAGTTTACTTAGATAAATTGAAAAAATTCTTTTCTATTGCGAAAATTGATTAAAGTCACATAAATTTGTTGGAAATTGCTAATATATAAAAAGCACCTATATTGATTCAAAATCGCTAAACTAGTTATGAACGGAAATAAAACTGAAAATATATAGGGTATAACTAAAACTGAATAAATCACTTCATTCATAAAAGTTTTCAAAAGAACTGCAAAATTTAGAAAACAAGCACCTAAACTTAAAATCGCTTTAGTTGTAATGATCAAGAAAACCTGTATTATTGTAAAACTATCGAATATTTACAAATTTAGAATAAAGCAATAATATTGATCAAAATCGCTAAAAGTTTATATAAATGACAAAAACCTTGGATATTTGTTGATTTTTATACAGGCTAAATTCGTAAATTTAATAATCAGAAAAATATTTCTGTGAATATAATTTGAAAGTCATGGAAGAGCTTCAAATATATTAAAAGCACCTATATAAAATTAAAATCGCTAAAATTCTAAAGAATGCCAAAAAAAAATAAAACATCAGTTCATAGCAAAAGTTCTCGAAGAATTGAAAAAATTACAGAAAACAACTCCTTAAATTTATAAAAAAAAATCGCTAAAATTGTAGGGTATAACTAAAACTGAATAAATCACTTCATTCATAAAAGTTTTCAAAAGAACTGCAAAATTTAGCAAAAAAGTACCTAAACTTAAAATCGCTTTAAATGTAATGATCGAGAAAAACTTAAAGTATTATTGTAAAATTATCGAATATTTACAAATTTAGAATTAAGCAATAATATTGATTAAAATCGCTAAAAGTTTAATTAGATAAATTGAAAAAAACTTTTCTATTGTGAAAATTGATTAAAGTCACATAAATTTGTTGGAAATTGCTAATATATAAAAAGCACTAATATTGAGAAAAAAATCGCTAAAATTGTTAGGCATGACAAAAACTGGAAAATCACTTCTATCGCGAAACTTCTGAAAGAACCGCAATATTAAAAAAAAATTGCGAAAAATTGCCAAACTTATAAATTTACTAAGTTTGATATAAAAAAATTAAAAAAAAAACAGTTATTTGCTTCCTTCAAGGACATCATATAATTTCCTTTACTCTAGGACATGATTTCTTTAAATTTAAATATCAATTTCATTTTGAGCAGGTTTACATTTGCTTCGAAATTTTTTTTTTATTTCATTTTATAAATGTTTCCTTATTTTCGCATCTTTTTTCCTCTTCTTACATTTTAACAGTTTTAATAACACAATTACAATTGAAAAAGCTTGTTCTTCGTTGTGCAACACATTTGCTCATTTTCCCATTTAACCGTAATTATAAATGCATAAATAAACCACTATGATGTTGTGGTTAGACTTGATACTAGTTTTTCTTTCCTGGTTTGTTTTTGTACCAACTTTTATGGGAAAATTTTATTACAAATGTTTTACAACTCTGCGAGCGAGAGAAATGGCATTTTTATTTTGGTTCATGTTGTGGGATATTTTTGCTGTTCATACATTTTATTCCAGCTCTATTCATTTGTTCAATGAATACATTAAAAAGAAAGTGTTAATTATGAATGCCTCAATGTTTGCGTATGTATTTCAATATTAAGTAAAAGTGAATTAACTTTCAACACGAGTTATTTGTAATTATAAGTTTATGTGTTGGCTGACATTTTATGAATCTATAGATGATGCCATAGTTATATGTGTATGGTGTGTGTGTGTGTGTGTGTGTAAAATTCCTGACTGTGTTATCAACATGTTTTGTTGACATTCAAACAAATTTCTTTAAGTACATAATTTTGCTACTTAAATACTGCTGCTTCCAAGTTTTGTAGAACTTTCGCAAAATATTTTGTGTAACTTAAGTAGTATTAAAACTTGGTAATCATCCTTAATAACAGAATACATTTGTTATATCGGTGTTGCTACTAATAGTGGAATTAATGACTTAAAGAGACAATGTCACCAAAGAGTTTTTATGATCAATATTCGTATCATATGCTTTTCCGTTTCATAAATATTTTCTGTTAAGCCCTTCATAGTCGTTTGATTACTAAATTTTGGTTTGTATCTTTGCTAAAGTTTCATCAACTTTTACTACGACTTTTAATTATTGAACAGGACTCCGTTAACCGCAAAATTAAAGAGACTAAAATATTCGGTTTGTATCTTTGCTAAATAAAATTGGAATTAATTTTTAATACGACTTTTAATTATTGAACAGGGCTCTGTTAACTGCGAAACTGGTTTTACTGAAATTTTTGGTTTGTATCTTTGCTACAACATATTTTAATCAATTAAACAGGTTTCATTAACTTTTAATGCGACTTTGAAGTAATTAACAGTGATCTGTTAACTGCAAAATTGATGAGACTAAAATATACGGTACGTATCTTTGCTAAATATATTTATACACACACACATCTTTTCTTAATATAAAGCAAAGAATTTTACTACAATTTGCCCAAATAAATAAAAACGTTTATGATAAAAATTAACATGATATTAAAGGGAATGTTCAACTTAAATTACCAGAATTTTGTAATCGAATGAAAATCAAAAGGAAGCAAAAAAGCAATAAAAAAGCTAATTTGTCCTAAAGATATCTTTAGCCTGATGAAAATTAATTTGTTTTTCTAATATTTCAACTCAAGAAATAACGCGACTATATCCATTGATTTAATAACGTTCAACTACAAGTGTTACTTTATTAAAGGATGCTACATTTTTTTTTAAAAAGATTTTCGTCTTTACTTTTGTTTCAACCTTGATTTTCTTCCATGCTCTTAAGGGCTGTTAATAGGGAGCCTGCTGTTTTGAAAACCTTAAAAAAAAGTTTTTGCATAATTTTACAACATGTTTCATTAAATCTTGGCAATAAGTACCCATACGAACAAAGTTAAGTCCACTTCAAAAAATATACCCGTAACACGACTGCATTTTTGTGAACGCATCATTGAAAGCAAAAGAAGTTGTTCTTGAGATTTTGACAAACTGCTCCAGTCAAATGCACAATAGATGTCAGTGGCCACCTGCAAACTCTAGAAGGTGTTTAACAAAAGAAACGAGAAAAAAATTGTCACCATATGAGATTCTAGCGAAGCTTTTCTTAACAAAAAAAGAGCACTTCTCACGAGGCGGACACAAAGTCTGATGTTTCCGATTGTATAAAATTTGTATTTAAAGACTTAGCTTAGAAATGTTGAAAGTAAATTAATTAAATTTAAAAAAACGGTGCAAGGACACGCCCACCTCTCATACATCCTAAGCTTTGGGATTTCAATTTTAGCTTGAGATATAATCAGAATTTAACAAAATTGTAAGATTTCTATAAAAAATTTTATTCGATGCAAGGACATGACTAGCTCTCATATATCCTTTTCCTCAAAAACTAAATTTTAGTTGTATTTTCGATTAGAATGGAGAAGAATTTAATAAATAATTCTAAAACGATGCATTTATGTCCTGTTGTAAATTTTGTCTCGGATAATGAATGCTACATCCCTTATGTCCTTTTTCTTAAAAAATTAAAATTTTGATGAATTTAGGATTAGAATGCCTGACAAATAAATAAATGCTTCAAAATTTTTGCGTGTAAGGTCAGCTAAATTTTTTTTTTTTTTATTTTGTGCAATCACTTTATTACGTCCCATATATCCTTTTTCAAAATTTGTTAAATATATTTTATTAGAAAGCGCCTCCAATTAGTAAATATCTTTTATAATATACGTCTAATTTCTATTTTAATATTTTTCTAATGCTGAACAAGGACATTAACACTTCCCAAATATCCTTTTTCCCAAAAATTTAATTTTGCGCTGCTTTTATGATTGAAATGTACTACAAATGTGTATATACTTCTAATATTAACCTTTTTAGGATTTTCGTTAATTATCTTTCTTATGGCGTAAGGACATGCCTAACTCCTTTATATACTTTTTCTTAAAAACAGAATGCTAGCTACATTTATGATTTAAATGTATTAAAAATCGTAATATGGTAGGAAAACTAGGTGCTTTAGATATGTAAAAAATTTTGTATAATTTTGCGCAAGAACAATAATACATCCCATATATCCTTTTTTTTTCAAAAATTAATTTTTAAATGCCTTTATGTCTTTATATGACTCCATATATAAGGTTCAAGGATATATGAAAGCTAACTATTACTTAAATTAATAATAAAAATATACGACCGCAATATAAAAACTAAATTGGAATTAAATTTTTACTAAACCACTCATGAAATCCAAATTAAGTTTTTTTTAGAATATGGGCTCTATTTTCAAAACAGAAAAATTGTATGCATTGATCCACTTAAATGTTTTTCAATTACATACGTTAAAACTTACTTCATCCTGAATTCTTTGACCATTCCAACAATACAACATCAACTGTAGAGATACCGCAAGCAAAAAGAAAATTTTGTAAATCAGTTCAGCCATTGAATCACTTGGACGACTTATTCGAAATATTAAACTACATATTTCCGTACAGACAATTATAAATTTGATAAAAATTATCTCGCCATAAACATCATTTAATTTTTGAGTAAATTGTAAAGCTTGACAATGGTATTGAATGCACGATGCAAGTCTGTCATAGAAATGTTGCTGAGAACTGTTGAAA
Organism: Lypha dubia; assembly: GCA_947311025.1. Lineage (NCBI taxonomy): Eukaryota > Metazoa > Arthropoda > Insecta > Diptera > Tachinidae > Lypha > Lypha dubia. Next base: position 51,851,210 of record OX371264.1, read on the forward strand.
ATAAGTTCAGATTGTTGAACGCCGAGTTGTTGCAACCGGTGACCAATTATATGAAATTGAGCCACAATATTGCTGACAAACCAAAAGAATAATGTATCAAATCCCAACGAAACGACGCAAGTAAAATATGCAGTAAAAATGTTTATAACATAAAGGACTGAATAACCGGCGAAATGGGTCACATCCCAAAAAGTGCTGTAACAATATGAAACATTAAACGAAAATATATTTCTTTATATATTCTTTTGAAGAAACTTACGATGATTGAAAAACATCAGTTAGAACAATTTCTCCGCTTGAGAAATACATAAAAAGACCGTAAGCTACTGGATGTAAGACAGCAAACAATTCAGCAATTATCACTAGTCTAAAGAAAATAGTACAAAGCAAATGATCCTTGGCATTCTCACGTTGAACAATTAACATTTCTCCATTTTGGGCTTTCAAACAAACAGTTACGTATTTTCAAATAAATTGCAAAATCTTCAAGTTTAGTCCTTTAATAAATTACCTTTATAATTAATTTTATGAATCTCTCTTATGAGCGATGAAATTTGTTGTCGTTTCTTGAGAAAAATTGCCATTTTCGAAAGGCACAAGATCTGTTGACACAACAGAGGCATACAATCGGTAATTTCCATAAAGTCGGCAAAATGAACATAAGCATAATGACCGACAAGGATAAAGTGAAAGAAAGCACCAAATAGTATTCCATAAAGTAACTGAGGATATTTAATAAGACGATGTGGTGCTTTTGAATCTCTTTTCAAGAGATCTATTCCCAAACCGGTGAAGGTTCGCTTTTGCACTGAAAAATATTGCAATGCAATCATTGCTATTTTTTTCTTTTCAATTTATTCCGCGTTTTTTTATCAGTCGCAAATTTAATTAAACGTTGTTACAAAAATGAATGTTGCTTTACAAATAATTTTTATTATTACTGCTCACAGAACGAACATCCTATTGCATGAAAAACAGTCAGTCATTGCTATTAAATATAACTTTTGTTAATCCACCTTTCACACGAATTAACAAAAATATATACCTGCAACATATTGTTTCAACTTTTTTTTAACATTCATTATATATTTATAGGGGAAATGAGCCTGTCATCACCTACTTTTTTTTTTTTTTTTGTTTCTTTATTCAATTTAAAAATGTCTAACGTACAGAGCTTTTTCCACACATAATTGTACGTAACGACTAAGGTAAGATATATTTAATGTAAAAGGATATGACTTCTTCTCAAACATCCTAAGCTTAAAGATTTTATTTTTAGTTACAAATATAATCAGCATAAAGCTCAAATTTTTATTTGAATCTAAATTTTAGCCTTAAATTCCTTATATCCTTTTTCTTAATGACTAAATTTTAGCTGCATTTGTGTAAAAAATGCAGAATAAATTTATTAAAAACTTTAAAAACTACGCATTTAAGGTCTGTTGTAAATTTTGCTTCATTTTGTGCAAGGATATAGAAACCTCCCTTATATCCTTTTTTTTTTAATTTTTGCTGCATAAATTTTTTGTAAAATTACGCGTTTAAGCTCTGTCGTAAATTTGTTTCAATTCGAAGCAAAGAGTGACTAACTTACATCCTTTTTCTTCAAAAATAAATATAGTTTCATTTAGGATTAGAATACAGTACAAATTAAAAGAAATTTTCTAAAATTACGCGTTGAAGGTCTGTTGTAAATTTTGTTTCAATTCCGTTCAACGACATGACTAACTCCATATATCCTTTTGCTCAAAAACTAATTTTAGCTGCAATTATAACTCGACTAAACTACAAATTTGTAAATACTTCTCAAATTATACGTTTTACATATGGTGTTAATTTTGTTTCATTTGTTGCAAGGACATGACTAAGTCTCATATATCCTTTTTTTAAAAATTTTTTTTATCTAACAAAATTGGTTTGTGGCTTTTATTTGTACATCGAAGCACTAAGTGCGAAAATAACATATTCTATTGCTTGGTTGTTTTTTTAATTATTGTAATTTTCGTCATGCATTACATTCATTTTTGATCAGACTTCTTTGATATCATTTCAGGGAAACTTTGTTTTATACCACAAGCAGATTACAATATAGGATTGGTCATAACCCAGTAGTGTTTTGTCTTTTGCTAAGTACACATGTTGTCGAAATATTTTTGTTCTTAATATACAAAAGAAAAATTAATATTCACAAAACAATATCTACATACTGTCACACATACATATTTGAAAGCAAAAATAAAAATATTAAATGCAAAAATCAAAATTACAACAGAAATTTTTTTCTGTGAAAATTAAATAATTCTCTCTATATTTTTTCTTTATCTCTATCGGCCGGATGTTTAAAGTAATTCTATAAGAGAGTTAAGGAAAACGATAGTTCCTCGATTTCATCATTTTGAAAGGAAGATCAAATATTCACTGATATTCGCAAAAAATTCTCGTTGGCGGAAAGCAATCAACCGCTTCCCGTTCTGGAAAGAGTATCCGTAACTAAGGTTTAGGTTTTAGCTGAGCGGTCACCGAAGGTATTCGAAATATCGAAAATACTAAATATAAAATAACGAACACTGCAAAAATGTAATTAAAAAAAGAGGTTTATTTAAATAAATTTTGTGCCCTTATGCCTGAATAAAATTATTAAAATTTACAAATTGTAAAGTCGAAAATAAGAAATTAAAATGAAAATTAATTAAAAATGTCATCAAGGGTGTCAACAAAGAACATCTTTATCTACATAAAAGTATAATTTCAGCTGCAACCAGGCTTTATTTAAAACCCCTTTTCTAAGAAACTTCCGTGTATTTCTTCAAAAATTTAATAGATGAAATAAAGCATAATGCCTGTAAAACAAATAAATTTTTTTTTAATTAGGGCCAGCACTCAGGGGATGACCCCCACGTATGCAAAGCATTGAGCCGGAACTAGGAAAATAGGTTTTGGGAAGGAGGGTGAAGGGAGTTGTGTTTGTGGACATTCAATTTGAACCCTGACACACTGAAAGTGGCAGGAAAGACCTCTGCGGGGAGTTTATTCCACATACGAACAGTACCGCCAAAATACGAATTCACTCTATAATGCGTGGTGCGGTTCACTGACAAATCGACCACAAATGGATGTGCTCTTGATGAAGAGCGTGTTATACGTGAAAAGTGGCGGGTTTCCCTGATTTCATTAGAACACATTCCGTTGTTGTAGTGATAGAACAATGAAACACACACAACATTGCGTCGATGCTCCAGTGAGTCAATAGAGTTGGCTACCCTATTGTCACCGATAAGCTTCTTCGCCCTATCCTGTACGCGGTCGAGTAACTTCAAAATAGATTTTGAAGCACCGGCCCATACATAAGAGTTGTATTCCATTTTTGGTCGGATAAAGGTGGTATAAATATTAAGGAGATCAGATGGAGTGAAATATGTCCTACACCGTCTTAAAAAGCAAAGACACTTTAATGCTTCTTTTGAGACATGAAAAGTGTGATCATTCTATCGAACATCACAATGAATTTTCATGCCAAGAACATCAAGAGCTTCTTATTCCTCAATATCTATACCATCCATATTTACAGATGGAGCAGCATAACCGGTCATACGTCTGTGCGTGAGCATAGAACATTGGGTCTTTCGTGCATTAATATTTACCCAATTAGCATGACCCCCCATTTGAAATTGTCAGGAGATCGCGGTTGAGTGTATCATTCATATTTTGCCACATTTCCCGGATCTCTGACGGGTTTGGCCTGTTACTGAATGAATAGGAATGAACTAAGCTGCTGTCATCTGCTAAAGAGTAGAAAGAGTTGGAAGTCTGACGTAGAAGGTCATTAAGAAAAATAAGAAAAAGGGTAGGAGAAAGAACGGAGCTTTGCGGTACCCCTGAATTTATATTGAACTCGTTTGATGAAACCCCATCTACAACAAGTGCGATCTCTGAGAAAGCTCGATACTAATCGAGTGAAGCCATCATTTTGCTATTAACTGCAAAAGTTTTCAAGCATGTGCAAATTTTATGTTAATTGAATTTATCCTTATGCATATGCAATTAACATTCATACATATGTATGTTGTGAAGTATAAATAAATATCCTGCAAATCATACTACGCACATTTCTGTACGGCTAACTATTTCTTAATTGAAACAATTCAACGAACACCAGTAATCTAAAATGCAATTCATTAATAAACAGAATTGAACGATGAAACAATTGTAAATTGCTTGCACAAAAAAGAAGACTTACAATCATGCTAAATCATATCCCTACACACTTAAGGATGTTTGAATGCATATCAAATCATGGTTGAATAGAATTTATTGAATACAAAGAACATGTGTTTAAACATTATTATCTGTTCTATACAAAAAGTATTGATAAAAGAAACAAAATAATAGAGTTGAAATGTTGACACATTTAAATTCAAAAAAATTGAAAGAAAAACATGTTTAAACAAAAACAGGTTTTTTAAAGATTTTTTTACATAAATTGTCAAAATAATTTATATAAATACCCGTAAAATTTTAACACTTACCGGAGCAAAATTGAATATCAACTACAGCTTAAGTGGAAATAAATCATTTAAAAATCAAAACCAACATGAAAGTAACAATTTTATTCACACTTCTCGTGGTAGTTTTTGTAGCTGGAGCAGCAGCACAACGCTGTATTCAAGAAGCTCGTAAGTATTATAATTAATATCTTTCTTTCCAATATAACTAGAGTCTTTACAATTTTTTTTTTTTTTTTGTATTAAACAAAGGTCCTGGAAGATGTGTTGGCCGTCGTCATGTTGGCCAAAGATGTGGTGCAATTCCTCCCCGCAGAATGTGGTATTATAGTGCAATCAGAGGTACCTGCGTAGAAATGCTACATTTAGGTTGTGGCGGCAATAACAATCGTTGGTGCTCTTTTGCCTCCTGTCGACGCGCCTGTATGCGAACTGGATAAAACTATAGTTTAAAATCTGTCTGTGTGAATTACGAGTAAATGAAGAAAAATAAAGTTAATAAATATTCATGTTCGCAAAAGTAATTAAAGTTGATAATTTTTTTTTTTAGAAAAATTAAAAGGGGGTTTTCATTTTATCATTTGAAGGTAAAAGTGAAGTAAAAGTGATATCATTTAAAAGTTTTTCTTGGATTATCTGAGCTAATCTGTTTGTAGTACAAATATAAAACACAAGATATATTAGAATGATATCAGGCCAGGCCAGTGTCAGCAAATGAGGTTGTGACGCTGGTTAAAGAGGTAAATTTGTAAAAAATTCAAAAATGTTCGAATACAAGCACCAAACTAGATTAAAAATAATTACGTTCAACAGAGCTACCTAACAAGAATTGAAAGCATTTACAAATGAATACTAGAAAGTTTTAGTGTCTTTTACCGAAAACTACATTTTTTCTACTGAGCCGTTTAGTTGAAATCTAAAAGGATGTTTAGATATTAAATTTTTCCTTTTTTGCATAAAGTAACAATTTCTAATATTTCTCTGATTATTACTTTACGAACTTTAACCTGTATAAATATCAACAGTTAATAATAGATTATGAAAAAAAAGGATATATGAAAGATAGTAATGTCTTCACACTGAATGAAAAAAATATTACAAAAGACTAAAAAAGCCTAGCTTTTGATGTATCTATTCATTTGTTGGACATTTTAATCATAAATGCAGTTAAAATTTTGTTTTTAAGAAAAAGGATATATAGGAGTAAGTCACATCCTTGCACCGATTGATACAAAATTTAACACAGAATTAAAACGCATAATTTTCTTAGTATTTTTTAATTTCTAGTGCATTATAAATGTTGTAAAACTTTTGTTTCAGTGCGAAATCGTAACGAAAATTTAAAATTTGGGCGTGTTTCCTTGCACTGATTTCCCTCAAACTTCTCGGATTGTTATTTTTTTCATTCCCTACATATTCAATTTTCTTTCTCCAGTACCAGCAGGTGCACAAATAAATCACTTAATTTTAATAAATTTTTTAATATATTTTTATATGTAGATTTAGAACTTTTTTTCAGTTTCTAACCGTTTTGGTGCCACCGTGGCTGCTTTATAGGTAACAATACTTGAAAATTTGTCCGTGTATTGTGTTTGTTTTTTTTTATAAATAAAAATAAATGCTGATATTTTAAAAGCATTTACTCTTAATTTTTAATTAATGTATAATATTTTAAACGATTTCGAAAGTTATTGTGCGCTGGATTTCTAGAACTTTCACCGACATTATTGATCTTAGGACTTAATGTTTGTGGAAAATATTTAAAGGATACTTTAAATATTTTGGTTTGATTTGAAAACAGTTAGAGCATAATTTAAAAAGGCTTTTTATTTATTTATTCCTTTCATTTTAAGAACATTTTTTTTTGCTTCAGTTTTTGGCATCACTTTTAACGTATATTTAATTATTCTTTAATTTTTAATTTCTAGCCATTAGAAATAAATACTTTAAAGAGATGATAATGACACTTTATTAGCAATTTCTATTTTACGATTTTTCAACTTTGTCAGTTTTCATTTCGATAGAAATTCTGGCGGTCTTCTTTATTTTATTTTATAAAAGATCGCCACATAAAAGGCGATTGTATCAATCCAATCAAGTGTCAGTCATTCTTAATAGTATTTTTTGCTTCTTATTTTTTTTTTTTGTTTTATTTTTTATTTCTTATTCAATTATTTATGCAAATATTTCACATTTGTAAAATATCTTTCATTTACCCATGAGTAATAAATGTTAAAATATTTATTTATTTAATTTTTCTTTTCAATTGGTTTCTTTTCATATGGAGCATATGAGCGAAAAACATGAAGCTGTTGTTGAAATATATTAAGGTGTGAAAAGTCCATATTTTAGTACATATTCGCTGACTCACTGACTCATCAATATTATTGGGCACTTCCAGTAGAGCTAGAAAGCTTACATTTGGTACACAGGTAGGTCCTGATGAGAAATTAACGAAAATGATTTTTAAACGGGTACTTTTCATATGGAGGACTATCATTCCCCTTCTTTGTATGGGGCACTTCCAGTATAGCTAGAAGGCTAAAATCTCGAACACAGGTAAGTCCTGATGAGAAATTAAATCAGTTGTAAATTTTATGATGCACTTGCAATTAACATTCTTACATATGTATGTTGTGAAGTATAAATAAATATCCTGCAAATTATTCTACGCACATTTCTGTACCGTTACCTATTTCTTAATTGAAACAATTCAATCTAAAATGCAAGACATAAATAAACTGAATTGAACGATGAGACAATTGTAAATTGCTTGCAAATAGAAAAAGACTTACAATTCTGCTAAATCATATCCATACGCACTTAAGGATGTTTGAATGCATATCAAATCATGGTTTAATAAAATTTTTTGAATACAAAGAACATGTGTTCAAATCTCATTATCTGTTCTATACAAAAAGTGTTCATAAAAGAAACAAAATAAAAGAGTTGAAATGGTGACACACTTAAATTGAAAACAATTGAAAGAAAAACGTGTTTAAACAAAAACAGATGTTTTAAAGAAATTTTAACATAAATTGTCAAAATAATTCATATAAATAACGATGAAATATTATATGAATTTTATAATTCAGTGCTAAAAAAATGTAACATTCAATACACAAAACCGTGGACAACAACAAGTAAGAACACTTGTGCAAATACTAATAACTGTTGGATAAAAAGTATTTTTAAAATTTACAATAGAAAAAATGTGAAAAAACTAAACAGTTAAAATCCTGATTAAATTGAAAACAATTAAAAGAAAAGCGTGTTCAAAGAAAAACAAGTGTTTTTTTCTTTAATAAATTTTTAAACAAAATTTTTAAAATAATTCATATATGTAAATACCGGTAAAATTTTAAACTATAGTTTTAACTATCTCGTACACAGGCGCGAGGCCAGGGAGCACCAAGGATTGGCATTGCTGCCACAACCTAATTGTGGCATTTCTACGCAGGTGCGTGTAGCTGCATTATAATACAACATTCTGAGGGGAGGAATTGCGGGACATCTAGTGCCCACATTACGAGGGCCAACACATCTTGGAGGACCTTTGTTTAATACAAAAAAATAGTGTTAAAACTTTAGTTATATATTGGAAAGAAGGATAATACAGTAAACCCTGGATAATTACCTAAACGAAAATGTCATGTGTTTTGGGATAATTATCCAAGAAAGGTCTTAAAGAAGATACGTTTAATTACCTCATATGGGTAATTATGAGAAACGCTTAAATACCTTTAAAAATGCATTTATCCGAACTCACTGAAGTAAGAAGTTGGTACATATTACTTAAAATAAAATGTACATACCTATGTATTTCATCAAATAAAATATTTTATTAAATAACAAGAACAATTCATAACACAAAAAATATATAAGGAACAAGAAAACATTCGATAACATAAAAAAAAAACTGTTTGAATACAAAATATGTGCTATGTTTATATGTACTACAAAATAAATTCGCTGGCAGAGTTGCTTAATTATGAACATGTATATAGGTAGTTTTGGGCAAATAAATGAGGAGATTTTAGGGGAAATATCATTTTGCGGTAAAATATTTCTGGGTAATTACCCTAAATGGGTAATTAAACGAAACTTAATTAAGCGTGGACTTTTGTGTGAAAATGAGTGTAAAAAAAACGGGTATTCAATATTTGGGGTGAATAAGCAATAAAGGTATTTAAGCGATGGGTAATTAACCGAAGTTTACTGTAATACTCACGAACTGCTTGTTACTTTCATGTTGGTTTTGATTTTTAATTAATTTATTTACACTTAAGCGTTAGTTGATATTCAATTTTGCTGTGATTGAACAAAAAATACATGTTTGAAAGCTTTTATTTCATAGATGAGTAGAAACTTTATTTGGTTCAAATCGGTTCAGTTCTTTGAAAGTTATTAGCTTTTAAAATTTATTTATAAATACGCATATTGTTGTAAAATCAATCCAGTTTGATTGCTGAAATTATTCTGTCTTGTTATTTACAATTATTCTTTCTTATAAACTAGATTTGTGTGTCATAATAAATAATTTCACATAGTTATTACTAACCTATATTAACAGCAATGTGAATTAAACGCAAGTGTCCCAGCGCAACAGCAAGTCACAATGGCTAGCGAAACATATAAGCAATGTTTCGTCAACAACATTTATATTTGATATTCTTTTATTTGCAAATATCTTACTGCATATTGTTTGGATATTATGCACTACGCTACAAAAGTCGTGCTACGCTACAATGTATTACATTAAAATAAACCATAATCGAATCATGAATGTGTGGTTAATTTTTCTATTTTGCAAAGAGACTGTGAATCCGAAGAAAAAGGTGGAGGGGTTTGTATTTTAAGAGACTGCAAATAGAGAATATGGTTATCAGTTCAAAGGGTAATTTTTGAGTCTTTATAACTCTATCATCTGATTTTCAAAATTAATTCCGACAGTTTGGGCGTATAATTTTTTTTTTCTTAAGTAGAAGAGAAATTGGCACTCCCCCACCAACTGAATATTGATAGTCACTTAACTCTTATCATTTATGAACTGATTTTGAAAGTTATTTTTTTGTTAGAAAGGTTTGGCCTACAGGCCCTACAAATTTTAAAATCAGGGTAAATTATACCCTCCTCCCAAACAAATTCATTATCGCATAACTGCGCTATTTATTTTTCGCTTTCCAAAATCTTCTTTTCATTTAATTTGCAAGCAGTTTGGCCCCATAAACTTTTTTTAATCAGGACGAAATTTTTTTTCCTAAATTGTTGTTTTTTGAACAACTTCTTAATTATTTTTCTTTTGTTTGAACTAGTGTGCTTGCAGCTTATTCCCACCTTAATATTAATCTTAATCTTAATCTTAATCTTAATCTTAATCTTAATCTTAATCTTAATCTTAATCTTAATCTTAATCTTAATCTTAATCTTAATCTTAATCTTAATCTTAATCTTAATCTTAATCTTAATCTTAATCTTAATCTTAATCTTAATCTTAATCTTAATCTTAATCTTAATCTTAATCTTAATCTTAATCTTAATCTTAATCTTAATCTTAATCTTAATCTTAATCTTAATCTTAATCTTAATCTTAATCTTAATCTTAATTTTAATCTTAATCTTAATCTTAATCTTAATCTTAATCTTAATCTTAATCTTAATCTTAATCTTAATCTTAATCTTAATCTTAATCTTAATCTTAATCTTAATCTTAATCTTAATCTTAATCTTAATCTTAATCTTAATCTTAATCTTAATCTTAATCTTAATCTTAATCTAAATCTTAATCTGAATGCTTAAGCGGATCCCCGAAAAAATATTAGATTTTAAAAATTATTTATTGTTTGATTAGGTGTTCTTTCAATTTGATCCCACAATATTGTTTTTTTAACGTAGAGGCAAGTATTCGCATAGAAATGAAAGTGGAGCATTCCACTATTTATGGACCGATTTAAAATTTATTTGTTAAAGAAAGTACTTTTATCTTTCGAGGCAGTCATATACAAAATATAAATTATTTATATCGGCTTGCAAGCTTATGCATAGTGATCAGTTCGATTGGTTTTTGGTATTCTGGTCAATGATTTTCAGATTTATATCTTCTTGCATCTAGAATATGGGCACTAGAGTATTTAAAAAGAAACTGTGCCAGCCATCCGTTAGGATTAAAGATAATGTAGAAATAATTCCAAAAATATTTTTTTTATTTTCTTGACACGCCTACAAATACCGCCCTTTTAGTATTTTATTCACTGTGTCGCCATTTTCAGTCCGATTATAACATTTTTGTATACCGGTGTTTATGGCTCTGTAAGAACTACATTTGTGTCTTAAATATTTTATTTTTCGACATCGGGCACTTACTTGCTTTGAATGTTTTAGCGAATATGAAATTACTTGCGTTTTTTTTTTATTCAACCAACTAAACCTTTTTGATGCATTTGTTTCCACAGCAGCACCACAGTGCAAGTATTTATGCAAATACTCTTACGGTATCATAAATGTTACGCAGAAAGTACTGGCATTTCCGTTTCCCAATATTATCGGTTATGTTCTATTCGAAATCATACTGCAGACACAAACTAACACATATTCAAATATTTTAATTCACATACAGTCCCAGCAGTCGCTTAAAATCTGAAATAACCACATGGATGTATAATGTGCACATTCGCATACACACATGCACATACACAATGACTAAATTAACATACTAATACATTTAGAATACCACTTATGCGGGTATCTAATTTGTTAATTTAATGTTTAATAATACGACAGCGAACACACATGCTCTCATACTCACTTATTTAAGCAGTCACGTGTAAAATTATATCGCATTGTTTTGTTTAATTTTATTTTTTTTTTTGCCTCTAAGGTGTACATAAATTTGCATAAATATTTTTTTTGATGCAAGCAAAGGGCAAAGAGCAGACAATGAGCGTAAATTAAGATAAATAGAGACGGTAAAATATAAAAAAACATAAAACATTTGAAATTGTTTGCTGATGTGCAAACAAAACAATTTAGAGAAAATTATACTTCTAGTTTGCAAAATTTAAATGTAAAACGAAATACTTTAAAGGTATCATTTTTATAGAGATATTAGAATACATTTAAACGAAATTGTGCATTTTGACTGCTACACCACCATCTTGTATTTATGTATCTTTACTTGTGTATACAATAAACAATTGCAAGGATGCCGCAGTAACATTTGATATTTTTAACATTTCCACTCACTCAGTAGAGATGCACAATTTATAGAAAGATTTTGTTGAAAAGACTATTCAGAAAACAAAGGTACAGAAAATAAATTATGAAACCAGTCACTGTTTTATTTTCATAGTTTTCATAAAAATAAAAGAATTTAAAATTTATTATAAAAATAAAAAAAAATGATTACTTTACTGAGCTTTGAGCTTAGAAAGCAGGATGATTTTTTTTAAATATTTCGATTAATTTTTTGGTCTGTCGTGACAGTTTCCGCATCTCTGAGAAATTTAATATATGTTAATTTATTGAAGGACTCTCTACAGCAAACTAATAGAAATCCCTTTTTTCCGTTACGCTGTTTCTCTGTCTGTCTGTTAGATGTTGCTATCCTGAAAGCAGCAAGAGGTACAGACCTGGGCTTTATTCAACGTTGGTATAAAAGGAGCCAATATAGGCAGTACATATTTGTAAAAGTTTAAGTTTACATACTAAAAGGGTGTGCTAAGACGAGCAACGTAACTTGATGATTTTTGTATGTAGTTTGTGAACAGTAATTTATGGAGACTTGATATCCTCACAGTGATTTAGCCTTAATACAGTATAATAAATAAATTTAACAAACTATTTATATATAAAGGGTCTTTTATCAGTTTATGTTACTTCCATAATAAGCTGTATTTAAGAAATCGTAAAAAGTTATATTTTGAAATATCGTAAAACAAAATAAACAGTAAAAGGTATCCACACAAAAACATAAATGTGAAAATACGGCCAAGTTCGTATCCAAAAAAATGATAGGTACAATTCAATCTCATTTCTTGGCAACCTGTAAGCTTTACTGAAGTTTCTTACGTCTTCGAAAAAAAGCCTCAAAATAAAAATCGTCAAAAGGACAACAAAAAGTAATACGCAAAAATTCGGCAAAGCTAAAAATACTCTGCCTAGACAAAAATAAAATCATAATAAAAAAAACTAAAGCAGAAAAAAAATAATTTTTCCGAAACTTTTTGATTTTGAAAATCTGCCAGAACAAAGTTAAAAAAAAACAGAACAAAAATTTCGTAAAAATGGAAAAAAACCAGTAGAATAAAAAAACTAAGCGTACCAAATCGAAAACAACACCCGCTAAGGAAAATATGTTACCGAAAAGAAAAAAATCAGCAAAATAATAAAAAAAGTGAAAAAGTACTCAAAAAAAAAAAAAGAAATAACAGCGACAAAAAAAACAACATCAAAACGAAAACAAGAATCGCTGAAACGACACACGTAACTAAAACCGCCAAAAATGTTTTCAGAAGGAAAAAATCACCATACCGTAAGACATCTTAACATTTTACCAACTAAGCAAAAACGATAAAATCCAAACAATCACGAAAACAATATAAAAAAAGAACTACAAGATATGCGCGTTGCATAAGAAATCCTTCGTGTTCTTGTCAAGGTCGCACTTGATTGAATTTTTTTTCACTTGAAATTATTTTATTAAATGTTTTTTAAATCGAAAATCTGATAAAAAAAAATAAAGGCATTAAAATAAAACCATCAACGGAACGAAAAAACAAAATCGGCAAAAGCGCTAAAACCAAAATATGAAGTCGTAATTTTTACAATCCTGGCCAAAATCGCTAAAACGGAAACAACCACCAAAATAAATATGATATATGAAGTAAAAAATATTTACGATCCGTACTTGCTGGTCAAAATCTCACTTGATTGAATTTATTTTACTTTAAAATTGCTTTTGTAATGTAAAAAAATCACTTAAAACAAATAAAAGCACCAAAACAAAACCATCATTGGTATGGCAAAAATTGGCAAAAGGGCTGAAAAAAAAATAAATCATCGGAACGAAACAAATCCCTAAACTGCTAATTGTATTCAAGATATGTGACCTTCTCCGAAAAAAGGTACCTAGTGTGTGCAAATGAAGTTTTGAGAAAAAGCGCATTTAAAGTTTCATAAGGCATTATCACTGTGAACACACCTTTAGTTGGGAGATGCGATTTGGTATGGTTAGTTACGACTGGGTGCCGTCTTTGGTGACGTCATCCCTATATGATGAAGAATTTTTTTTCGCTTTTAGTGTGACAATACCTTTGCTATTGTTGCTGCTCTGTTCGTTCTCAGCTAAAAAACAGTAAAGTTTTAATTTTTTTCTCATTTTTATCGATTTTCCCAAGTTCGTTTTGTACGTGTTTATGGGGTAAATAAATTTTTATCAGAAATCTAACTCATTTCATCTTATTCTACACCCGTTTAGGTACCAGAATCCACACTTAAGTCCAAACCCGTTTTTTGACACACTAGGTCCTTTTCTCGGAGAATGTCACATACATATATATTTTTACTAGCTGCAAAGGGAAACAGCAACCAAAATATAATGGAATATGGAAATAAAAATAAATATTTTTACATGTTTTAATTTGCTTTTACTTTTGTAAGTTTTCCTTTTTTTAACCACAATATTTCTTAATTTGATGTTAACATTCTTATATATTTTGGATGAAATATTTAAGCGTCTGAAAAAAACGTTAAAAAGTTTTTTCAGTGTTCATAATGAATATTTTTTTCAAAATAATATTACATGAGTATAAAAAGAACAATAGATAAAAAAATGTGATGGAATTCTGCAGTTAATATAGACTTTTTTTGTGTTTATTTGTTAATCTGTGATGTTGCCCTCAAAACAATTATCCTTGACATAATTTTTTTTTTTCAGTTTTTATCAGATGTTTTTTAATTTTTTCTTCTTGCTAAAGGTCATGTGGTGATTTAAAAAGAGCTGACAAAAGTAATTTAAACTTTATGTATAAAACAATTTAGAGGATTATATGTATGTGGCTATGTCCAATCTCATTTATCCTTAGGGCAAACATTACTAAGCAACAAACATATGTACAAGCATAGATTATTACCAAATTGTTACATTGTATTACAATCATATTGACTGTGTTAGCCGCTGGATTATGGCTACAAGGACACTTTTATACTCAATTAAATACAACATACAAACATATGTACGCATACATTAAATTTATATCTACAATGTAAGATAGCAAATATTATTGTTGTCATATGCCAAAGGCTAACCACAAATCGGTGTGAAGAATCTTATTTATTTACACTTGTGGTCATAAAATTAAGTTACTCATGAAATGCATTTTTTAAAATAATTTCTAAGAACGTCACATTATTTATTGGTAAATTGAAATACGTTAATGTTTTAACTAGTCTTCGATTGGTGCCATAGTAAAAATTAAAAAAAAAATACCCTTGAAGTGTCTAAAAACGTCGTAGTGAATGGCCAAGGCAGTGGTTATGCTATAGATTTGCCACTGCCACTCTTTTCTGAGAAGAATTACACAAAATTTCAAGTTTCTCTAAATAAATTTCAATATTTTTCTTTTGTATGTGGAATGTGTCTTGCCCACTATTATTACTCATACATTTTTTCTAACAATTCATTAAATCAAAGGACCCAAATAAAAAAAGAGATACTCCCTCAAAATATTATAATATATCAAGTAACTCTATATACTCGTAGGTACCACCACGCCCACTTATATTTTTCAATTTTTTTTTTTTAAATGCACTATAAAAACACACTCTAGCAACGTAATAAAAGGTAGACCAAAACTAATTTCTAGCAGGTGCCACGCCCACTTTTCCAATGTTTCTATTACACAAATATACTAAGCACAACGCGCACAGAATTACAAGTTTTGGGTACATTACTACCCTTAAGTCTCACGCCCACTCATTTATTTTTCTAATTGGCGTTATTCAGTGTTTGCTGCAAATGGTCTTGCAAAATTCCAAATGTGAAATATTGTATATTTTGTATAGAATCCAGCAACAAAACAGACAGAGTTGCCGTTAGATATAATAAATATGCTACTATATTTTGCATTTGTACTTTTGCAAGAACATTTGCAACACACACTGATTACCGCTCAACGATCAGCGGAGGTCATTTTTACACTCCGAAATATATCTTAGCTAATGTGAGTGAGGTGCCACGCCTACTTATCAAATTTTTCATATTTTCCTTTAAAATAAATATGCATTGGACAACGCGTACATAATTTCAAATCCTTAACTGCATTAGTTCGATGAATACCACAGCCAGAACAAAAGATTTGTAGGAAAGCGGTTATACCAATAAAATATCACTAAACATCTTGCAAACGCTATTAATAATTTAAGAATCCAATAAACATTCCATTATCATAACCATAAGACCACAATTATAATACACAATTGGAATGTGATAACTCTTGAATTGATTAGATTAACCGAACATATTCTTTTGCTACGACTAAGTACCTAATATGGTGAACACCACTAAATAAAATGCAATAAATTGATTGTTGCAACTAAAAAAGTTATATTTTTAAATTTACATTAAAATAACGATCTTTTATCGGTTGTAGCAACTAAATGTTAAGATTTGTTTGATAATCCTAACCGATTGTTCGGTTGACATAACCAATTATAGTAAAATAAGTTCTTAGTCAATATTTGCCGATTTTAAAGTACCGATGTGGCTGGGCTGTCTAAGACGATGTGTTACAAACATCGAAGACTACCGATAATGGACAAAAATAAATTTGATTTTTAAAAATATAAATTCAACTGTGGTTTAGGATAAAAATAAGCGTATTTCAGCCCGATTAGCTTCCATTCCAAATTCCATGGTTTAAAACAATTTTATCTGGTAGTGCAACCATCCCAATTTGATTGGCAACAACTTCGGTTGTCACAATGAATTTTTTTCCTCTATGCATCAAATAAAAAGTTCCTCAGGACTTTTATTAGTCAGAAAGATATATCAAAATTATTATGTTGGAGGTGCCACGCCCATTTATTAATATGTTAATACATTTTGTTTAAAACATTTGTGAAGAGTGTCCAAAATTGAGGTATCATTTTAATTTAGCTGCCACTTTTTATAAATTTTTATTATGGAACTTTACAACGTGTTTTGATTATTAAAAAATTTTATGAAAATGGCAAAAGTTTTCAAGATGTAATTAGGAAACTTATAACAAAATTCGGTAGAGAAGAGCCTACAACAAATCGTGCCATCTGCTAGCTGATCATTTAGAAATTTGAAGAAACTGGATCCGTTCAGGATAACAGAAACAGAATTAATCAATCGATAAGCTGCTGTGAGGGAAAATGTTGAAGAAGATTCAAAAACATTTATTCGTCATTGTTCGCAGCAATTGAACATCAAATGATCTACATTATTCAACATTTTGCATCGCGATCTATATTTAAAGACTTATGAGATCCACCTGACCCAAGAATTAAAACCAGCTGACGGCGAATTACGTCGGCAATTTGTTTCTTGGGCAATCGAAAAACAAGAAGAAAATAAGAATTTTTTAGCAAGATAATCTTCACCGACGAAACCCATTTCCAGCTCAATGGCTACATGTCAACAAGCAGAATTGCCGCATTTGGTTGGTGTGAACAATATCGAAGAGTTATCTTATAGCAACCATTACATCCACAAAAAGTTACGGTTTGGTGTGGTTTTTAGTCCGGAGGAATCATCGGACCATATTCTTTTTGATAACAAAAATAGAAATGTGATTATGGCCAATGAAAATCGCTAAAGGGAGATGGATGATCCGATGCATTTTGTGGCGAAAAATTGATGATTTAGATGAAGAAAATATGTGGTTTCAACAGGATGGTGCCACTTGTCACACACAAAGAAAAACAATGAATCTTTTGGAAGAAAATTGCGAAAGTCGCATTGCATATTTCTCGTAGAGGAGAAATAAAGTGGCCACCAAGGTCGTGTGATTTCACACTTTTAGACTTTTGGTGGGTTTTTTTGGATCAAAAGAGTAAAACAATCACTTGACCGGCATAGTTTTTCACCGGAACCTAGTTGTAATAAACTCAAATAAAAATATGTTTAATATCTGAAATAAAGTTATTTTTTCTTTAAATTGAAATGATACCTCAATTGCGGACAAAATTTTAATATTTTAGCTGAATTAGTTACATAACCCTTTGACGCATAAAGGACACCGCTGTCCCACAAAAGTTTAAGAAATTAAAAAAAAAAAAGTAATTAATGTAATTATTGCTAAGAAGATAGCTTGTCATAGTAATTTTTACAATTGACCTAATGAAAATAGCAAACAATTTTTACGTAAACTTTTTTCCACTTTTTTGATATTTAACTCTCACAACTAACAAATGCAGAAGACAAGCTTTCCAACATGATTTTGCAGTCATCATATTGTTTTGCTTCATTTACTTTATTATTATTTTTTTTATATTTACTTTGCATGTGTCTTTTTGACAATATTTACTTGACCTGACATGGTTGTGGACACTTGTAGTACTATTTTTATTTTTTTCCTTTCTTTATATATAATTTCTTTGAAAAACATGATTGTGCATGTACCTGTTTGTTTTTTGTGAATTACAGCAATTTGTTTGAGTACGTACCTGCAAAGAAAATAAAACAGAGAGAAAAATTATTTATAAATAAATAAAGAGTGTCGTATTAGTGTGTAACCTTGTTAAAAATGAGACTCAAAACTAAATTTTTTTTATATTAAAGTGATTGAAAGTTAAATTGTGTCTTTAAGTGAGAACTGGCAAGACTAATAGAATTTAGTTATGCCAAATCATATTAAGCAGAGAAACTAAAAGCATAAGTATGGTTGCCTATTAAAAGCTTGATTTCGGTACTTATTAAATTAAATTATTATGTAGGATATGCCACGCCCATTTACACAATGTTTAATATTTTTTCGTTAAAACCAACAGATATACAATTTAGCTGTGGGCACACACTTTAAACTTTGTAGCTGCAATACTTTTAAAAATATCATATTATAAACATTTCCTCTATATAAGAAGTGCCACGCCCTCTTAAGATATTTAAAACTGTATATTCAATGACGCCAATTACCATTGTCATTTATATGATCATCAAGGACAATATACACTGCAATGTTAACCAGACTGTCGTCAACGACTTCTATGCACTTCTTTTAAGAAATCATCAAGAGTTGCCTTGTGCTGTCGTCAATCCGTCGTTAGTGATAGACAATGGCGCATATTCTTAAATTATCACTAAGTGGTAACATTTTTAAGTGTCAATTTAAGTTATTCACAGTTGGTTACTTTCAGAAAGAGAATTTTTCATTTAATTATGGGTACAGCTGCCACTAAATGCCAACTAACTAATACATTCAAAGAACAGATATGTGTTTTTGATCAACAAAATTCTGTTGAATAATTTTATTTTTTCACGCCGTTATTTTAAATGATTTGTATACAAACTTTAAACAAAAAATTACTTTTTTAGAAATATGAATTTTTTACAGAACAAAAAATTGTTTTAAATAGCTTTATTAATAATTTACTGTAATCGTTTAAAATATTATCGATATTTTGTTTTCTCTCCTTCCCAATATGCAGGGCCGCATTTCTTTTACTATCTGAGAGCAGTTTCTACGCTAGCTATGAGTTGTGAATAAGATCTATAACTATATATTCACTATATTTAGTTACTGTTTTATAAGTTCCGACTTTGTTTATGACTTCTGAAAATGCGCCAATGTTTGGAAGACTTTGACTATGGAGAAGACTTTTGTTTTAATTCAAAATTGCTTAATTTTTCTGATTATATTTTAGTGATATGCAGTAATTTAGTTCATATTAATTAACTAGTGTTCGATTTTTTAATTGTAATTAATTTTAATTTTTCTCATTTATTTTTAAATAATTTCGTAAATTTTTAAAAAACCAAAAGTGTAAGCATTTGTTTCAAGTAAAGTTTTGCATGAAAGAAATGGTACTGTACATCATCAAAAGAAGGCACAGTCTTATCATAACTTTACGGTTCACTTTTTATTCAAAAATAACTTCATATTGAAAAGTATACCAATTTAATAAGAAATCAACTTTAAAGATAAAGCAAAAATCATTAAACAAATGTTGGGTAAAAAAACATCTGTGTTTTTTTTTTTTGTGGCCTTTTATGTCCACGATTGCAAATGGGAATAGGAAACAAAGAAGACATTTTTTATGTTTTCACTGGCGACAGTTAATTTTTAATGTGCATATACATTTTCATAAATACAATTTATTTTTACGTACAAAACATTAACATTTAAAGCAATTACTATCATAAATTTACCAAAAGAAAAAACAAGATATGAAAATCAAGGAGAATCTCTTCTGCCCTTTAATGAGTAAATCAGGCAATTTTATGTCAGAAATTTCCAAGATAAAAAAAATCTTTTTGGTAAACATTTAACATTTTGCTTGTTTTTCATTATTTAGAATACACACACACACACACATATATATATATAATTATATACATACACACCAGAAAAGAAATAACATACATATTTCGTGTATTTAATTTATTTTTGTAGTTTTTTTTTTTCATTTAAACAAACAAATTTCTTAAATATTGTCGGTGGTGTTTTCTATTTTTTTTTTTACTTTAAATTTAATTTTTTTTAGAGTTTATTTCAGCTGATTTATTATTGGCATAAATTTTGCAAACACATACATTTTGTATAGTCTGCAATTTTAGAAAATTTCGTTTTGTTTTCCTTTCGTTGGTTTGTATTTTCATTTCGAAATATTTTTCTAAACGTTGTGCTGCGTAGTTTGATTTCTAATAAAAATGTTATTACAAGACTAAAGAAAGAAAGAAGAAAAAAAAACAAAGAAAACATCCAAAGAATTCTCTAAAAAAAATTACAAGAATATATTTGTTTACAAAAAAGAATTCACGGCATGACTGAACCAAATCAAAATGTGTTGATATTTTTATTTATACGATTTATTATTTCATTGCAAAGGCCAACACAAGAGTAAAACAAACGTAAGCAACTGGAATTATATTTAGAGTCAATAGTTTGTGGCAATTAGTATTTGTTTAGGCCTTAATAAAACCCAAAATGGACAATATGTGTGGTGGCGCAAAACACATTTGTCAGTAGCTGCAAAATATTTGCAGTTGTATCATCATTATTAAAAGGTCCTTCGGTGTTTACAAGGTCATCAAATCACAGCTACATTATAAATGTGTCATTTCTATTTTAGTATTTGGTTAGCCAATCTTTTCATAACAATTTATAATGCGACCTTACTCTTAATGCTGCAAAATATGTTAAACATGCACGTTCATGCGCTAATTTGTTTGTAAAACAATTAATATGTTGTGCAATCATTCAGCAGATTAAAGACCGATAAGCACGAACAATTACAGCTACATTTAGTTGGGATGACAACATAATTTGTGCAAAACAAAAGGTGGATAATGCCACGCCCTTTTTCATCCGACATATTTAGCGTTTGTTCTCTTTGAAATTTCGTTTTAATTTAAAAATATGTACGTGCTTGAAGAGTAAAACCAATATATTCATCAAAATCGCTCGTCAAGGTATACCAAAAAACTAAATTTTTTTATTTTTCATCCAGCATCGTCGGTGTCACTCATACAAACAAATTTTCACTTATACCACCATAATGCTTGATGTGATTTTGACGAATGTATAGTGCCCTTTATATGAAAACATTGTTTCTAACCACGTAGAAATTTTAAGAAATTATTGGATAAACACTGAAGAAGTTTTTAGTAAATATTTTCTTATAATTATGAAAAATTTCTTGTGAAAGACGAAATTCAAATTTCTTAATGCCAAAAGAAATTTTACAGAATTTCTATAAAAAACGGCATTGGCGCTTTGAACTCAAATTAAGTAAAATTTCACATATATTTGATGTTGTTTCCACAAGACACCCGAATGATTTGAGTGGAAAATTTTTATTAAAATCGGAAAAAAAAATCAAATGCTTTTTATACAAACTTTGATTTTAAATCGTTCGCCCGTCTTGTGGAAACAGCACCTTAGCTGAATTTATTTTCCAAGTGTACGTTAGCTTAAGCTAAAATAATAAGTTTTAATTTAAACCGATACTCTTCATTGAAAAAATTACGTATAAATACGAAAATGATTTTTTTTTGGAAAAAAATTCAAGGCACACTCACAGCAACCCTCGTATTTGCCATTAACAATGTATAAAGATCTAAACGAATAGCAATTTTACTATTTTACCTAAAAAAGAAGACCACTGTGTAACACTTTAACTTAATATCATCTGCCATTTAAAATACAATTATATTTCTATAAACAATTCCCATCCCCATCACCCCGCCACCTTTCCCTTCAACAACACGCCCCAGACAGGTATTTCTGTTCACCATTGGATTTTGTGGTTGTGTTCAGTTTATTATTGCTTCAGAATATGTACTCGCATTTCAAACTAATTATTCAGTCACTTTCATCCAGCTGTTTCATACAAATTGAGTGCGTGCCGTCGCACAGCGCAACTAGAAATGAGCAACAAATAATTTTATTCGAATTGTAGTTTTGTTTAATTTAAATGTTGGTTTTATCGGTTGACTAATGATTCTATTCATTATTTCATTTATAAAAACGGAATTGCTTTTCTTTCTCGATAATAAATTGCTTTCATTAGTTGTGTTAGTAGGAGTGGGGAGGGAGCGGTGTAGTGCTTGGAAATAGAATTATATTTGCCATGATTTGTTAGTTATTTAACAGTTAACATGCTTAAGGTTAATTAGATGAATTTTTATAAAAATTCTCATGTTGTTTAGTGAATTAAAATTAAGGGTGTTAAAAAAATTTTCCAAAAAAAATAAAAAAAAAGTCCAACAAAAATATGTCTTGGAGGTTTCAATTCTAGAATACGTCTTGATTGAATAAAAACAACATCTAAAACATGATTTTATCCATTTTTAAAATTAGTTTCCCATTAAGATTTTTTAAAAATTTCGTTTTTAATACAATTTTTTGAATATCCACCATATTTCCAAATTTAACTCAACATTCTTAAGCTACAAATATTTTGTCGACCCTAAATATATTGGTCAAAAATCGTCCAATTGGCCAAAATCGTCAAAAATAGTTGCCAGCTTTTAATTTCTACTAACCGTCCAATCGTTAAAGTCGTATTTTCAGGGCTCAAAAACGTTAAAATCCCGGTCAAACGTAAAAATATTTTTGTTATTTTTGAACGGCTAAAAATTATCAAAAAGCGCAAAATCGTTAGAATATCTATTTTGTTGATCAAATCGTTAAAATTATTAAAAATCGTCACAGTCTACGCAATAATTAAATTATTACTTCTTTGTTACAAATCGTCAATATGACGATAGTTTGTTAAAGAGATTTTTTTTTTAGATTTGTTAGATTTATTGTTCAATCGTCAACATGCAATTTAACAATCGTAAAATGTTGTTCAAAAGCTGTCGAAATTCTGCAAATCGTCAGTACTTCGATTAATCGTCAAATATGATGACACAATATCGTCTGGCAAGATTTCCTAACTGAGATCCACAAAATCGAGATAAGTAATATTTGTTAAGTAAAAATTAACAATTTGATTTAAAAAAAAATTTACATTTGTTGCATGTTTATTTCTAATAAAATTTAAGGTTTTTGTAATTTTTCAAAATGAGGATTTGGAACAAATGCCAATTGAATTGACATGCTTAATACCGATTGGAGTGATTTTCAAAATACATACTTTTTTTGTTTGAAAGAGTTTGCATGAAATTGGGTCATTCCTTCTTAAAAATTTATTTTTATTATCGCTCTACTTCCCCATATGTGGACCGATTGACAAAATTATGTTTTTGTTTGAAAGTAGATGCATTTTGGTCCCATAATTTTTTATTTTTTTTTTTTGGAAGTGCAAGTTTCCCTCGTCCTGATTCAAAGTATAGCAGAATCCATCCCTTTGTTTGAACTGGTTTGTTTGCTGTTTGATCAAATTAATTTTTTTTCTAAATAGCAAGGAGAAAGTTGCTTCTTGAAATATATACTGTTCCATATCTGCTCCGTTTATCGACTGATTTTGAAAATTTATTTTTTTTTCAAAAATTTTGTTTGCGATTCCATTTTTTTTTTCAGAGGATCAAACGAAAATACCATTTATCACATATCCTATTTTTGGACCGATTTTGAAAGTGTTTTATCCCATAGAAATATAATTGGGAATCGGACGTAACAGGTATCAAATAACTCTGATATTTATGGACCGATTTAATATTTTCAATTCATTCTTATTAGCATCACCTGTAAGCATGTATGAACACAAGGGAGTAATTCTACTCGAGGGTGGTGTTGGCTGAAGTGGTTAGCGCATTGACTACTTAGCAAACAATGACTTGGGGCCTGGGTTCAAACCCTGGCCAAAACAAGTCAATCAACATCATTAATTTCTCTAATGTACATTAGTGAAACATTGTATTAATTGTTGTCGGACTATTTAAGTGATGAAGGCATAGCACTGGTCACTAAAAAAACTGGTCCGACAGCGATTGATGCTGTTCCAAGCTAATGTACACAACATCGCCCTCCTTCGTCGGCTAGCAGAAACATCGGCGAAGTAAAACTCTTAATAAAATGTCTTCTAATACAGCAGAGTTCCAAAAGAGTTAAGCCTTCGAAATTTCCAACATCTATATTCTCTACAATATCCCTTTTCCTGAGTTCCAAGATAGTGGTGATCCCCTGAGTGCTGGTCCTAAGTACAAAAAAAAACTAGATTTCAACCCACTTCAAAGACACACATTAACCCAAACACGTAGAGTGCACGCGTCCTTGTCAAGGACGAATGACAAAAACACTAAATCGAAAGCTTTTTCTTTTATACTTCTGATATATAAAAAATAAATTCACAAACTGTTATTTTCTCCTACGTACTAAGAAAAAATATATGTGTATTCAAATCATCGTTATTCGCTACGGGCATTTGCTGAAAGTGACATATTTTTGTATTAAAAAAAAAAAATATTTCCAAAAATTGTTTCTCTTATTCTATAAATAACTCTTTATTATATATTTTTCTTTCTTTTGCATTTAAATTTAATTAAAGCCTTCTTGTCAAGCTTCCAGCTGCTGAAAAGAATTATAAAATAAATTTTAATAAAATACTAGAATAAGAAATTTTCATGTCTTTTTCATGTGATCATTTAATTCATTCATGAATATTTGTTATTCCTGGCGATATAAAATTTGTTTAACAGTGGGTGTCTTCGACACAAAATAATTTTGTTGTTGTTTGTGATGTTTTTATTCTATTTTATTTTATTTTATTTATTTTTTAGTAGTAAACAGAAATATAAAATATATAAAAATAAACTCATACATACCGATACGAGTATAAATAAACAAACAAACAAATGAAATACAAATAAACACAAGACACATAAAATAATTTGAATAAAAAATAATGGAAGCGAAAATCATATCGATTAAATTAAAACAAAAAACTAATAAGACATCAAAAGTCTTACAAATGCTGCTGTACAGCAATAAATTTCCTACAAGTGGGAAAAACATCTAAAATTGGAAGGAAGTCCTTCCTAAAATTCCAATCAAAACACTAATGGCAAATTTTATAACTTAAACCCTTCAATCAGAGCTGCAGTTGAAATTGAATAAAAGAAATCGCCAATTTCCTAATAAAATATTGAAATACTAAACTAAAAACTGTTTATTTATGTTTTGGAAATCGATAAATATAAAGTTTGATAAGCTGAATTTGTTGTTTTTATTTGTGTATTTTATCGATTTTGACTTTAAAATATTTGAAAACTAAAAAATTTTTAATGACTTTCCCTTACCAAGAATTGAGTTTACATTCGTAGTCCTGTCAACGTGCTAACTACTTCTTCAAACAGTTTTTAATCCTTTTGGCGAAAAATTCTGCAATATTATCTACCGATAATTTTAGGCAATCAAAATTTTTCAAAGGATATCGAGTGTAACTTCTATATGATTCGGTTAAGGTATCAGTTGATATTTATGGAATAATTTGACAATAAGAAAAATGTTTTCTGAGTTATTTACGCCATTTCGTATCAGAAATATTTTATGAAACATTTTAAATAGAACGAAAATTTGTAGTTAAGGAAGGCAATTTTTTAAGCCCACCGCATTCGATCGAAGCCGGAGTTCCCCAAGGCAGTATCTTCGGTCCATTACTTTATTTAATATATGCCTCTGACTTACCGTTAAGCAGTAACATTCACACGTCAACATTTGCCGATGATGCAGCTTTTCTAAGCGTTCACGAAAATCCAGTAGAAGGGTACATCTCAAAATTGCAAAATTGGCTCAAACAATGGCGTATTAAAGTTAACGAGCAGAAATGTGTGCACGTAACTTTTACGTTGCGCAAGGAAACATGCCCGCCTATAAAAATTAACACCGAGACCATACCGCAACACACTGTTGTCAAATATCTAGGCGTTCATCTTAATCGTCATTTAACAAGGAAATCGCATATAGACACAAAGTTAACACAAATGAAATTAAAAGCAGCCCAAATGAATTGGCTTATTGGAAGAAATTCTATATTAAGTCTTGACTATAAACTTTTGATATACAACGCGATCCTGAAACTAATATGGTTCTATGGAATCCAGTTATGGTGCACTGCCTCAACATCAAATGTCGAAAAAATTCAAAGGCGACAGAATAAAATTCTACGTACAATAACAGCAGCCCCCTGGTATGTCAGAAATCATCGAATTCATAAAGATCTAGATGTTCCGTTGGTGAAGACAGTATTTTCAAAAAAACGCTAAAAGATATATAAAAAAACTTGAGGTGCACCCAAATGTACTTGCGCGCAATATTTTAAATTATAGAGGCCGCAACCGGGCGAAAAGGAGGGATACTCGTTTTCTCAGCCGTACACGAGAGATGTAAAACAACAAAAATTAACCCTTGAAATTAAAAATTTTGTTTAGCATTGGCTAAACTTATATTTAATATTTTTAGATTTAAGATTTGGAAAACTTATTGATAATTTAATCTATAATTAAAGATTCAATAAATAATAAAATTTATCAAAAAAAAAAAAATGAGCACAGCGGTATCGTTCTCTGCTTAACATACAGTTTATCAACAGATCAATTACTACCGCCGAAAAGCTTTTTTTGAGAGTGCAAAAAATGATTTTTTACTTCTAATAAAATTGTAGTGCAGTTGACTAGCGAGCCAAACACTTAACATAAAACACAGCACATACATAAAATAAATGGCACAAGTTCAATACTAATCAGATAACGCATTTAATACTTTTTTTTCTCATAAGTTGATCTTTTATTAGGTTGTTATTTTTAAATCAAGTTGATACTTTCTCTAACAATGACATCGTCACGTGAAAGTATTTTTGTAAAGTCTCAAACTAGAAGTAACCATAACTACAACTATTTAATGGTTCATTGTTATAAAATAAAACTGAACATTCTCGTTCACTTCTGTGAATAGAGATTTTTTATTTGGTAAAAATTTTGTCCAAATCGGTTGAATTATGTGGCCATAAAGTTCATCACAAAAAACCATCTTGCCTTTTAATTACAAGGATAAAAGCATTTAAATTCATTACTTTGCTAGCAAAGTTTTTGCCATAATATTATTTCATAATATCGAAAGAAACTGTCGCAGAACAAGTGAAGTAAATCGATCAGTATCTTTTTAATCCGTTGTAATTGGAGGAGGTAATTTTGGTATAATTTAGTCACAATGTGACAAATTACAACTAGACTTAGACAAATTCGTAATATTTGTAAAGGGACTAGGGTCGATTGGGTCGACCGTTGGTACACACTAGTATATATAAATATACAATGGTGCCCCTAGGGTTGAATCTAGAAGCATCGTGATTATAATTCAACACACTAAAGCAGTGCTACTGAGACTTGGTAAGTTGTTGTCTAAATTTATGTAATAGAATCATGTTGTTTTTCTTTAGTCTCTCGTTTTGTTCAGGCACGGTAGTGGCCGGTATTTGGTATTTTAAGCGAAAATTTTGAAATAAATATATCAAATAGAAAAATCTCATTAGAGTATTAGTTTGTATCGAGGGTTTCAAATATTATAATTTTATTTCACGCACACTATAAAAAGAAGTTGAAAAAAATATTACACGGAAGTTGTCCAGTACATTAAAAACTAACCCGAGTGTTTGTAACGTATCCAAAAAAAAAGAGCTGTTTTATGTCACACAATGTTATAAAACCATTTATTTCTTTTCTACTTTTTTACCTTTTATTCTACCAAACAAACAATTAAATTAAATTTGTATTAAATTATCAAATATCTACTAACAAAAAAAAAAAAGGAATGCCAAAAAAAAAAAAACAGCTGTGTAAACAATTTATAAACACATCGAATGAATTTCATGTTTTACTTTTTTATAGCTGTAGCTGCTGCACTGCAACTTAATTAAAGGCACGAGTTGAAATTTTCTTTTATATTTCTTTTTATTTATTTACTTAAGACCACATACAACACAATAACAAGTTAATAACATTGGTATTTTATGTTTTTCGTAAGCCTTTTGATCAAGTTGTATTCTTTGGTTATTTTTCTTTCATGAATATTTATTAAACGATCTTTTGATTGATACGCAAGAGTTGGCCACTTGTTGGAAAAATCAAAAAGAAAACAGCACGGCAACATTTCCCTATTTTATTGTGAATGTACGAGAGCACCTACACATATAACAAACAGCAAATATTTAACAAGAATTTTAAACTTTTTTCCATTTATAAGCAAAAATGTAATATTTACTTTATGTGGGAAGTGCCACACCCATATTTACACCCTGTAGAAAGCATTTTAAAAATTTCAAGCTACTTATTTAATGAAATGTATATTATATGTTGAAGGAGCCACGCCCACTCATATTACTCTGACAATTTTTTTCGAACAATACACAATCAACGGAGTAATTCCCAAGGAATTTTCTTTATAAGAAACCAATATGCATCAAAATTATAATTTTGGAGGTGACACGCCCACTTGACCACCCATTTTCTATACATTTTCTATAAAGCAAATATAAAAATGGCAAGGTGTATTAACTTTCACAAATTTAAGACTGCATTAGTTTCATATAAATGTATACTATCAAATAAAAATGTTATCGATATAGGAGGAGCCACGCCTACTTATTTCTTTTAACTAATTATTTCCTTCAAAATAATGCACTAAAGCAACAGAGTATGTCATACAAATATCAGGGCATTTCCTTCATTACCTCCTGAGATATCAACATTATTATGTGGGAGTTGACACACTCACTTGTTCCTTTCTTAATGGATTTTATTCCAAACCAATGAACGTACTATGGAAAACGCAAACTTTCAATTATTTAGCTGCATTAGATCTATTAAATAAGAAAGTGCCACGTCCACTGATGTTTTCAAATTATATTCTTCGGAGCAACTCTTGCGAAATTTCAGGTTATTTTCTTGATTATTTTCCAAAATATATCACAATTATTGTATCGTTGGTGCTAAACGTGCTTGTCCCTTTTTTTGATACGTTTTTATTAAAAATCGATCTGCTATGGTGAACGCACAGAAAGCCGCATGTATAGGAAGTGCCACGCCTACTTAAAATACTGACAAAATTGCCTTTCTGAACATCTCAAATAGAGTGTGAAAATTTCAGCAAGCCTAGGTAGGTTTCAAACATACAAACATTCACCTTTATATAGAATATAGAAGAAGAGCAAAGAAGATTACAGTATTCTAACAATTCTAACCATAAATACTACGTTTTCCATTTCAACAACCACCCCGGTAGAAAACATTGAATAATAAACGATATTTACAAAAAAACAAAATATAAGACTTATATTTACTTTAGATGTGACGGTGCTATTTTTTTTTTCTTTGTTTGTATTGTTGGTTTTTCTCTTTTACCAATAAAAAATGTTAATTTATTTTCGCTTATTTAGCAAATTATTTATTTTAAAAGTAATTAATTTTCTTAATTGATAAAAACATTTGTGTTTCCTTTCATCTTTTCAAACTAACAGAAATTTTTTAACAAAGTAACCTTTCCCTAAAAGAAGACAAATAACCAAAGTCGACAAACAAAAAGAGCACTAATGGACCTAAAAAGGACACACAAACATACACACACATTCACATTGAAAAAAAAATTCTTGAACTTTTAGCATGCTTTTTTCACCCACACTCAGTTGCACACTTGCTGACACCGAAAATTTAAACTAAAGTACAAATGTCACAAAAAGGATGCACAGGACATTTGTCAACAGCATTTTAGCAGCAACATAAAAATAATTGCTTATTTGTATTTCTCAGGAAAACATGAAAAAGAAATTGTTTTTCCAAATAAAATGTAGTATTTTGCTAGTATTTGTGGTCAACTTTGATGATTCAAATAATTTACCAGAATGAGATGAGAGAAATTTTTTGCTTGTCAGTGTTTTTTTTTTTTTTTTAAATTTTTAATTAAATGTTTCTTATTTTAATTATGAATGTGTTTAATATAGACAAATTTTAATTTCAATATGCAACAAATTGGTTAAGTTTTAAAACATTTTGTTTTCAAAGGCAGCAACACACTCTCATGTCATTTAAGCAACCTTTAAAATTTAAAGTTTAAATGAACATTTAATCGAATAAATTAATAAAAAGATAAACTTGTCTTTTAAAATTTTACAATATTGAAAATAGCGAAGTACCTGTATTTCAAGCTAAAAACATTCGGTCTGTTATAACAATGAATTAATAATACAGGGTGCCGTACTACAGGGTATACTACTTTGTTTAATTTTTGATTAAATGAAAATGAATGGATCTTATTTTGATAAATATTTTATTTAATGTCGGCAATTATGTATGGAATACAATATCAGCCTCACAAATGCGACCCCTTTTCATCACGAATATTTTGTTTGAGTCATGTTAAATCAAGAAAATTAATGTAAAATTTAAGAAATTAATCTTGATGATATGTTTTTTTTTCTTCTTAAATTTTAAACTAAAATCCAAAGAGTTTGATGTAATTTTTATTTTGAAATATTTGAATAATTCTGGGTGATCTTTTATAGGGTTTTTTATAGAGTGTCACAACTTTTAGTTGGCATCACTGCTTTATTTGAGCACCCATTTAACTAGCTGATAGTTGCTTCTTGTTTAGTTTGCTTTGAAATTTAATTATGCATTGACTTACACCAGAGCAACGCGTGCAAATTGTTGAGAGTTTTAATCAAAATAATTGTTCTATTCGTCAAAATCATAGTGCAGCGGGCGCTACAAATGATTTACTCAAAGTAACTTTTGATGCAAAAATAATTTCACGTAATGGCCCAATTAGTTGGCCATCAACATCGTGTGATTTAACTTCATTAGATTATTTTCTTTGCGGTTATGTTAAGTCACTTGTCTACGTCGATAAACCACAAACAATTGAACACTTGGAGACCAACATTCGAAGAATTATCGGCGAAATACGGCGGCAAATGCTGCGAAAAGTTGTTGAAAATTGGTGCTCCAGTTTGCGCCTTCTACGCGCCAGCTGTGGCGGCCACATGGCGCAGAAATCATATTTAAGCATTAATTTCATAAAATTTTCTTTCCAATAAAGCCTGTTCATTGATATTAAAAATATATTTCCTTGTTTTATTATGATTTAAAATTGTAACACTTTATAAAAAAAACACCCTATATTTACTTAATTCAATATTAAAAATGATCACAAACTGTTTGCAACTTTACTTTGTATGAGTGGCTTCAAAAACTTTTACCGAGTTCTTCAAGGTTTCTACGGGCTCAGAAATAGTATTCTGAGGATAAAATTTCTGTGGCAATAAGAAAATCAAGTCATATTTTATAGTTAGTTAGAAAAGCAGTTATAAATATTTAAGTGGCTTGATAAAAATGTAATCGCGTTGTACTAAAACTTGATCATTCGTTTTTCGATTATATTGATTTTTTAACACATGGTTCTGCCTACTATAAGAAAGTTATTCAATTTGAAATGCAATATTTTATAAGTCAAATTAAGCCGTTATTCCATATTAGAAAATTAGTTAGAAAAAGAAAAGCAGCAAATAATTAAGCCAGAACTTCGTTAAAAATCGTTCAATATGAATAAAACTCTGCCCAGAGAAACTTTTGAATATCCAGAATACGATGGTGATATTAACTCAAAATGAGATTATCTCGACTTAAGCACTTTTTCCTTTCTACCACAGATATGTTAATAATCTGTCAGAAGTAGGAAATGTTTAATGCGTGGCACTTTGCGTACAGAGAAATTTTTTATATAATCATATTTTTGGAACTATTGTTGAGTGCGTGACCCATTATATATTGATTTACTTGAATATTTATTAAGGGCTAGATAATTGAGCGTCTCACTTCCCCCATAAGAATTTAGATATATCTTGGGAATTAATAAAGAAAAAAATCAAAAATATTTGATATCGACAAAATGTTTATTAAATATTTAAACTGAACGTGTTGTTCCAATTTCAAAATTTGTGATCAATAAAATGCACTTAATTTCTTTTTTTTTCCATTTGGGTCAAGTGTTAGATATACATATCATTATCTTACTAGAGAAAGGCCCCAACGCAGTTTTTTCATATGGCGTATTTATCATATTTCTACATGCAACCCTCTAAGTTAACGATATCAGCGAAAAAAAAATGTGATTTGAAAAAAAGTTGAGTTAGGTCCTTTTTATATTAAGGTAACGATATATGTATTTTTGTTTATGTCAATGAAAAAAAAAACTTAATTGAAACTTTATTCACTTTTTTTGTTTAATCTATTTCTATTTTTATATTTATAAACTCATAAATATCATGCATGTCCTTTGACAGCTGCAATTTATAGAAAATAAATAGTTAATTTATCGTAAATTTTATAGCAACAAATACGAGTATGTATGTATGTATATATGAACTATCGGCTATTGATGGGAAATTCAGAATATATGTACGGACATAAGTATGTATGTAGACACATGTGTGAGTATTATTAATGATGGTTTTAAAACCACACAATTCGTTCGTTATTGTAAATGTTTTATACCAAAAACGCAATAAATTTTAGAATTAAAACAATTTTATCGCAATTTCAAATGATGATTGAAAATTATTATGTTTCCACAGAAAAATAATTGCATTTAAAAATATTCTTAATATTATTTATGTATATTTGATTGATGAGCTTGAGGTCAATTTTTTATAAAAAACGTTATAAAATTTATTTATCGATATTTCGCTACTCCTTTGTGTAGCTTCTGCAGGATTAGATATGTATACAAATAATAAAAAACTGGATAACAACAATATTTTTTAACAAATTAATGAACTAAACAATATTCGCTTTAAATTGATTTTCGTTTTTCCGATAAATAAATTTGATAACGTTTTTTATAAAAAAAATTAACCTCAAGCTCATCAATTAAATATAAATAACTTTAATAAAAAGGTCGAAAAATTAGCATTTCAAAATATTATTAATTATTATATTTAAGCCGTTTATTTTGAAAGTGCATAAGTCACTTTTTTTATTGCAATTTTTATACAAATAGTATTTAGAGTTGCCATTAACTCGATTTTTTTTTAAAGTGACTTAAGCCACTTTCTGAATAAACGGCTCATTTAAAAGTTTAAATACGCTTATCGCCTCCTAAAATCCAAAAGTCCTTAACTGAGGCACAATATTGTATAAATTTAGTACCATTTATATCTTATTGCATCATTCATCATTCGTTAATTACACTGCCCTGCAAAAAATCACTTTTTGGTTCTCCTTTAAATAAAACTATGTGGACTATATGAATTTTGAAGTCCGAAACTGAAATCCATTTTTGGTTTTTCTCCATCACGTACGGTTTGTTTTTATGGGCGTGGCAATTTTTTCCCTCAATATTAGTCAGGTGCGAAGACATATTTCAGCCTAACTCGAGAACGACTCATCCGATTTTTATAAACAAAACACCAAACGATGCGTATCAAAATTATATTTAATTTAATTCAACATAGTTTTTTTTTTTTTATTTGATTTTTTTGGAATTATTCAAAAATTTCAAAAGGAAAAAAATTTTTTTCTTGCAAAATTCGTTATTTTTTCCAGTTTAAAAGAGCAATAAAAAAATAAAAAGCCAATATTTTATATTTTTGCATAGTTTTCTGAGAGCTAAACACCTCAAAAATAAAATAAGGTATAAATCATGTTATCATAAAGTAAATTTTGAGTTTTTTGTCAGTGACGGCCTTTTCAATTTAAAGTGACGGTACGCGATTCAACTCGCCGTAAAATTCAACTACGCTATATATATTCACCCCTATCGTGAATAAGAAGTGAAATTTTTGTTCACGTGAAATTTTAATTCCACTCGAAGGGAAAAATTGTATCGTGAATCTCCCGTGAAAAATTATTCCCGCTATCAGTTTTTAGTGAATGTAAAAAAGGGAAGAAGATTAAAAAAATAAAAAATCATACAACTTTTTGTTCAAAAATATACACGGACATATTTATTTTAAAGAAAACCTCATAAATCAAAGTTAAATATTCAGTTTTGGACCTTTAGTTTGGTTGCTCCGTTTGTTTATTGCATTCTAACTTTTATGTGGTAAAATAATTCTGCTACTTTTTTGAAAGCCAACAAAACGAAAAAATGCCAACAAATTAAAGTTTCACAAATCTGCCGGCGATCGACCTGTTTTTATGCATTTTGTTGAGGAATACATCAGTTTGTGCCTTATTATCAGAACTTTTCATTAAAATAAACTTTTTAAGCTTTAATATTCGTATTGTAAGAAGAAATACATACATGTTCTGTTCTGTTCCCCATCAAAAATAAAGTGAAAATATCAATGTGAGAAGTGAAAAAATTCCGAGGGAAATATTTATTCACGATAAGGGGAATTTTTTTAAGTGAAAATTTTTCACGTTATTATTCTGGACTGAATAAAATTTGTTCATGCGAGTTGTTCACGATTGCAAATACGTGAAAAGTGAAAAAATTTCACGTGGAAAATTATTCACGATAGGGGTGATTATAAAAAATAAATCCAATTTTGCATTAGCAAGGAAAATAACATCAGGAAACATATTTTTCAAATCGTTTTGCTGTCAATTGAAGGAATTGACTCATTATTTGGTAAATTTTTTTGTCTCTCTGTAGAAAATATAAAGAAATTTCTTTATTTATTCTTAAATAATGGTGACATTTTATAATAAACCTTTCATTTTACCATACATAATAGTGTTATTTAAAAATATTTTTATAAAAAAAGTGCCAAAATTTTGAGAAAAATTTCCCCGTTTATACGTTCAAATTTCAAAAAAAGAACCAAAAACGATTTAATAAGTTTTTAGCGGAACTACTAATTTAATTAAATTAAAATTCTATGCTTACAAACAGGATGAAAATAATCATGAAATTTGGTCTCTCGCCCATCTTATCCAAAGAGTACAAAAATCAAAAAGTACCATACACCATACACATTAATATTTTGAATAAATTTAGAATAAGTTGGATTTTTCTCGTTATTATTTTTATCCCATTAAAACTCGAATTTTTAAAAATCTAGTTTTAGTAAATCGACACATCTGGAGAACTGCATGCAAACATATAAAATTTTAAAAAGTTAAAGTTTTTAAATTTTCCAAAAATTTTATACATGAAAAAAAATGTTATATAGGAAAATTTTAAAATCGTCTTCACGAATGAACCAAATAGACTTAATAGGAAGTTTTAATTGTCTAAAACAAATTGCATTTCTAATGGAACCGATTTAAAGAACGTCCATTGGATGGCTTCAGAGTCTCTAACGACATCCAAGATCATAAAATTTTTTTTTTTTAATTTTTTAGAAAGTTTTTTCTCTATTGGATCAAAGAAAATATTAGATTGAAATTTTCATTTAAAGAACTTTAGTTTGCGATTATAAATCCATTTTGACAGATCATGCACAGACTTGAAGTAAATGAGAATTATAGCAATCCTCGTCAATGCCTTCACTTAGTTTCGCTAATTTTGATAAAATTCTAAGGAAATTCGCCTTTAACTTACTTTTATTTAAAAGCAATTAAAAGATATGAAAGTAGATTTGCTTCCCAATATAGTTTATGGTTGTGAGAAAAAAGTTATTGTTGCAGTAACTAATTGTGAACATTTGATACGTTTGCGAAAATAAAACTCATCTATACATTATTATTTGGATATATAAAAATTTATAATAATAATATTATTTTTTTTTAAATAGGTGGATTATAATCACAGCTTTTTGTAAAAATGCAACTGGAGTATGATTGTATCATAACCATACTATTTCAAAATCATTGCATTGCAATCAATATATAATTCTAGCAATTGTGTATGATTTCACTTCATTTTCTTCTACAACCTTGTTGGCTGCTACCAATCTCGACAAGAAGCCAACTTTACTTATCGTTAGCTAGAACCATGTTATTTGTGTAGACAAACTTATTATTATCACCTGTAATCAAATTATATTTGCAACTAAGTAAAGAAAATGTGCATGAAAGTATATTATTGTTTATAGGACAACTGTAATATTTTTAAAAGAGTTTTACAATGATCTGGCTACAATCATATTATATTGTTTAAAGATTAAGGTTGCCCCAACCATGTTGTCCATGTGCAATATTATATTGCCTTTTTTTCTGCTTGTTGAAGACAAAAGGCGCATAAACGTTCAATTATTGTTTTAAAAAAATTGCTTGATATTTTATTTAGCACAGCTTTAGTTTCTTTAGAACAAAATAATTAATTGTTAAAGATCGGAAATTGTTTTCAAAATTACACATGTTGTTTCCAGAACAAAAAATGATGAGACTTTTTTTCTACAAAATCTGACACAATTTTTTTTTTACTATAAATAAGACAAAAATAAGTTGAAGTTGCGCAGTTTT
This sequence comes from Lypha dubia, assembly GCA_947311025.1. NCBI lineage: Eukaryota > Metazoa > Arthropoda > Insecta > Diptera > Tachinidae > Lypha > Lypha dubia. Next base: position 51,887,744 of record OX371264.1, read on the forward strand.
ATTAAAAATGCAATTGCAACATATTTTCTTTCTACTGCTGTTGGCTTTGGTGGCTTGTGTTTCGGCTCAAAATTGTCGCGGATCTCCACGTGAGTAAAATTTATTTTTCTATTTTAATTCCTTAATGTCTGATTTATAAGTTAATTGTATTTATTTATATTTATTAAATAGGTAATCCCTCCTGTATTGGTCCAGCTAATAGTGGACGTCGATGCCGTCGGTGTAGGGCACGTATGGTGTGGCATTATGATGCAGCTACAAGACAGTGTCGACAAATACGTTATACGGGTTTAGGTGGCAATGCCAATCGTTGGTGCACAAGGGCTATTTGTGAGCAGAGATGTCGTCCTTGAATAAATTTTTGAGTTTATATGAAAAATTTTAAGACAGAATGTGATAAATTGACTAATAAAAAATCAGAGAATTTTAAGTTTTCAAAAGAAGTGAAATAAATAAATTTTATTTTAATTAGCAAAGATACAAACCAAAAATTTTACTAGTCGAGTCAATTTTTCTGTTAACAGATCACTCTTAAATATTGAACAATTACGAGAGGATTAGAGATGTGTAAGAATATTCATTCCACTACCCAAAAATGGCGGCCCACAATTTATTTTATAAAATAACCACTAAACTTTTAACTGAATGAGTTTCTTTAACTTTTACTCCGATTGCTTAGTATTTAACAGCGCTCTGTTAAAATCAAAATTGACTTGACTTAAATATTGGTTTGCATCCTTGCTAATTACATTAAAATTTATAAATTTTACAATCAATGCATAATGTTGCATAATACTGTTTTTTTATGGGCATAACAATTTGTTCGCATGCTTCGTTACACCAAACACTTTTTGTGATGAGAAGAAGACTGAAACTTTGATATGAAATTTATTTTTACTATTTTCGTTTCATTTAAAATTAATTATTGTGATAATAAATATATCATGCTAATGCCCGCTGAAGAGCTATATTCTTTCCAAGGAATATATATGAGCAGGGAAAGTTTTTTAAGTTTTTTACTGGAAAAGCTTGATTTCGCTTGTTCTGTACCTTTTTTTTTGCAAAATTGCTTTATTTGATATACTCTGCTTGAATTTGCTTATAATGCACTTTGGCAGCCCTTGAAAATAATTTTTGAATCTTTCTGTTGCATATAAAAAACAAAAGTTTGTCCTTTTTTCACACATGCAACTTTCTATTAACTTTAACTCTTGACATTGCAAACTAGATTGGCTTAAAGGTGTTCTTTATTATTGTGACAACTATACAGAAATTTGCAATGTGTTAAATGCACTTTCCGATGATGATGTGGAATCAATATACAAAGCAAAAGCTCTATTTAAAAATACATCTTTAAAATCTGATCTCCCGTACATAAAAGATAATTTCGAGTGTATTTGCCGAAGTATAAGCAAACTAGAAAGAAGAGGACTTTATTTTTCCATGCTCTTGATATAAAGCCAAAAAAATGGCTATGCGCAAAAATTTCAAGTTATGTTTTCCATAATTATCATCAAATAAAAACTTCCTTTAGATAAGAAGTGCCTATCCCACTAATTTTTTCTACAATAATGCGCTAAATCAATGGTATATTTCCTTTTAAATTCCATCTTAATTGGTTTATTAGTTACTTTCCAAGATATATTAAATTTATTATGTAGGGGGTGACACACCCACTTGTTTAATTTTTAATACTATCTCTTTAAAACCCATGATCAACTTTAGCTTATAATATAATCATAGAAAATGTTCCACTGTAGGGAAAGTGCCACGCCCACATATGATATACAAAATATATTTACCCTATTGTTCCTTGCTCATCATCGCTAGTATTTTGTGAAAACTTTAGCAAGATTGTTTTGCGGGGTTTTAGGAAAGTGTTAAAATAAAAAAATTTTATTTTTCTGGAAGCAGTAACAAAATTTCATGCTTTCGAGATACGCAGCATTGAAGCGCTCCCGAGGCTGCACAAAAAGAAGGCAGGGAGATCGCTTAACTCATTTTTAAGCACGTAGAAGTTGGTCGGCTATTTAGTTGACACGAATAATAAAGCAAACAGCGATTGGAAGAAAAAAATTTCATTTAGATGCCTCTCTGGATCACTCTCTCTCTCCCTCATTTATTTATACTTGTGTATTAGCCGACAGATGAATTATGTGAGTTAGTAGATGACGCAGTACAACAAAGGCATGATTTTAGCCCCATTTTGGATGATTAGAAAAAAAAACGCTCTTTAATGTAAAAAACAAGAGTTCCAAAGTGGGACATCGCGAACAAAAATCATACATGTTCGAAGCACTTTTCGCAGCAGGAGGCACAACTACAACAAGCACAACAACAACAAGCATCTCTCCGTTACAAACCTGCTTCGGTCGAATCAGTTGTTTTCACTGGGTTACATACCCATGGATTGTAGTTGGCATAAACTAAACCTTTTGATAGTTCCTAGCAGACTATATTTTATCTCCAGATCACTGTTTCTGATCCCAGAGGAATCCTAATGACCTCGCAAAACGTTATTAAAGCCACTCATAGTAACGTTTTAAACAGTGCATGACCACATTTAATACTGAATTAAGTATAAAGACCACCTACAATATTTCAAAATGAAAAATGACATAAAACTTTTTGGATATTAGGATTAAAATTTGAAAAAAATAAGAAAATAAGAAAATAAATAACAGCAACAAGTTCGCTCTCTCTTCAATTTTACATTCATTTTCTTGATTTAATTTGACTCCTAATCATCAGGCTTATTATTGTTGTCATAATCGCAACCATCACAACATTTAAACTCATCGTATTTCGTTATTTACATTCTTTTGTATTTATTTCTTTTCATTCATAAAACTTTTTCCATTTCCTTTTTGTGAGTGGAAAATTTTTAACAAGAACTTTTCATCTTTCCCAGGCCAAGTTTTGTTTTTAAGGATAAACTACAAAAAAAACGCATTTCAAATATCTTGATGTTGCGATTTTGTTTTGTCAGGTTTTTCCTTTTGTTGCCTTTCAAAAACTATTAAAGTTTATATATATCATGCTTGAACTTTAATGCAGCAACTTGACAAACACAAATGTGATGATATAAAAAAACAGAAAAAAGAAGGTAAGAAAAATATTTTCATTTTGTTTCCACTTCTTTTTTCGCGTAGAAATATCCGCTCACAAAATCGTTCCTTCTTGTGAATTCTTCTATGAAGTCTGGTTGGTGGTCGGTCGGTTGTAAATGAGGATGAACATTTTTTTCATCTTCTCCTGTTTTTTTTTCTTTTTTTTTTTTTTTGTTAGCAAATCTTGTGTTTATAACCACTTGAAACCTAAATAAAAAAATATATATGTCTTTATTTTTTTGGTTTTTCATCATCCTCATTTTGGTTGGGTGTTATTTTAGTATCAAAAAGATTTGAGGTGGCAACAGTGTGTCAGTGGCATGTGCCGTCAACAAAAAAAAATAGGAATCTTCTATTTATTTCGCTATTTAAGATATAAAATCTTACTGTTTTCCCTTATTTCCATCTCTATTTTTTTCTTTTTCATGCTTTAAAATTAAAAAATAAAAACAAAACAAGAAAAAGTTTTACAAATTTAATGTTTTTAATGGTTTTGTAAAATTGTCGCGTTGATATGAATACTTTCAGCATAAAATTGAATGTAAAATTTAAGTGAAAAATGGGAAATGGTTGTGGTTTTTGTCGTTTCCTTTTAAACAAACTCATTTAAAATGTTTAAGGACGACGACAATTCTGTTGACAAATTGCCCTGGTGCACCATCGATTATTATTTTATTATTGCCACTAGCACCCCTATATCTCATTGCATGACATTGTCTGACACGGTCATCGTAATACACTTGCCATTGTACTGGGCAAGCAGCCACGACATATGCGGCCTAGATTACGCCGGCCACTACAAGAAGGAGTGCCTAGAAAATATATAATTAAAGAGATTTTAATAGGAATTGAAAAACAAAATTTACGTGTCATGCCTCTGCATGTTTGACACGATAAAGCGATTTACTCCGACAAAGTCACACAAAAAGCCATGAAAAAGCAATAGATTTGTCTTTTGATCCACCAGACCCAAAACAAAATTAGGTTAGTGCTTTTGTACCCGAATTTGTTTTTCATTTTTACCATTTTTTACCCTATTTCCATGGGCTCACAGTGCTTTTGATGTTGCAAGAGTTGGCATCACTGATTTGTATGGTGCTTGTTCTTCTTTGGTCCATCAATACAAGATTCAAGCCGATACAATATTCACTAGGTGTTCACAAATATATAAACAAAAGTGTATTTCATACAAGATAGACGATACAAATTGTTGTGAATTCAGCAATAGTTATTATTAATTTTATCCAGTAATTTCAACAACAAATAGAAACAAAAATAATGCGCATTGTTTTTGTTTTTATACGATAAATAACAAACAATGAATAACATTCATACTTATTTTGCAAAATATCTTTAGTTGCACCTGACAAAAAAAATTTAAGCAAAATTCCACATCTTTTCAAAAAATACACAAAAAAAAAATAACAAACAAAAATGTCCTCAAATTAAATTCTAAAAAAAAACAAACAAAAAAAGTACCAAAATTAAAAGATTTCCTTATTTTATTCCCCATAAAGTACACAAGTATCTCTTAAAAAGTATCCTATAGTTAAATATTTCATGAAAATCCATCAACTAATATTTTTCTGAAGGAAAAAAGTACCAAACGTAAAAAAGAACCATAACGAAAAGTACCAAACTGAAAAGCTTTTGCTCATTTTAGCCGCTAGAAAAATATTAATACAAAAATAAAAAGTACCAAAAATACCTCCTTGACATTTTTTATCACTTAAAACAAACGTTACATATATATTAACCTTTCCGTATACCAAATTTCATCAAGTCCATTAGATGATTTTCTCATGAGAAAAAAATTCAAAGATAAAACCACAGCAAAGTGTAAAAAAGTACCATACATAATATAGTAATAAAATAACCAGCTTTTTCTATTTTAAGCCGCCACAAAGTATGTTAAGTAATAAAAATATTTATGAAATATTAGTACAGAAATGAAAAGTACCAAAAGTACCAATTTATTCCATTTTAGCCCTTAAAAACTACCATATATTTTAGTCTTTACCAGATGATATCCGTCTTTTACCAAATTTCAGCCAAATCCATTATGTGAACTTCTCAAGAGAAGAAGTACCAAAATTAAAAAGAGCACCCTAATTACACCTGTATCAAAAGTACCATCTTTTTTTTCTATTTCAGCCGCCCCAAAAATATAATTTATTTTAAAAAAAATTTATATTAAGCAAATTTTACGTTGATTAAAACTTTTTTTCTAAATTTTAATAAAATTAATATGAATGTATGAGCCTGATAATATTACTTTTCATATGTATTATTATGAATGTTTAAAAAAATTTTCCAGGTACTAATTTCTTATTTAAATTGAGTACATGCCAGTGTTTTGAGTGTGTTCCAGGATAAAAATGGTCTTATGCCTGATTAAGGATTTATTTAATTTGCGACAGGATTGATTTTAGGAAAAAAGAATAATGTGATTTTTAATTGGATGCATAAAAATGTTGGACGTGGATTCAAGCATTAGATCGCCTTAAGTCTAGCCAGGCACTTTTTTGGACTAATATTGTTTGGGGATTGAATTAACTGTTATGGGATTAAATAATTTTCACTTGAAATCAAACTTTTTAAATATGATTGAAGAATATCCGTATTTAGCGTATTTTGTACAATGTTTCGTATTGATTTAAAAAAACGTTTGGGATTATTTTTTTAATTTGTGTAGGGATTGAATACATACAACCAATCTCCAATACACTACTGAACAACCACAAAAAACAAACATATAAAAACAACTAAAAACCAACAGCACTTGCTATGACTTTTCAACTCTTAACAACAACTTGTAAAGTGTTTAAATATCTATTTTGACCATTGAAGTTATTGCTTTGATAAACATTTCTTCTGACTTTGAGATCAACACATTATTTCGTTATTCATTTTGCTCATCTTGTAAACTATGAGTTAAACTTATTTCATGTTCTTTTTTTCTTCTTTTCCTTTTCTGTTATAAAATATTTGAACATTAAACTTGCAACAGATTTTAGCAACATTTTTGTATTGCAACTTTTCAACTACTCAAAGTACATATTTTTCAAATACTCAACAGATGCAAGATAAGCATGTTTACATGTGCATACATACACATTAAAGTGGGATTTATAAACATATTTACGTTTTGTAGAAATAAATATTACTCATACGTATCCAGTGGAAAAATCAAGCGGCATTAATGGGGGCCTTTTTAAAAGATTACTGATATATTTTTTTAAATTTTTTTAACATCCTGCGTTCATCCTTTCAAATAATTCTTTAAATTAGTCGCCTAAAAATTCATAACTTTATTGCTTTTTATGAAAAATATATTTTTTTGTAAACATTCATAGGAAAACTAAAATTAAATCTTTTTAAAAGAAAATTAACATATAAGAAATATGTTTATTTATTCGATATCTCACAACACTGTCCCAGTCACCCCCGCAGTGGCCTTTGTCTTTGGAATATTGTTTTATGACCAAAAACAAAATTAAGAATATTCTCCTTGTAATACTGTTTACAATTTAAAATTTTTTACTTTGTAATTTTAAACAATTAATATAATTTTTCTCCACTATTTATCATATTGCTAAATTTGCCCTTCATTATGTTCTTAATATTTAAATAATAATCAAAAAAGTAATTTTAACGAAGTAATTATTTAAGAAGCCAAAAATTCCAGTGTTGCCACTTTATGTGTAATTACACATATCATGTGTAATTTTTTTCATCATGTGTAGCCCATGTGTATTTGGCTGCATGTGTAACTCATGTGTAATTTGAAATTTTATCGTTTTTGAGCACTATTTTTTTTGTTAATTTTTTAACAGTTTTCAACACTTGCATTTAAAAAAAAAATAATGTATGTACGTCCTTTTCTATCACATAAGTATATTCCTAGTAACTAAAAAAAATTAAATTTGCATCACATATATGATACAACTATACCTGTGTCATGTACTACAAAGAAGACTAAAGAACAATCAGACTTATAATATTCTTGTAATTTCCCCGATTTTTTGTCATAAGAAATAAAAAGGTGTTAATATTATTGGCAAAACCTAAAAATTTAACTAAAAGTGAGTTTAGTTTTGAATACTTGGAGATTCTTGAATAACTATTTAAAAGTAAGTTATTTAAAAAAAAAATCTTTACATTCACCGTACAAATAATTTTGTTTGTTTTGTAGATACATATGTATGTCTAAAAAGGACGTATTTAGATTCCAAAGTGATTGGCTACGTTTGACTGATTTCAAAGGTTGGCTCATCAAAATAAATGACAATGGGAAGGATGCTGCATTCTGTAAGTTGTGTAATAAAAAACTGAAGTGCCATAAGCCAGTTCTTTCAAGACACATGCAAACAAATTCCCACCAAACTGCTGCTTCAGCTATTAAATCCACAACCGACATTACTAAAGCTTTACAGAATTCAACATCGAAGAATGGGAGAGTTAAGAGAGCTGAACTAAAAATAGCTGGAATATTAACTACTAACCATTTGGCATTTAGATTAGTAGACGATCTTATTCCAGTATTAAAGTCATGTTTGGCAGACTCCGAAATACTTAAAGATGTAAACCTTCATAGAACAAAAGCAACAGCTTTGGTGAAAAATGTTTTAGGCCCAAGTTTTGCTGAGGAGCTTTATCATAAATTGCAGAAAACTGTGTTTTCCATAATAATAAATGAAACAACTGACATTAGCACAACGAAGCAGATAGCTTTTACCACAATTTATTATGACGATGAAACATCCCGGGTACATTACTGTTTTTTTTTTTTGATTTCAAAGAGAGTGGATCATCGACAGCAAAAGAAATTTTTGAGCATCTCAAAAACACAATTATAGAAAAAGGTATTCCTTTTGAAAATCTAGTTGGATTTGCATCAGATACACCTAATGTAATGTTTGGACAGTATAATTCAGTAGCTAAGTTGTTAAAGGACGAAAAGCCAGATATTGTTTTGATAAAATGCTCGTGCCACCTAATACATTTGGTAGCGTCGACGGCCTGCCTAAAACTTCCAACATATTTGGAAGATTTACTTTGCAATCTTGGATCTTATTTTAACAGGAGCTATGTTCGCCAGAAAAAACTTAAGGAATTTCAGGAATATTTTCAAACTGGGGTTCATAAAATATTGTCGCCTGCCATTACAAGATGGCTCTCATTACATTCATGTGTTAATCGTGTCTTAGAGCAATATGAAGCCTTAAGAAGTTTTTTAAGGATAGAAGTTTTTGAAGATCCCTCCAAGACTACCGAGTCAATGCTTCTGGCATTAGATGATGAAAAAACCAGAAGTTATTTCGAATTTTTATCGTACGCTTTAGATATTTTAACTTCATTTAATACTCTTTTTCAATCAGAAAAGCCAGTATTGTATAAAATGAAATCCGAAATAATACATATAATGCAAATTTTTTATTCAAATTGCATAAAAATGGATGTTTTAAAATCCCAATGCTTATGGGAAATCAACCCTTCTGATGAAAATATATATATTAACGAAAATGATATATATATTGGTGTTGCTGCTAATGAATCATTGACGACAACCTCAAATTCTGAAAAAAAAATTATACTTCAAGATTGTCGGGAGTTTTATATCGAGGCAATTCGTCAAATAAAAACAAGATTTGATTTTAGTGACGATATTTATACAATTGTGGATATAGTTGATCCCAAAATTGCCCAATCTTTTCAACCGAAATCATTGTATTTGAGGGTGGTGTTGGCTGAAGTGGTTAGCGCGTTGACTACTAAGCAAACAATGACGTGGGGCCTGGGTTCAAACCCTGGCCAGAGCAAGTCAATCAACATCATTAATTTCTGTAATGTACATTAGTGAGACATTGTATTAATTGTTGTCGGACTATTTAAGTGATGAAGGCATAGCACTGGTCACAAAAAAACCGTTCCGACAGCGATTGATGATGTTCTAAGCTAATGTACACAACATCGCCCTCCTTCGTCGGTTAGCAGAAACATCGGCGAAGTAAAACAATTAATAAAATGCCTGCCAATACAGCTTAACAAAGTTAATGCGTCTACCTAACACCGGAGACGCCTCAACACTGCTATAAAAATTAACATAACGCGCAAAGCAGAGTTGTAAAAGAGTTAAGACTTCTACATTTTCAACATCTATCTTCTCTACTCTATCCCTCTCTCTGAGTTCCGGCACAATGCACTGCATACGTAGGGGTCATCCCCTGAGTGCTGGTCCTAATAAAAAAAAAAGACTTCCATCCTTCAATTTTGATTTGCAACAAGAGTGGCGGCAACATGCGCTCTTAGATTTTGAGAAATTTGGGCTTCATAGTAATTTGGAACCAGAAGATTATTGGAAAAAGGTTTTTGAAGTAAAGAATTCCTTGGGAGACAGATTGTTCCTACTTTGCAAATAGTTATTAACTATATTTTAATTTTACCCTTTTCCAACGCTGCTGCTGAAAGAATATTTAGCAATTTAAACAATTGTAAGACAGATTTAAGAAATAAACTGTCATCTGATACCATTTCATCGATTATATTTACTAAAGAAGGAATATATAGAAATGGCGGGCCAAATTTTGAACCCACTCAAAAAATGATGAACAAAAAGTGGAAGCTTTAAATACCTGGTAAAATCAAAAAAATTTGATCTCAATATAAACGTGATGTATTTTACTTTGTTTATTTTTAAGTTATAAATTACATTATATATGTTATGAATTTTTTGTTTTGTTTTTAACCGTTATTTTTATTTAAAAAAAACAATGAATCGTTAATTAAAAAAAAATATAACTCGGTATTTTTTTATTAAAAAAAGCTTATATTATTAAATTCAATACAAAACACGTTATTTTGGAAAAAAAAGAAAGCATGTGTAATTCGTAATTTCATGTGTAATTTTGGCATGATCGATGTGTAATTTAACATATCGTTCGTGGCAACACTGAAAAATTCACAACATCAAGAACGACGACATCTCCGATCACAAGCGCTACGATCGCAAAAACGATTGTTGCTGCCACCACAACCCCAGTAAAACATTCTATAACATCGGCGAGCAGGACCATCCCAATACCACATGGAACGGGGGTTGCAATGATATCCTCGATGACCCACATTGCGGCCGCCACGACAATCAGTAGTCGCTAAAAATGATTTGAAAAATAAAAATTAATTAAAATCAGAATCCAATTTTTTTTTTAACTTACCTGGGCTACCCGCACATCTTTGGGCCGAGGTATAGGCAACTAAGGCCACCAACAATAACGTTAAAATGTGTAAAAATTTCATTTTTATTTTCACTAAATTGAACAAATGGTTAAGTGTAATTTGTTGCCCCAACATTCGGTGGTATTTATATGAAGACTTTTTTAATTTTTAAAACAGAGAAAGAACTGAATTTATAAGAATTTAATATTGTTTTCGAAAAACACCTGTTTGTTTCACAAAAATTAACACGTAAATAAAATTAAAAAAAAAAGCAGCCAAAGACTGATCTCTTTAATGCCAAAAATATATTAAAAGAGTCACTGAACGGGACAGAATTCAATCATATACACACTAGTGATGTTACGAATACTCGTATACATATTCGATTATTTGACTATTCGCCTATTCGTATTCGCCAAATTCAAGCGAATATTTCTCGAATAACTTGCACATACTTTCCAAACAAAAAAATATATATAAAATTTAAAAGAGTACATAAAGAGTAAATATGTAAATATATTAATTTTTAATAATTTTTATTTAAAGAAAACCATTTATTTTTGACGCAAGATAAAAAACTTCTTTAAAAACAGACACAAATATATATTTTGCAACTAGCATTTAAAAGTTTAAAGTCGAGCTTAAAAAATAGAAGAAATAAAATTTAATATGTGAAATTCCACCGAAACAGGTGGCTGCGAAATCTGCGAAAATACGAGTATGTTCTCCCAAACAGCACTGAATTACTAATTAAAAGTGCAAACAGAATAAGAAAAACGAAATCAGAGAGTATGTAAGTAAAATAATTTAAAAATGTTCACTTGTTCTCTTCAAATTCGGCATCCCAATGTCATAATAATGTTAAATACCTTAAGTAGTGTGACGGTTTTTTTTTCAATTTATTGTTGCTGACACAAAATTCAAATAAATTTGAACTATTAAGTGGCTCTAAAGTTTAAAATTAATATTCGTATTCGCGAATACTAGAAATTGATATTCGTATACCATTACTAATACACACTATATGGAGGTCTATGTAGTTCAGTAATTAATTTTTTATATATATATAGCTTTATTTTAAATATGAACTTTTTATTAAAAACAAAGAAGCAAACAATATTTTGTTTTTTTTTTTTGTATTTAATATGATCGATAATATTAAATGAATAAAAAAGGTTTGTAAAGAACAATAGTTGAATTAACAAGGATTGTGTCAAGTAAATAAAACAATAAGTATTGAAGGAATTAATCGAAGTTATACGCATCTTTCCCTCTTCATATAAGTACAACCCCAAATCGAAACATTAAAGTATAAATCTATTGACACTCCAAAAAACTACAAACTAAAATGAAATTTTTACACATTTTAACTTGGCCTAAACCATTCAATTGTCAGAATCCAAAATTTATATTAATGTTTTAAGGGTTTCATATAAATTTTATAGAAATTACACACTGGGAATGACAATCCTATAAACAGAACAGTTAAATGAGAAAACAAAATAACTTCCAATGATCTAAATCTATTTACTGAGCTCTCCTCCTTATGGTCCTTTAACCATCCAATAATACTTCCACATTCAAACATAGAAAAAACATTGTCTGAAACTACGTTCACATTAATTAAATATTTGTACAAAAAAACTGTACCACTAGTTTTGCTTAGGGATTGTTTTTATATTATAAAATAAAATTAATTATTTTACAAAAAAACTAGTATTATACACATTTTAAAAACATATTGAAGTTAGAAAAAATAAATTATTAGTTTTTTTTTTATGCTTTTTTTTCGACAAATATTTGATAAATGTGAAGGTAGCTTTACTTGCATGAGTAATACGTGTACATGATTTAGTAGCATTTTTTTAAATTCTCATAGGTCTCAATATACTGCACCCACAATACCGCTTAATATCTTGTTCACTTCTGTGAATAAATATTTTTAATATGGCAGATATTTTATCAAAATCGGTTGTAAAATGTGTGCATAGTCTCCATCACAAAAAACCTTTGTGCCTACTTTTTATATAGAAGATAACAATTTCAGACGGAAATGATAATTTTCTTACATTCTTTCACGGATTACTTTAAGCATCAGTTAAGTGAATTGAACCCGATAAACATGATCACCAATTTCATCAGACATGTACAGCTATTGTAGAACGTTATAAAGAAAATAATAGTTATTATTTTAAAACAGAAATATGTTGAATAATTCTTAATGGCAGTGTAATATGGCCTTCTTTCAAGAAGAAAAATAAAACATGGTAGAGGCAACCATGATCTGAGATTAATATTCTACGATTCGTAGTGTACAGACGCATTTTCATAATCGTCGCAACTGTAATTAAAAATTACTGAAAAAAAAAAAAACAAAAACAAAGCATTGATTAAACAGTTATTATACTGGTTTTATTTTATTTTTTGCTTGCGTACACAAACTCATATAGTGAACACAAAAAAAAGAGAACTCTAAATGAGTTAATCTTCTGGCAACAATAACAATAAACTTAGGAATTTGTATTTAACCTTGGTTGCTGATGAGGACAACGAAAAAAATAATTTAAACACAAACTTAAACTTTACACAAAACACAAATACTCGTGCGCGATCATGCTCTCCGTACATATTAAATAGTGATCAAGAAGCAACAACAATTGCACCCATTAGCAAACTCGTCAGCTTAGCTGCACAAACAAGCAACCAACCAATAAATAACAATCTGACCAACGTGCACAAAATTATAGATGCAGTGAGTGAAGATAGTGATAATAAAACCCAAACTGGTATGGACAGATACATAACCGTGCTAAAAAGGGGAAGAAGTCCCAAATCAGCTCAAATAGCGTCAACGGCGAAAATGACCAAAGATGGGAAAAATAATATTAAACATTCTGGAAATCGTTTCGCGATTTTGAATGAATAAGTCGATGAAGACACAAATACAACAAGGTCCATTAAGCCACCGCCGATATATTTAAGAGAACAGAACATAAAAGCCTTATCTCATTAATTGGAGAAAATGTGATCTATGTAACTCTAATTAAGCGCGGCAAAATCAACGAAACAAAAATTCAGGTAACTCTTGAAAATAATTACCGAAAAATAGTTTCAGATCTTTAATCTAAAAATAAAAACTTTTATACATATCAACAGAAGAGTGCTAAAGGCCTAACAATAGTTATAAAAGGCATTGATTCAAGCGTGGATCCAGTAGAGGTAAAGTCTGGCCTTGAAAATATTGGATTCAAAGTTAAAAATGTTTCAAACATTAAAAATAGAGAAAAAATCCCCCAACCAATATTTAAAGAGTCGAGTTACAGTCAGGCGACTTAAAAATTAAAAAAAAAAAGAAATGAAGCACATCCAATAAATGATTTAAAGTACTTGTTGCACCGGAAAGTTACCGTTGAGCAGCCACATAAAAAAACTGGACCTATGCAATGCATGCACTGCCAAGAATTTGGCCATACCACAACTAATTGCAAGTTGCCTACAGTCTGCGTTATATGTGGTGAGTTACACAGTACCGCTAACTGTAACAAAATGAAAGGTGATCTCCAAAGGCGAAAAAATGTGACAATTGCGGCGGAAATCACACTGCCAACTATAGAGGTTGCCCCCTTTACTCGTTTTTTAAGGATTCATCCAAGAGAAAAACTAATGCTACTTCCGCTCAGCCAAAAAACCCTTTTAAATACCCACAGTTACCTCAACCGTCTAACAGCCAGAATCAATATTCAAACACTTTCAAGTCTAACGCGACTAGTGCTCAACATAGGGGCTGTGCACATATTACGTAACGCTGTTTTCAGAGATTTTTATACCCCCACCGTAACACTTTTTACTAATTCTTGAGTACAAAATTTTCAATCCGTAACAAATCTTTATGTGCACAGCCCCATATGCTAATATTTTAAAAAGTAACCAGACTACGGCACAAAAAACTGTACCAGCAAATGAAAAATCAGGGTCTTATTTTAGTCGCATTGAAGCATCGATAGAGAGCCTAATACAAACAGTAAATACTTTTACTCTTAACATGTCCTGTATGATGCAGGACATATATACAGCCTTGTTGCAGGCTGTATTGAACAAACCATGAACTTAAGAATCTGTTTTTGGAACGCAAACGGCATCTGCCAACATCAACAGAGTATCATTTTTCCAAACATTTTATTTAAATTTAGTCTTTTTAAAAGAAAATTAACATATGAGAAATATGTTTATTTATTCTCTATTTAACAACACTGTCCCAGTCACTCACGCAGTGGCCTAACATCACAGGATGCACGTGAATACATAAAGAGGAAATGCTGACGCTTCTGGAACAACATCTGTTATATTATTCTGGGCCTTTGGAATAAAATATAAAATAAAGTAAAATATTGTTTTATGAACAAAAATAAAGTTAAGATTATTCTCCTTGTAATACAATTTACAATATTAAATTTTTTACTTTGTAATTTAAAAGAATTAAAATAATTTTTCTCCACTTTTTATCAATTGCCCTTTATTACATTCTAAATATTTAAATAATAATCAGAAAAGTAATTTTAAAGTGTTACGAAAATATATTTTTTTTTAAGAAGCCAAAAATTCACAACATCAAGAACGACGACATCTCCCATCGCAAGCGTATCTGTTGCAAAAACGATTGTTGTTGCCACCACAACCCCAGTAAAACATTCTATAACATCGGCGAGCACGAGCATCCCAATACCACATGGTACGAGGGTTGCAACGCTGTCCTCGATGACCCACATTGCGGCCGCCACGACAATCAGTAGTAGCTAAAAATTATTTGAAAAATAAAAATTAATTAAAATCAGGAACCATTTTTTTTTTTTTTAACTTACCTGGGCCACCCGCACATCTTTGAGCCGAGGTATAGGCAACTAAGGCCACCAACAATAACGTTAAAATGTGTAAAAATTTCATTTTTATTTTCACTAAATTGAACAAATGATAGTCTGGTTAAGTGTGATTGGTTGCCCCAACATTCGGTAGTATTTATATGAAGACTTTTTAATTTTTAAAACAGAGAAAGAACTGAATTTATAAGAATTTAATATTGTTTTCCAAAAATTTCTGTGAACTTAATTAAGCTTCAGCTAAACAATAAATTAAAATGTATTGCAGTGCAAAATAAAATTATAAAAAGCAGCCCTGTAGATCAGTATATACTTTTTTTATATAATGAATAGCTTTATTTTAAATATGAGTTTTTTTTATTAACAACAAAGAAGCAAAGCAGTACATTCAATACGATCGATAATATTAAATGAAAAAAAAAAGTTTCTTTAAAACAATAGTTGAATTAACAAGAATTGTATCAAGTGAATAAAACAATAAGTATTGAAAGAATTAATCGAAGTTATACGAATCTTTCCCTCTTCATATAAATACAACCCCAAATCGAAACATTAAAGTATAAATCTCTTGACACTCAATTGCAAAAAACTACAATTAAAAATGAAATTTTTACACATTTTAACTTTATTGTTGGTGGCTTTAGTGGCCTACACTTCGGCTCAGAGATGTGTTGATTTTAATTAATTTTTATTTTGTAACTCATTTACAGGTAATCCCTCTTGTGTTGGTGCCCGCAATGTGGGTCGTCGTGGACGTGGTTGCACATCCCGTACCATGTGGTACTGGGATGCTCGTGGTCGTCAATGTCGTGAAATGCGTTACTTGGGTTGTGCTAGCAACAATAATCGTTGGTGCACCCGTGCCGCCTGTGAACAAAGATGTCGTCGTTAGATTTTTCCTCAATTAAATGAATACTTTTGAAATTTTCTACAAAATAACACGAACTTCTTAGATGCCTAATTGTTAATTTTCTTAAGATATTTGAAAAATTAAAAATCTTAGTAATCATGCAAAGTTGCTACAGTATTTTTAATTTGATTGCCAGTCGCTTGTAAAAAATGTAAAAGTGTTGTGAATAAAAGATGACAGCAACTTCAGTTCAACCATAAATTAAAGAAACAAAGATTGAAGAAGAGTCTGGACAAATGGACATGCGTCATTTAACCATACTTTATGGGTTTCATATAAATATTGTTAAAATGACACACCAGGAGTGAAAAACCCTTAAATACCCTGACAATTTTTGGTGAAAGCTATAATAAAGCAGAATATTTAAATTCGAAATCAAAATAACTTCCAATGATCTAAATCTATTTACTGAGCTCTCCTCCTTATGGTCCTTTAACCATCCTATAATTCTTCCACACTCAAACATTAAAAAAAAATTGTTGTTACTTTTAATTTAAGCAACGTTCTCATTTACTAAATATCGGGTGAGTTTTTAAGCGTAGTTTTTTTTAAAAATCTAATAAAACACTCAAATTTGCATCATATATTAAAAATTTTTATTGGAATCGATAAATTGGTCTTTGCCATTTACTTTTTAAAAATAACTTCAAATAAATGTTGCCCGCGGCTCCGGTTCAAATGGTCCATTCGTAAGGTCCAATTGTGCACCACTTTTTCGAGCATTTCGGCCTGTATTCCATGAATAACACGTGTTATGTTATACTCTAAGGCTTCAATTGTGTTTGGCTTGTCCACATAGACCAACGACTTCACGTAACCCCACAAGAAATAGTCAAGAGGCGTCAAATCACATGACCTTGGCGGCTGACTCACAGGGCCATTTCGAGAAATAAAAAGTCGCGTATCATGGCTCGATATCGTTCGCCGTTGACGGTAACGTTACTTCCACGATCGTCTTTGAAGAAAAATGGACCGATGATACCACCAGCCCATAAACCACACCAAACTGTCGTTTTTTCGGGATGCAACAGTTTTGCTTGTTTACGCATCCATTTAGCCAGAAATGAGCCTCATTGCTAAACACAAATTTTCGATAAAACAGTTGATTTCCATCGAGTTGTTGTAAAGCCCATTCACCAAAAATTCGACGTTTTGGTTGGCCATTCGGTTTTAATTCTTGTACGCGTTGGATTTTATAGGCTTTCAAATACAAATCGACACGTAAAATTTTCCACGTGGTTGAATACCACATCCAATACCTCAGAACGGCGATGAACTGACATTTCACTATCCTCATTAACACTGGTCGCTACGGCTGCAATATTCTCTTCGGTACGCACTCTATGAACGCGAGTCGGTGGTTTAAAGTCCAATAAAGTAAATTTGGTAAAAAATTTGGTGATAATAGCACGAATTGTCAAAACGGAATCTCATTGATTCTACTTGAATGCTTGCGCGTAGCAGGCAGCCACGTAAACCAAGCACGAATTGTTGATTCACTAGGTCGATTATGACGACCATAAAAATGTCGTAATAAACGATGGACATTTGTCACAGAGCACGAATTTTGATAATAAATTTCAACAATTTGCAGTCGTTGCTCGTTTGTGAGTTTCTCCATGATGAAATGGCAGAGTATACTGAACACTTTTCACTTTCACAAATGTCGTTTGGACACAATTACCAACCAATGCTGCCAGCCCGAAAAACTTAATCCATAAAAAATCACCCATTATTTGTCAAAAAAAATGTAACCAGTAGTTTTGCTTAAGTATAGTGCCATTTAACTTCTTTTTCATATTATAAAATAAAATTAATTATTTTCTACAAAAAAATATTTTTATACACATTTTAAAAAATGCGAACCCACATTTGAAAACATATTCACCCCTATCGCGAATAAACATTCCCATGAAAAAACTCCCAAATTTTTTGTTTTACTATCGTGAATGATTCCCATAATTTTTTTTTTTTGGGAATGAATTCCCATACCTTACAAATATGGCATCGCAAATGTTTACTCCCGCGAATAATTTGACTAAAATTATTCACAACAATTGAAAGTGGGAACAAGAAGTGAACATGTAAGTAGCAATTTGTTTTTTAATCCAGAACTTCATATAATCAGTTTTTTCTCTTATTTATTAACACAGAAGTGTTAATAAAGAACAAATTAATTGTCTAGTTGATGCAATGTGTGTCAATCAAGACTATGGCAAAGGTTTCCAAAAGGATAAAAAAGAGGAAGTGGGTAAATTTTGAAACGAGTTAAGCTTTTGTAAATGGTGTTAATTATTAGTTTAATAAGCGTAACTTTAGTTTTTCATGCATAGGTGAGGATCGACCAAAAACGGAACATAAGAAAAAAACTGACTGAAAACAAAAAAAAAACCGCAACAAAACAAAGCGGACCAGATTCATCACGTATTTGTCTTCGCTGCAGTCGTTCTATGGATTGATTTTCCTTTTCCAGCAACAGAAAACGCATATAAACAGTATTCATAATTTTTACCTTATTAGCTTTAATTTCTTTTATTCATACACCACAAAATCAATCCCGCAAAAATTATATGTTAAATCAAAATAAACAATTCAAAATAAAAACTTTTATTCGCAAGTAATGCACAATAGAGACTTAAACTCCTAAAATATTCGCGATAGCATTTTGTTGGGAATGGGAATACAATTTTTCTCCCAAACAACTTACTACCATAATATTCGCGATAGGGGTGATTGAAATTAAAGAAAATATATTCTTAGTTTTTTTTCTTGGTTACGTTTTTTTCGACAAATATTTGATAAATGTGAACATTACTTTACATGCATGAGTAATATGTGTGCATGTATGAGTATCATTTTTTTTAACTCAAAATACTGAACCCAAAATACCGCTCAATATCTTGTTCACTACCGTGAATAAATATTTTTAATTTCATAGAAGTTTTATCAAAATCAGTTGTAAAATGTGTGCATAGTCTCCATCACAAAAAACCTTATTGCCTACTTTTTATATAGAAGATAACAATTTCAGACGGAAATGATAATTTTCTTGAATTCTTTCAAGGATTACTTTAAGCATCAGTTAAGTGAATTGAACCCGATAAACATGATCAACAATTTTATCAGACATGTATAGCTATTGTAGAACGTTATAAAGAAAATAATATTCATTATTTTAAAACAGAAATATGTTGAATAATTCTTAATGGCAGTGTAATATGGCCTTCTTTCAAGAAGAAAAATAAAACATTGTAGAGGCAACCATAATCAGAGATTAATATTCTACGATTAAATAACATGGTTGCATTCAAATCACACTATGAGGGGTATAAAAGCAACATAGGCAATAATCTTGAGTTTTTAAGCTCTTATTCTCCCAACTTACTTTAAAAAGTCGATAATATTTTTTTAATTTGCTAAACAGTTTCACTTCTCACTCCATAATTTTGTCATTTGTCGTAATCATGTACCTTAGATGGTTCTTGACACTTCTTTTTTCTCACATATATCGCAGAAAACCAACAGTTCATCATTTAAATATGAAATCGATAGAAAAGCATGTTAACAAAGTGTTCGAACAGCCATAAAGTTCCAGTGAAAAACAACTGGCTTCGTTTAAAATAATATAATTGTTTTTATACTTTAGTCAATATATTATGATTACTACAATCAGATTTGTATAAAGAAACTATATATTTCTAAATGCAATCATGTTACACTATTTAGTATTGAGAAAATATGATGATAAATGTGTTTTATAGAAGGCTAATTGGAATTCTCAGTCATTTAGACATAACGTTGCTGATGACAACATGTCACATTTAACTATTTTCTTTAAGTGGATGTATAATGAAGGCTGTAGTGTGGAGAGATCGCTGTGGTTTGATACATTAGCTGTGATACAAATAATTTATTGATTTTGTTTTTTATTTTTTCATGACCAAATAATTTTCATTTTAAGGCGACTGATTCGTTTTGAAGCGTTCAGGACTTTAATGAAGCTCGTCGTCATGTTCGGCCATAAATTTAAGTTGAAAAACAGTTTTAATAATATGGAATTATTATGAAAATTTGCTTGTGCGGGCAAAATAAGGCCTTCTGAAAGGCATCTGTCCGATTACCCTTTCCCCTCTTGCTGAATGTGTTAAGGGCAGAGTAAAAACATTAGTTTACACTTTTAGTAGCTATTTTCCATTTAATTTTTAACATCATACACAATTTAAGTCTCAACATGCGATGGAAACAGTTTTACGTTTCGTTCTATTTTGTAAAATAGTCAGAAGAAAAGTTTTATCAAAATAGTTTTCATTCATCTTCGTCCTTTTCTTGTATGTTTTTGATCAGAATTTTTTTTTTTTAAATCAGCATTTATGCATATTAAAGTATAAACAATTTTTCCCGCCCCCTCTTGGTATGGCGTATTTGTTGTTGAAAATTTAAAAAGCATGTTTAAAAAGAAAAACTAATGTATGAGGGAGGCATGAGTACGAGTGTTGAATTTTGGTGCCACTGTGCATGTGTAAGTTAAATTTTGTATGATTTTTTTTTTTGCTTTGCACCTCAAAGTATATCATCACATAATTTTGTGTGTGTGTCAGTGTATGTAATTGTGTGTTTGTATGCAATATTAACTTGAGTCTTGAAGGATATGACCTTCCTTCTCTTAAAGTTGAATAAATAACTTGTATGAGCGTATGATGAGTACAAAAACGAATTCACAAACAAATAAATAAATAAAAAGTGCCTTGATATGATGGATACATCAGCAGCATCCATTCATCCACCGTCTCGCGTCGCTATCATTGATGCCATTTAAAAAAAAAAAAAACATTTTGCTTTAAGACTTTTGCGATTTAGAAAAAAGTTACAGCAGCAAAATTTAAGCACACAAGTTCATAGTTTGCTCCGGTTTCTTTGGAAATTTTTCTATAAATGCATGACTTAATCGAAAACTAATATTTTAGGGGAACAAATTCCAGCCCGGTTTTAGTACAAATTTTATGGGACCAAACTGCACGCAAACGCGATCAAACAAAAGATGAATTTTGCAAATCTCTTCGTCAATAATAGACATAAGGCGACTCAAACGTTGAAAAAATACCTTCTTTTTACACTTCTTATTTAATGAAATTGTAACAAAAATGGTTAAATTGTGTCATAACTTCCATCACTGATCTTTACTACTTATCAAATATTTGAGTATTTATCGCTCGAATGTTGAATATTCTCCTAATTTTTGGTTACTTACAAAGTTATGATTTAGTAACGATTGTTTTTGAGCAACAATTTTTGAAAACCTTAATTTTTTGGAAGAAATTATACAGGGTGGCTTTAAATGTCCAAAGGGGTTTGAGTTAAAAATTAAAACTTTTTTATTATAATTTTTTTAAGCTATTGCATAGCGTCTATTGCGGGCTTTGAGACGACCGAATCAAGAAATTTTAAAACATTTGTTTCTTAAGTCTTTAGTTTTTGAAACGAAAAAACCTGAAACTAAGTTTGTTTCTTAAGTCTTTTGTTTTTTAAGTATTTTAATCGCCCAATGTATGTTAACCCCTAAAGTATGCTATTGATTTTGATATCATTAACATACAGTATTGCCAGAAAAACAACGGAGTTATTAAACAAAAGGTAATAATAGAATTGCATAAGTTGATAAAAAATTATTGCATAGCTTTACCGCGGCAGTTCCCGAGTACCATATGTCTTTTTTTTGTTTTCAGTATTTTGTAAAAGATTTGTTACGGATTAAAAATTTTGCACTGAAAAATTAGTAAAATGCGTTATGGGGGGGGTATAAAATGTCTGAAAACAGCGTTACGTAATATGTGCACAGCCCCTTGGGCAATTTAAAATGGAACATTATAAAATTTAACAACGTGTCGAAATCTTTGAACTTTATTTCTCAAATCTAAGATTATTTGTATCAGCGTGCATATCGTCCGACGAACGGTGCACATGGATGACAATATTGAGAACATTCGGGAAGATAGAGAAACGTCAACCAGGAGACGATCGACACAACTTGGCCTCTCAAGAGGGCTGTTGCAGATTTGAAAAACAAATTTCTATTTTGTTCTATTTTGAATTCACCAAGTCTTTTTTGCAAAATACTTAAACCAAAAAAATAATATAAAAAAAAAGTTATAAGGAATTCAAACCCTTCGTTCATTTTGAGCCACTCTGTACATGCATATATTTTTTTTTCTGGAGTTTTGAATTTTTATTTTATATATTAAGACAGTTGTGTTTGGTATTTTCAATTTAGAATTGAAAATAGTATCCAGTGCCAAAAATGCGTTAAGAAATTATATGAGACAAAAAGGTTAAAGAATTTCGCAAAAAATTTTTGTAGTTATTAATTAAGGGAAATTTTTCAAAATAATAAAAAAAAAAATTATTAAAAACTAATTTAGTATTTATAAAAAAATTTCTAAGAAATTCGTCATGAGGCACCATCTATACAAGCGGAGAAAAAATATTCTTTACATAATTGTTTGCTGGTGCATTTCCTTGCTAAGTGGTATTTGAACTTGGCTAAGGTCTTCCCATATCTATGTTTTCCCTGTACATGGCGCTTTCTGAACCGGCCATGTTGTACAACAAAGTTTAGTACGTCTAGATGAGCTGCTCCTTTACGGCTAGAATGTACTCGTAAGATGTACCTTTTAATACAACTTAAAGTCTATTGGTATTCGAAAAGGGGTATTAAGGATTAGTAGCGAGACACACGCACTACCTCAACAGTAAACCTCTCTCACGTAGTCCGCTGATAGAAACCTGAGACTCTCCCCTGCAAGTTCACATAAGATTTAATTGCATAATTTCTTACATTAACAAACTTAAATTTCTGGATATAATATGTGATTCTTTAATATTGAAAAATGTTGCTGTTTAAGGACAAAAAAAAATTGAACTTAAATAATTGAGGACAAAAATTTTACAGTTTTATATATGAAAATTTTTTCCTAAATAACTATTTTAAAGCAAAACTTCCTTAAAATTTGTTAAAAAAAATCTTACTTTTAAAAAATGAGCTCTCAAATTAATCAAAGATTATTTGATATTTATAGCATGTTTTTTGAAAGAAATTATGAATTGTTTTCAAAGACACGATCGATTTGTTTTTTTCTTTTTTAACTAAGGAAATTTAATTTGGTTGAGGAAATATTACCAGAATTTTAATAAACTTATATTAAAATTTAGAAGCTTTTTCAAATTATTTTAAAGCAGTTTTTTATTTTAATTTAGTACACGTCTTTTTTTATTGAGAGTAGCATGGATTTCAGCAAAAGTCCTCTAAAATAAAAAAACAAATTTAATTTGTATGCCAATATTTCTTCATTTCAGTGCTAATTTTATTACAAATTGGGATAAACATTTAACGGCGACATCTTTGTTCACTGGAGGCACGGGTGCACCAACGATTGTTGTTGCCAGCACAACCCAAGTAACGCATTTCACGACATTGACGACCACGAGCATCCCAGTACCACATGGTACGGGGTGTGCAGCCACGTCCACGACGACCCACATTGCGGGCACCAGTACATGAAGGATTGCCTAGAAATGAGTTACAAAATAAAAATTATTTTAAATCAGAAACAATTTTATTTTTTTAAGAAAACTTACGTGCTCTGCCAACACATCGTTGGGCCGAAGTGTAGGCCACTAAAGCCACCAACAATAAAGTTAAAATGTGTAAAAATTTCATATTGATTTTAAAATGAACAATTAGTTGAACACTCGAGACTGTTAAGTTGTTTATGATACGATACTGACAGTTTACGGAATTATTTATATGAAAAAGGCAGAGCTCTACTTCTCGAGAAATCACTTTTGTTTTGTATAAAATACTGGTTAGATTGCGCTCTGAAATAGCAATAAACAAAATTGTAATTGTTATTTTCTATATTTATTTATTTATTTTTTTTTTTTTTTTTCAAAAGGTCCTTTGGATCTTAAAGTTGCTGTTATTTTTTCTTCAGAGAAATATTTGAATTTCAACTGTGTACAAATAACTAAAAATTTTAGTATTTCAAATCATTTTAGCGATAGCGAACACCCCGAAAACAACTTGGATTTTCGATTTAATCGTAAACTGAAATTGAAATACAATTATTTTGAACTAATTGGATTTTAAGTCCATTGTGATTCTATATTCTCAACAAAATAGAGATGTAAACTGTCTTTCTACTAAACCGAAGCATACCGACTGGAAGTCCAATAGATTTTGAGTTTTAATAAAATACTTTCAACTCCCATCATTAGAGAACACATTATTCCTAGATGATACCCCATGACGAAATTTTCACTAATTTATGGATAAACACTGAGCTTTTGTTTTTAGAATTTCTTTCCTTATAATTATTTTTTTTTTAATTAGGAGCAGTAGGCAGTAGTACTTATGCAGTGCATTGTGCCGAAACTCAGGAAGAGGGATAGAGTAGAGAAGATAGATGTTAAAAATTTAAAAGGATTAAGTCTTTTACAACTCTGCTTTACGCGTCATGTTAATTTTTATAGCAGTGCTGAGGCGCCTCCGGTGTTAAGTAGGCGCATTAAATTTCTTAAGCTGTATTAGCAGGCATTTTATTAATTACTTTACTTTGCCGACGCTTCTGCTAACCGACGAAGGAGAGCAATGTTGTGTACAATTGCTTGCTTGAAACAGCATCAATTGCTGTCGGAACACTTTTTTTTAGTGACCAGTGCCCATTCCTTCATCACTTAAATAGTCCGACGACAAATAAAACAATGTCTCACTAATGTACATTAGAAAAAATAAATGATGTTGATTGACTTGCTCTGCCCAGGCCCGAAATCATTGTTTGCTTAGTAATAAACGCGATAACCACTTCAGCCAATATCACCCAAAATTATGAAAAATTTCCTATATTTTCTATATTTCTCTCTGTTAGCAAATCTATTCAAACAAGCGAACAGAAATTTTTAAAATCGAAGAATATATTGTACAAAATTTGACAAACATTTCTTTCATAAAAAAAAAACTAAATTGAAAGCTTACAATCAATATTTATAATTGTTTTTGTTGATACAAAAAAAATGAAACATTTTTAGCCCATTTCTCTGCATTCAAATTATGCAACTAAATATCAGAAATGAACTAAATAAAACAGATTATTTAATTAAATAAATTACTTTTTAAAAATTTTACAATAAAACAACGTTTGTGCAATAAATGAAGAAAACATCTGTTTGATTCTTTTCGATTTTGTCGAATAAAACTTTAAAGAAAGACAGCTGTTTAAGGAAATCAATAGGCTTAAACAAAAGTATTTTATACAAAAAAAAAATGATTTCTCGAGAGGTAGAGCTCTACCCTTTTTTATATAAATATGTAATTCTGTATTCTATCAGTATGGTATCATATAAAATTTAACAGTTTCGAGAGTTCAACGAATTGGTAATTTTAAAATCAATATGAAATTTTTACATATTTTAGCTTTATTGTTATTGGCTTAAGTAGCCTCCACTTATGCTCAAAGATGTCCTGGCGCACCACGTAAGTTTTCTTTAAAAAAAAATGTTGGTTTCTGATTTGAATTAACTTTTATTTTGAAATTCATTTCCAGGTAATCCCGCTTGTGCTGGTGATCGCAATGTGGGTCGTCGAGGACCTCGTTGCCAACCCCGTACCATATGGTACTGGGATGCTCGTGCTCGTCGATGTCGTACAATGCCTTACTTGGGTTGTGCACCCGTGCCCTCTGCGAACGAAGTTGTCGGCGTTAAATCTTCATCCAAATTTGATTTTTTTTTTTCATTTTATCATATTTACCATTTAAATGAATAAATATTTGCAAAAAATTTAAGAATTTGTTTTAAAATTTAGATTCAACATCAACTACAACATGCAGAGAAGAACAGAATAACGTTTGTTTTTGGAAGTCGACACACAACCATCGTCAGTGCTCATGAGTATCAATCACAACTTATTAATTATTAGAACAATGTGTTGAACGTCATTGCAATGTTTGTATGTCTTTGAAATGAAATTTGAATATGAGAATTACATCGTTAACTACTAAATTGATATCATTCTAAAAAATTTCTATTCCATATTTTTGCACACTTCTCTGACAAAAAGATTCGCTTTTGATTTTGTTTTTTCTAACTTGGTTAAGTTTTTGAATTATTTTAACGATTTCGATACATCGTTTCGGTTCAGCATCAGGTGTCAAAGTTTGACAGCAATTGATGTACTGGTTACCCCCGTCATAATCAATGATAGTTTGTTTACTTCTAAGCGGATGCCTTCTAAGACCGCCTATATGACATTTGCTTCCTTGAATATAGAAATTCGTTGGCGAATTAATTGTTTGTCCATCATATTGGATGTTGTCGAAAATTGCTGATTTCAGTTCATCATTAGTTTTACATTTCAATTTAGTTTTTGGCATGATTTTAAAGAATTGTTTTTGGTTTTTTAATAATTATTTTAAAGTAAATATATCCTGAGCAGTTGTTGTTATACAAAAAATTTATTTTATTTGAAACGAAGTAGCGAATTTATTGCAAAGCCAGAGAATTTGCAAGTTCAAGGTTATGCCATATTCAATAGCGACTCACAAGATTTCGATAAAAATATATACATATTTTTGCCGATATTACAGTGTTACCTCAGTTAAAGCAACCCTCGATATGCGCAACAACTCAATAATCGCAACAACCAAATTCTTGACATTGGTGACTCTGTCAACGCAACATAAAAACTACAAACGTACGCGCATACAGTTTTATGTTTTCGTACAAAAATCATTTCAGTTTACTTCAATTCTAGGAATAACAAAGAATTTTTTCGTGTTGCTTCTGTTTTTAAAATCAACACAGTTTAAAAAGTTCTGCGTAAAGGGTTGTTCTATTTGAATAAGTAAAAATGCCTGTAATGACAAAATTTGTTAAACTAACTAAAGCAAAAGAGCGAAATGTAAATGAAAATTTTGTTTTAGATTTAGTACCTGCAAAAAACAAAATGTCAGAATGCTATCGAAAGCTTTGAAGTTTGTCTTTAGGCGGAATGAGAATAGCAGCTCTTTGGGAGACATAATGATGTTGCAAAAGCTTCGAAAAATATGATTTCTAAAAAAACACAGTCCAAAATTTTACACTTTTTCTAATAAAAACCCGAATCTTTAACTTGATAAAAAATATCAGAACAAATTTACAAACATTAAGCTATAAACACATAGACCACAGCAGTCTTCACAACAGCAGAATTCAAATGCAGTTGCCTTCAATTGCTGCCATGTAGTTGGGTACTGAATTATTTTGAGAACGACAGCAGCTGAAAAATGAATTTGAAATTTCGATATTATTTTTCAATATTTGTTTCACTACATATTTCAGAGCTACCACATAAATATTTCACAAAAATAAAAATGAAATTACCAGCTAAACACGTTATAATATCGAGTAAAAATATAAAAGCACACCAATTTATTTATTTATTTTAATTTTGTTATGTTATTTTCGTTTAAATAACACAAAATATTTTAAGTTCTCATTGCCGTAACATTTATATTATATTGGCAGCTTTGTATCAGCTTATTGCTGCTTATGAAAATAGAAATTAGTCTAATTTGGCAGCAACAGCAAAAGTAGCATAGACAACAACCTGCCTTGCTGTCGTCAAAATAATCAACTTCATATAGGCTCGTGTATTTTTTTGACACATTGCTGCCTGTCGCTCGCTGTGGTCTATGTGTTTATAGCTTTAGAATGTGAACATTTTATTTAACTAAAAAAAAAAAGAAAAATGTATTATATTTTTGTAGTAACCCATATATAGTTTCTCGGATATGTGAATATTAGTAATTACTTTAGATGGGGGTTATCACTTTGCCATGTCTTATTACCACTAGATTTTGCTGTAAGTTGTATTTTATTCTTGAAGTAACTAACACCGAATATTAAGACATTCAATGCTTTGAATATCTGCCCGTCCTTCTGATCCAAAATTTTGCCTCGTTACTTTCTAAAGGGTGTTTTGTATAGAGTACCATAACTTTGAATTGACATCATTGCTTTATTTGAGCACCCATTTAACAGCTAATAGTTGCTTTTTTGTTTAGTTTGCTTTGAAATTTCATTTGAAATCGACTTACACCAGAGAAACGCGTGCAAATTGTTGAAATTTTTAATCAAAATAATTGTTCTATTCGTCAAACTCATCGTTCAGCGGGCGCTACAATTAATTTACTCAAAGAAACTTTTGATGAAAAAATAATTTCACGTAATGGTCCAATTAATTGGCCACCAAGATCGTGTGATTTAATCCCATTAGATTATTTTCTTTGGGGTTATGTTAAGTCACTTGTCTATGTCGATAAACCATGACCAATTGAACATCTGGAAATCAACACTCGAGTTATCGGAGAAATACGGCCGCAAATGCTGCGAAAAGTTGTTGAAAATTGGTGTTCCAGATTGCGCCTTCTACGCGCCAGCCGCGTATTTAAACATTAATTTCATAAAAGTTTCTTTCCAATACAGCCCGTTTCATTGATATTAAAAATATATTTCCTTGTTTCATTCGGATTTAAACTTTTGTTACTCTATAAAAAAAACACCCTTTATTAGTGAAAAAAAATTGTTAAAATCGGTCTAGTAGTTTTGGACCCCATTTTATACAAACAAACCTATTTTCCCCTTTATAATATTAGAATAGATTCCTATGAATTCCTGCAACGCATGAGGAAATTAATTGATGTTTATCCCATATCGAGTTTTTTTGAATTTCTGTATTGCTGTGATTTTATTTCTTTATATAAAATTAATAATTTTCAAATGAATTTTTATAAATTTAAGTTTTTTTTTATTTTTATTTTTGTTTTTAAAAGGTAGAGAATGTCGAATTCTGTTGAACTTTATCTTAGTAATTTAGCAATCGATCCAAGTAATAAGTTGAATATATATAATTTTGAAAAGTATTTGTGACCTCTGGTAAACGAAATTAGGTAAAGTGACATCGTCAAAATTACTATTCCAAGGAATTCAATTTTATTTCTCTCAAAAAAAAATATGTAACATTTATTTTAAAAATTTTACATACACAAAGTCTAACTATTGGTGTCCTTTACTACGTCTCGTTATCACTCGCAAGCTATCGTTTTATTTACCTTTAAATAGTTTGGTGGGTGTGTGTGTATGTGTGTGTGTGTGTGTGGCTTGTAATTGCAAACAATCTTTTGTACTTTATACAGTTTTCAAAATATTTATCCTTCTAAAATTGTGTATAAATAATTTTTCTTGCATTTACCTCAAGGCATTCTCATACTTATAAACTGAAGTAGATGGTGTACAGGCGTGGATAGAGGGTGCGGAGGGAAGGAAATGGGATATTTTTCCCAAACTCTTTTTCATTATTGGCATTTAAAAAAATAACATTTCAAAGAACACAATATTAGGATTATACACATGTTGCCCCCCAAAACGATACAGATGGATCCGCGCCTGATGGTGTAAGTTGCTTTATTTAATGTGCAGATATGTATGTACAATTGGAAGTACGCAAAATAGTGCAAAAGTAGTAAAAAGTATTTATTAAAGCAGCAATCAGAGGATGTGACGAAATAAATTTACGCCTTAAAATTATTTTAAAAGTTCAAATATTAAAAACAAATCAAATGTTGATTATGATCATTATACGTACCGTGTAAACTAAGAAGTTCAAAAATAGTGGGATAAAATTAGTGATAAAGTTAGCAATTTCGTGTTACAAGAAAATCACACTTCTATAATATTTGTAATTACAGCTTATCAAACTTGCCTAAAATTCTTACGGTTGCATTAACTAAAATTACCATAGAATTGGTGTAGCTGTGCTATAAAAATTTACTTCCATTTTTTTCATTTGTCTGACACAACATTGCCAAGGCAACTTTCATTTCTTCTGTAGTTAATTTTCTCTCTACTAACATACGAGTACATTATACAAAACTGGCACATTTAGAATATATACTTTCCTCCCAAATTTTTCAGTTAAAAGTAAAATTTTTTTTTCGTAAAAAATTTCTACTAGAATAAAGGAAACCAACAGAATATAAGAAAATACTTAGCAATACTTAAACAAAAGCTGCTGCCACGTTATAATAAATGTAGATTGCAACTGAAAAAAATGAAAAGAAAATATATATTATATATAATATATATTGGCACAACAAAAAGAAAGCTTGGGACGAGAGTAAAGGAACATAAATCTGACATCGGAAAGGGAAAGGAGACGACTGCGTTATCCCTTCACGCAAAAGAATGTAAACATAGCATTGATTTAGAAAACATTAAAATATTGGACAGGGAAAAGAAAGAAAACAAACGTTACACTCTGGAAAGTCTCAGGATACAACAAAAAATACAAAGGACAATGAACACAAAAGAAGATAAAGACAATACCAAGCTACAATATTCTGCTGCAATAATTTAATTAGTTAAAAAAGTACTGTGATATTAGCGTTAAGTTTGACAAATAAATTTGTGTTGTATTGTTTCTATTTTATTTATTTATTTATTTTATTTATACAAATTATGTGTCGTGAAGTCCAGTTTTGATATATTAAAGTATGAATAAATAAAACAACAGCGAAATTTAAAACAACAAAAGTTTGTAAGTCAAAATATTATACCTACTAATTATTTGATATGAAATTTATTAAATTATTGTGTTTTGTTGCTAGATTAAGCTAATAAAAAATACCCCTGAAGAAGTTTGAAACAAACAAACGAAACGTTGGGTGCTGAAAATAAAATGAATTAGTTTTTGTTTTATTTAAATTTTGGAATGACCATTACTAGCCCGAAGGTAACACCTATCAATAAACATTAATGAAAAGAAAAAAAATTTTAAATAAAAATCGCAAGCAGAAAATATTCAAGTTTCCAAGCGGAAATGTAGATTCATTTGTATGGAAGTGTGAGTTGATTTCTAAGTTTTCAACTTTTAAATACTTATAGCTACCATGAAATTAAATAAATAAAAAAGAATGAAACTATAAGAAAAGTAAGAACAAACTACAATACATACACACACGAACAAACGAACAAATTTGAATTGTTAAATAGTGTTTGTTTTCAAAAGAAATGTATACTTTTGCCACAGATCTGCACGTACAGCCACGGCTATTATTTTATTATTTTGAATTGTGTATTCGGACGGGCAAAAACTAATTTTAAATTAAATTTTAAACTAATTTCGAAAATGTTTAAGTTTTGTGTGTGCGTTTTTTTTCTGCTTGTTCCTTTTTTTATTTCCGCGTTTTATTTAACAAATGAAAAGACTATAATTGAATTTAGAAATAATATGAAAACACTTCTGCATCTTTTGGTCAAATTATTTACGAAATTTATTTCATTAAATTTATAGAAAATTTTGTTTAATAAAACCAAGGAAATTTTCCTTATATGCTTAAATACATACATATATTAATCGATACAACGCATAGAATATACTCTTTCCCTCTCTTTCTCTTTATTTTGTTCAAACGATTAGCTCAACCACTCGGCGACTATTGTGGCAGTTTAGCACTTTTTCACGTTTCATGCCAAACCTTTATTAATTCAAATTATATATTTTTTTTAATCTATTATATTACTACATCCATTTGTATGTACATATGTATATTATAATAAAAATGTGAAATATTTTAATACATATTTAATTTAATTTTTAATATTTATTTTTGGTTCATAAAAGATTAAACGAAATTGTGCATGAAAATTCGTTGTATTAACTCATAACACCGATATAATAATGAATATATGTATATGTACATATGTATGTAATCAAAATAGAACATAAATTATATAAAAGTAAGATGCATGTACTTATACGTATAAAAAGTTTCGAAAATATTAAAGCATTAAAAATATAATTATGTGATGTAATAAAAGCTAGAATTAGCTATAAATATAAATTAAACTTAAAGTAAAACTTACCATATATTGTTATTAATAAATGTTCTCTTGTTAAATGTATCTGCCTATTTCAACTCTGCCAGATTTTTATTAATTTCATTTACTCTGCTATATTTTCTATATAACCACTTTCATACCATACTACTTTCATATTTTATTATGGGTCATATGTTATTCTTCTACTAAATTTCATAAGAAAAATATTTTTTTTTTTTGGCTTTTTTAAGTTAAAGTACATACATACAAATGTACGAGTATGTGGGTTTTTTTTATTATTGGTGCCAAAAATAAAAACTCCATGTTCCCATTCCTGATGTATACAGAATCTCATTTTATTTCCTTCAAAAATAACTTTCTTTACTTCTGGTATCACTTTGCACTCTTAAAAACACAACACTCTGCATTTACTCTCAACTGCATTTAATTTTCATGCTCTCTTTTGTAGCTGTGACAAACAGTGTAGCCAGGTAAATATTGTCTAATGTCCCCAAATTAAAGAGTGTTGTCCCCAAAAATCCCCATTTTAAAACTGGAAATCCCCAATTTTGTCCCCAATAAATATATGTATATTAAGCATCAGAAAAAACTATTTTTTTATTACTTTTATTACATACATTTATTTAAGTTAATGCATTCGTATGTGCTCAATGGACCTTTTGACTCCATAGAATATTTTAAAATTCCATACACGGAATCAAATTAATTTTTTTCTATGCTTTTGAGTTGTAAATTTATACATAACTAAAAATTTTCCATACTCTCAGTAAATATTTTAAGCATTTATTTCGCTAGCACAGTTAAATAATCTAAAAAAAATTTGTTTGAACTCCTTTTGCTTCTAATTCCTTTGAAAATTCTATGCCAACATCAATTTTAGCAACAACCAAATTACTTTCCTTATAGTCAATTAGTACATCCATTTTGGCAATATTGAATTCAATAAATTCTGGTTTTAAAAATTTTGAACAAATTGTTATAAAAACCAACATCCTCAATACCATCGCCTTGAAATAATCGAAATATGGAGAAGAAAAACGCCAAGATACATAAACATATGTGTATGTAAATATATTTATGAAAGAAAATGGTAAAAAAAAGCAAATTTGATAATAGGTAAACTGAAAATGAAAAATCCCCAAATCCCTCCCCACGATAATCTGACCCCAAAAACCAGCTAAAATCCCCAATTTGGGGAGAAATCCCCACACCTGGCTACACTGGTGACAAAATTTAAACCAATAACAACACTAATAACGAAATACTCTTACGTCGACGCTAAACATTTAATAAACGTATTTCTCCCACTCAAGTAAATACATTCCAACGATTCACGAACAAGAAATAAGAACGACAATAACTTTTTTACTAACACGTACTCGTGAAAACACGAGTAAACAAGTAGCCGCTGCAGCAGCAGAACCATCTTATTTTCTTTACTATTGAATTCACTTTTACTTTTCTTTTCATCATCATTTGTAATCAATTACAACTTTATTAAATGATTTTCTTTAAAAATAGCACTTTAATTATGTTTGTTAAACATTTATTAACTCTTTTATTAGATTTTAATGAATCTTAACGCACTATTTATAATATTTAATAATTGTTGAACGAGACCGTATTAATCATGCGTGCGAACTTTAAAACACCGGGAGAAGAACTAATTTTTGTTATTCGTTATCAATCAAATGATGGTACTGAACCGTTTAAATATTGGGAATTGGTAGAGAATATGAATGCAAGCATGTACGTATAATATATCGCTCCTTTATTGCAACATAGTCATATCTTCATATCTCATATCATATGAGATATGACTATGTTGCAATAAAGGAGCGATATGTACACACATACATTAATTTATAGCTCCTAGGCAATCAAAGCGAATTCACTTACCGGGTGGTGTTAATTCTACAAGAAATACAACATTACAACAAAATTTGGCATATCAGCCCCTGTGCTTGCATTTGACATATCGATCTCTATAATACAAGAAAAAAGTAGCTCTGCTACATTTATGTACATACATATGTACATATGTATGTATGTATATCACCACCTGGTAAGTAATTCGCCTTGCCAGGAATTTAATCGGATTATTATGTGAATTATTTGGTAATTAATATATTAATAATGTAAAAGATATATCGAAAATTGTAACGGCAAGTTGAGTTGAGTTGTTGCGTTTTTTAGCAAAATAAAATTACTCTTTCAAATCATGATTCCCATAGAGATCGATAAAAATTTGTACATGCAAATTTGTATATGTCAAATTTCAAGTTGGTTTCAAGTTCGTTAAAATAATTATTGCTTTAATTAAAAACCAAAAAGTTATACCTTCTTAAATAAAAAAATAGCCTTTAAAAAAATTTTTTCAAACACAAACAACAATAATTTTCCATTATGAATGTGTTTACTTTTATGTGTTTATTTTTATGCTTTGTAATTCACAAAAAATATATTTGTGAGTTTTTGTATAAATAGATGAGCTTTGGAATTTTTTAAACATAAAGGGTAAAACATCTACTGATGAATTGGTATAGCTACCAACGAAATATATATCTAGATATTGCTAACCCGCAACAAATAAATAAAATTTAAAACATAAATAATAATATTTAACATGGTCATTTATATTTAAATGCAGTTTTCCTGCACGGTACATTGATGGAAGTTAGATTTGTTAAAGTTTAAAAAAAAAGCTACAAACTTTTCATAAGAAAATTATGAATTTTACTAAATAAATTATGGTTGTGCCTGGCTTTAAGATGGTAAAAAATAAACAAAACCTTTACAATTATTCCATAATTTCCATAACTGGTATATAAATTATAAAAAATAAATTCCAAATATAAAATTAAGCAAATTTTAAATGAAATAAAGAGGATAATTAACTCAACAAGAGAACATAATACATGATCGCATAACTTTGGTATTATTGACTGATTTCCAAACTTTTTTTTGTTTAATCTGTTTTCATGCAGTCAGGACCCATATCATTTCTCAATATTCTTTTTGTGTTTAAAAGTGTTCTCTTGCAATTGGGTCTCATAAATTTTTGTTTTAAATTTGGGGGAAAACTTGTTCTCCTAATTTTTGTTTTTTCATACTTTAACTCCTTAATTAGTAATTAAATCTTTCGTGGCAGTAATGTATATAAAATAGAAGTTAACCGAATGAGAATTTTTTCATCCAGTACTAAGCATAGTACCTTCTCTACACAACTGTGGTTTTGGTATGTCTATCGTACTTTGATAACAAAAATCAAAGTTTTTT
The DNA here is from genome assembly GCA_947311025.1 of Lypha dubia. Lineage (NCBI taxonomy): Eukaryota > Metazoa > Arthropoda > Insecta > Diptera > Tachinidae > Lypha > Lypha dubia. The sequence goes on from OX371264.1 coordinate 51,923,065, forward strand.
TTATAATACACTACACTTTTTTTAACACAGTATTATTTTAAAAGATTTTGAAACACAACATGCAACATGTAAAACAAGAGTTGGATGTACGCAGTTCATTGGAAGAAAAGAAATAGATTGGATACCAATTCGCAGTATTTTCCTTTATATAAAGAATATGTTATTCTATAAAAAAATAGTCTCAATAATTTTTAAAAGGACCAAGGATATTCCATAAAAGATTTATTAAATACAAATTGATTTAACTCAGGTTATTGGTGAAACAAAATTAAAGGAATTAATTGATTTTTTAATTTATTATAACCGGATACATTTTTCATCCTAACCACGACATCTATGTCTACAGGCGGCACGAGTGCACCAACGATTATTGTTGCCACCACAACCCAAGTAACGCATTTCTTGGCATCGCCTGGTACGAGCATCGTAGTACCAATTCCAACGGGCAAAACAACCACGGCCGCCACGACCAACATTACGGCCACCACGACAATTAGGATTAGCTGATAATGGATTGATAATTAAAATTACACATTTAAAATCGATTTTGTTTTTCAGTAAAACATACGTGCTCCGCATCCCTGGGCTGAAGTGTAGGCTACCAAGGCCACAAGTAATAAAGTGAAAGTGTGCAACAATTTCATGATTGAAAATTAAACTTAGACTTAACTCGATGTAGTCGAATTGTTTATGATTTAATTCGTCATTCAAGTCTGGTATTTATATCGGAAAAATATATCGACTTTTTTTTTGTTATTCAAAAATTATAAACAGAGACATTAAAAAAAGAAAAGAAATGAATTATGCGAAGCAAAACATAAGAATTTATTTATGGAAAATTCTATTTTATAGAAACAAAAAGGTTCTTTGTAAAATGAATTAACAATATATCTACACATTGATGTTAAATAAATATACATTGTATGGATCTATATATATATTTATTTATACAGTTGGAATTACTTCTACAACAATTTAAAAATATAATAAGTGAATTTCTTCAATTGTTTTCTGATTTAACTTCAGATAACTGCGGCGAAAACGAATAAGATTATTATATTAATTTCGATAATGAGGTTAGAAGTAGAGGAGTAGATAATAATTTATTGCTGTTTTATATCATTGGCAGTTAATTGAGGCTGTAAATATTTTGGTGAAATCTAATGCACAACTTAGTAAATTTAATTAAATCTTGTTTGATACCTAACAATATTATTATGTTACGTGGATTTGCTAAAGCCATACAATTCTTATAGTGGGTAGCTGAAAAAGAAAACTTCAACAAATAATCTGTGAAATCGATACACTCATTATTATAAGAAAGAAATGTATTATTTTAATAACATCTATGCCATATATGTACATGGTTTTATTCGAGAAATGACTTAATTTATAAAAATTCAATAAAATAATTAGAATATAAAAGGATGTAATTAAGTACGTAGTGGACTATTCCATACGATCAATCGAAGCTTGATTTAGATTTGAAAATTAGTTTAGCTTAAAACTTACCATATTCTGTTAACATGTATTATGTTCTCTTGTTGAGTTAATTATCCTCTTTATTTCATTTAAAATTTGCTTAATTTTATATTTGGAATTTATTTTTTATAATTTATATACCAGTTATGGAAATTATGGAATAATTGTAAAGGTTTTGTTTATTTTTTACCATCTTAAAGCCAGGCACAACCATAATTTATTTAGTAAAATTCATAATTTTCTTATGAAAAGTTTGTAGCTTTTTTTTTTAAACTTTAACAAATCTAACTTCCATCAATGTACCGTGCAGGAAAACTGCATTTAAATATAAATGACCATGTTAAATATTATTATTTATGTTTTAAATTTTATTTATTTGTTGCGGGTTAGCAATATCTAGATATATATTTCGTTGGTAGCTATACCAATTCATCAGTAGATGTTTTACCCTTTATGTTTAAAAAATTCCAAAGCTCATCTATTTATACAAAAACTCACAAATATATTTTTTGTGAATTACAAAGCATAAAAATAAACACATAAAAGTAAACACATTCATAATGGAAAATTATTGTTGTTTGTGTTTGAAAAAATTTTTTTAAAGGCTATTTTTTTATTTAAGAAGGTATAACTTTTTGGTTTTTAATTAAAGCAATAATTATTTTAACGAACTTGAAACCAACTTGAAATTTGACATATACAAATTTGCATGTACAAATTTTTATCGATCTCTATGGGAATCATGATTTGAAAGAGTAATTTTATTTTGCTAAAAAACGCAACAACTCAACTCAACTTGCCGTTACAATTTTCGATATATCTTTTACATTATTAATATATTAATTACCAAATAATTCACATAATAATCCGATTAAATTCCTGGCAAGGCGAATTACTTACCAGGTGGTGATATACATACATACATATGTACATATGTACATATGTACATATGTATGTATGTATATCACCACCTGGTAAGTAATTCGCCTTGCCAGGAATTTAATCGGATTATTATGTGAATTATTTGGTAATTAATTAATAGAGATCGATAAAAATTTGTACATGCAAATTTGTATATGTCAAATTTCAAGTTGGTTTCAAGTTCGTTAAAATAATTATTGCTTTAATTAAAAACCAAAAAGTTATACCTTCTTAAATAAAAAAATAGCCTTTAAAAAAATTTTTTCAAACACAAACAACAATAATTTTCCATTATGAATGTGTTTACTTTTATGTGTTTATTTTTATGCTTTGTAATTCACAAAAAATATATTTGTGAGTTTTTGTATAAATAGATGAGCTTTGGAATTTTTTAAACATAAAGGGTAAAACATCTACTGATGAATTGGTATAGCTACCAACGAAATATATATCTAGATATTGCTAACCCGCAACAAATAAATAAAATTTAAAACATAAATAATAATATTTAACATGGTCATTTATATTTAAATGCAGTTTTCCTGCACGGTACATTGATGGAAGTTAGATTTGTTAAAGTTTAAAAAAAAAAGCTACAAACTTTTCATAAGAAAATTATGAATTTTACTAAATAAATTATGGTTGTGCCTGGCTTTAAGATGGTAAAAAATAAACAAAACCTTTACAATTATTCCATAATTTCCATAACTGGTATATAAATTATAAAAAATAAATTCCAAATATAAAATTAAGCAAATTTTAAATGAAATAAAGAGGATAATTAACTCAACAAGAGAACATAATACATGTTAACAGAATATGGTAAGTTTTAAGCTAAACTAATTTTCAAATCTAAATCAAGCTTCGATTGATCGTATGGAATAGTCCACTACGTACTTAATTACATCCTTTTATATTCTAATTATTTTATTGAATTTTTATAAATTAAGTCATTTCTCGAATAAAACCATGTACATATATGGCATAGATGTTATTAAAATAATACATTTCTTTCTTATAATAATGAGTGTATCGATTTCACAGATTATTTGTTGAAGTTTTCTTTTTCAGCTACCCACTATAAGAATTGTATGGCTTTAGCAAATCCACGTAACATAATAATATTGTTAGGTATCAAACAAGATTTAATTAAATTTACTAAGTTGTGCATTAGATTTCACCAAAATATTTACAGCCTCAATTAACTGCCAATGATATAAAACAGCAATAAATTATTATCTACTCCTCTACTTCTAACCTCATTATCGAAATTAATATAATAATCTTATTCGTTTTCGCCGCAGTTATCTGAAGTTAAATCAGAAAACAATTGAAGAAATTCACTTATTATATTTTTAAATTGTTGTAGAAGTAATTCCAACTGTATAAATAAATATATATATAGATCCATACAATGTATATTTATTTAACATCAATGTGTAGATATATTGTTAATTCATTTTACAAAGAACCTTTTTGTTTCTATAAAATAGAATTTTCCATAAATAAATTCTTATGTTTTGCTTCGCATAATTCATTTCTTTTCTTTTTTTAATGTCTCTGTTTATAATTTTTGAATAACAAAAAAAAAGTCGATATATTTTTCCGATATAAATACCAGACTTGAATGACGAATTAAATCATAAACAATTCGACTACATCGAGTTAAGTCTAAGTTTAATTTTCAATCATGAAATTGTTGCACACTTTCACTTTATTACTTGTGGCCTTGGTAGCCTACACTTCAGCCCAGGGATGCGGAGCACGTATGTTTTACTGAAAAACAAAATCGATTTTAAATGTGTAATTTTAATTATCAATCCATTATCAGCTAATCCTAATTGTCGTGGTGGCCGTAATGTTGGTCGTGGCGGCCGTGGTTGTTTTGCCCGTTGGAATTGGTACTACGATGCTCGTACCAGGCGATGCCAAGAAATGCGTTACTTGGGTTGTGGTGGCAACAATAATCGTTGGTGCACTCGTGCCGCCTGTAGACATAGATGTCGTGGTTAGGATGAAAAATGTATCCGGTTATAATAAATTAAAAAATCAATTAATTCCTTTAATTTTGTTTCACCAATAACCTGAGTTAAATCAATTTGTATTTAATAAATCTTTTATGGAATATCCTTGGTCCTTTTAAAAATTATTGAGACTATTTTTTTATAGAATAACATATTCTTTATATAAAGGAAAATACTGCGAATTGGTATCCAATCTATTTCTTTTCTTCCAATGAACTGCGTACATCCAACTCTTGTTTTACATGTTGCATGTTGTGTTTCAAAATCTTTTAAAATAATACTGTGTTAAAAAAAGTGTAGTGTATTATAAAAAAAACTTTGATTTTTGTTATCAAAGTACGATAGACATACCAAAACCACAGTTGTGTAGAGAAGGTACTATGCTTAGTACTGGATGAAAAAATTCTCATTCGGTTAACTTCTATTTTATATACATTACTGCCACGAAAGATTTAATTACTAATTAAGGAGTTAAAGTATGAAAAAACAAAAATTAGGAGAACAAGTTTTCCCCCAAATTTAAAACAAAAATTTATGAGACCCAATTGCAAGAGAACACTTTTAAACACAAAAAGAATATTGAGAAATGATATGGGTCCTGACTGCATGAAAACAGATTAAACAAAAAAAAGTTTGGAAATCAGTCAATAATACCAAAGTTATGCGATCAACAACATTTTTTGGCTTAAATCTAGTTTAGTGACGCAGCTCCAAATGAAAAAAAAAATTACATAGGGCGAAAATTTAATGTGTTAACTTTCTCGGTAGCGCATAGTTTTCGGGTTATTGGCCTCTGAAGTTTTTATATATACATATGTACATATGTGCGATTTCCCTTTGCATTTCTCAACGTATAACGACAACTTTGGTATCATTTGAAAGCTTTTGACTTAAATAAAAAAAAGCACGGGTTAAAGATAAAATATTTGTAATTCTCATTTGATTCTTCATTACTTTTCAAGAATGTAGTAAGACAGGCAGTTTAGCTAAGTTGTTGTGATGTTGTTTAATTTTTTCGCTAACAATATTCTAGTGGAATTTCTTGAAAAAAAAATAATTCAGAGCCAAGTAAAATTTGTAAAAAAAAAATTATCCTTAAAATTGCTAACTCTTTCTTAAATCGCCAAGAAAGTCAACATTTGACAATTAAAAAACTTTAATGCCACATAAATTTAGATGTGTGTGAACATAAATTTAAATCTAATTAGCAAAGATTTGAACCAAAAATGTTATTCAAGCCAATTTCGCAGTTAACAGATGACTGTTAAAAGCTTAACAGTCATGCAGAAAAGGTGGGATATCTGTAATAATCTTGGGTCCTTAAAAATATTCAGTTTTAAATTTTCATATGGAATAAATTTCTGGAAAAGATTAAAACATTAATTCAAGTGTTACTTTATTCATACATGAGGCCAAATGGAATTTCTGAAGGATTTTGGCCAATGTGGCCAATATTATTACAGATATCCCACCTTTCTACATGATAGTCGACTCCCTGGACTACGATTTGTATATACTGGGATATTCCTATACATCACCATATTTCCATAAAAACCACTAATATTCATTCAAAATGAGTTTAGTCAACTTTTAACTCATCTGTTAAGTGTTTAACAGTGCTCTGTTAACTTGAAAATTGTGTCGACTAAAATTTTTGGTTCAAATCTTTGCTAGTTAAATTTAAATTTATCTCCATACTCATCTAAATTTAGGCATCGCCACAATTGGCAAGCAATAGCCATATCTAACAATTCTAGTTCACAAATATAATAAATTTTGTTGCTTAGTGTAACCGGCTTTTAAATCACTTTTCTCTTAATAGATACTCGTATAATCCTACGAATTTATTATGGTATTTTTCATATTCATGTTATAAAGAAGATTTTAAGCATAAATAATAACACTTAAATAAATTAAAATAAATATTAAAAAGCCAAATAATATTTCGTTTCCTTAAAAGCAGCCATTAAAGAAAGTTTAAGCAAATAAAGATTGATATTTCATTTCGAAAAACTGTCAAAACTACTTAACACTAGAGTTAAGCAAACATTAAAGAAGTCACATTTATTTAGATTAAAAAAAAATTAATGAGTATTAAAAAGCCAAAATAAAAAGTGAAACGTGATATTTGGAATAGAAATGAAATCTTTGCGTTGATTCATTTATATGCTACAAAGAACAAAATTCGTAGATTAATGGGATGAAATGTAACATAAAAGTGATGAAAAATTACATAAATTTTATTAAAATTCTTGTAATCACATTTTGTAGTTGCATTAATGTGCTACAAAACATTTTTAATGCGGAAAATGTAAAAGTTAAATATAAATTTATGGCTGGAGTCAAAATCCATACAAGGAAAATAATTTTGTTTTATTTTATAATTTTCAAGCAAAATAATTTTCATTAAATCACAAGTCGTTCGAAGGAGCATTTTCATTTTCAAAAAGCAAGTCCTCTCACCTAATTCCTTCATTAATTTGGAAACAATATTTATTAAAAATATAAATAATATGACCCTATTTCTGAACAATCCTAATGAATACATACACTGGAAGAAAAACATGTACTTTTGTATTTTTGTATTTAAGTAAGATATTTCCTACAAAATAATTTAAATATAATTTCTAAATTCATTAGAATTTAAGAACACATTTTTAAATGAAATAAAGTTTCCATAATTCATTGGCGTTTTCCACCCACCATTTTATTTATACTCAATTTAAGTAATACATATATCCAAAATTTTAGTTAATTTTTTTTTTCTGAGTGTACTTCATAACAAACAAAAACTAGTTTACAACAGAAATTTTTAACTTAGTTCAAGTATGACGTGCCATGATTAATGACTTAAAAAAGATCTAGGAAATTATGTTTACGCTTAAATAGTTTTCATAACTTTATTTTCTTTTAATTTACCAAGTGATTCATTATGAAAAATATTCCAAAAAAGTGTAAGAAGTGAATGAATAAATGTGTGTGTGTGTTTCATCATTAAAAGGACTAAGTAAAGAAAATTCCCTATGGGGTTTTTTTTCATATATAGTATATTTTCTTTTAACTCGATTTAATGCTAAGAAATAGTTAAAGAATAGAATGAATGGCTTTAAGAAATTACCATAATTGAAGAGTTTAAAATTAGAATAATTTGAAATGTACTAAAATACTTTAATTTGAACCACACAAATAAAGAACATCAATTAATTAATTTATTGCAATTATAATGAAAATTTTAATTGAATTTATAACTAAATACATTTTGCATCCCAACGAGGACATGCACGCTCACAGTCGCTATGGCTGCACCAACCCAAGTAAAATATCGAACGACATTGTCTCCTGCCAGCATCGTAGTACTATATATGACGGGCCGAACTACCACGTCCTCTACCACCAGCATCACTAGAACCACGATAAGAACGACACGCTTTATATAAATTAATAATACAAATTATTTAAAATTAAAAAGTTTTTTTTTTAATAACACATACCGGATGATCATCTCTGTGCTGAAGTACCCAGCAGGAAAAGGTAATGAATAGTAAACGAGAGAGTAAAGTACAGCATGTATAATTTTTCATTCCAGAGTTCATTATTGTTAACACAGAACATGTCCTAGGAAAGTAATGAATTCGTTTAATGTGTACCGCGAATAAATCCTATAATTCATTTCTTTTTAACAATTTAAAAGGAAAATGCGAACACTTGTGCACAAGCAAAAACAATACATTCCTTGATCGTAAGAACTGGTAATATACGTGGTAATTTTTTGTGTGATCAAATTACCTTCTCGTTTCCAATAGATTGCATTATTTGGCCTTGGAAAATAATTCATCATATCTTCCATTTAATATGTAATCCATGACCATTTTTCTCGCTGGGTATAGGCTAACAAGACCACAAGTAATAAATTGGAAATGTATAAGAACTTCATGATTGAAAGTTAAACTTTCATTTTAGTCTGATATTTATATCGGCTCAAGTTCAGTTTTATTGAATTAATGAAAATTCAAATTACTACGAGTTTTTTCATGTTGCATGTGCAATCAGTTTAGCAGAACGTATCAGTATACCAATTTCAAGGCCGCAACACCTCTCATCAGCGTTCATTGGTCCATTTTGACAAATTTCGTAAAGTGGATAATAATTGGGAAGAATATCAACTATTTAACCAAGTTCTTCTCAAATGAAATAGAATACGAGAGTTAATTTAATTCATTTTTATTCTATTTTTACACGTTGAAAAAATTTGGTTAGTACGAAATTCCCCATCACTGGTTGGAAATTACTAATAATCAACAATAAAACTGAACTTGAGCCTGATAATATTAATTTTCATATGTAAATCAATATAAGTTCAATTAATAAATAAATAAAATAAATAAGTTTATTCGTAATAATATAAATATATTTAATTGATTTATAAAATATATTCTTTCATTATTAAAAATGCAAAATAAATTTTTGAAACGCATGTGCACGAAGCAAATAAGCAAATACAAATATTTAAATAATCTCTAAATTAAGCATACTAGTGTTTTATTTTTCGCAATTGTTTTTAGGCGATTGTTTGCCATAAACACTTGTGGACTATGAATTTTAAAATCTTTAGCAAATTCTATAAATTTTCCTTCTTTTTTTTTTTTGTTTTGGTAAATTTATTATGTTTTAATGAGCACAAGATATTTGAATATTTACAAGAAAGTACAAACAAAGTCATTTTTTTTTTTTTGATAATTTTATTATTTATTGAATCTTCAATTATAGATTAAATTATCAATAAGTTTTTCAAATCTTAAATCTAAAAAATATTAAATATAAGTTTAGCCAATGCTAAACAAAATTTTTAATTTCAACGGTTAATTTATGTTGTTTTACATCTCTCGTGAACGGCTGAGAAAAAGAGTATCCCTTCTTTTCAGCCGGGTGTGGCCTCTATAATTTAAAATATTGCGCGCAAGTACATTTGGGTGTACCTCAAGTTTTTTTTATATATTTTTTAGCGTTTTTTGAAAATACTGTCTTCACCAATGGAACATCTAGATCTTTATGAATTCGATGATTTCTGTTGTAATTGTACGTAGAATTTTATTCTGTCGCCTTTGAATTTTTTCGACATTTGATGCTGAGGCAGTGCCCCATAACTGGATTCCATAGAACAATATTGGTTTCACATTTCTGCTCATTCACTTTTATCCGCCATTGTTTTAGATTCCGGGAAGCTTCTACAGGATTTTCATGAACGCTTAGAAAAGCCGTATCATCAGCAAATGTTGACGTGTGAATGTTACTGCTTAGCGGTAAGTCAGAGGCATATATTAAGTAAAGTAATGGTCCGAAGATACTGCCTTGGGGAAATCCGGCTTCGATCGACTGCGGTGGGCTTAAAAAATTGCCTTCCCTTACTACAAATTTCCGTTGCATTAGATAGCTTTTTAAAAGCTTAACGATATTTGCTGGTAGATTTTTTAATAGTTTGTTGATAAGACCTTCGTGCCATACTTTATCGAAGGCTTGAGAAACATCTAAAAAGAGCGCAGAGCAATATTTCTTTTTTTCAAAAGTGTCTCTAACAACATTCACAAGTCTGTGAGTTTGTCTGCGAAACCCGAATTGATGATCTGGAATGCTTCCATTACTAGTCACTATAGGCTGTCAAGACTAGTAATAGTATTTTCAATCTTCCTCATGTTAAATCTCAGCGGTATTTCTCGTATAGAGACGACTGGTTGCAGTTCAATAATATCAGAAATATTCGGGGTTAATACTTTTTCTAGGTGCTTAACAAATAGATCACCTTTTTCAGCATCAGTTCTTGCCCAATCACCATTCGAATCTCGTAACGGAGGTTTGCAAATCACTGGCCTTTTAAGTCCTCTGGCTGCACGCCACAGCGAATAGTCTGTTTGTGGTGTTGCATCGAGTTCTTGAAGAAATTTTTGCATTGCATTTTTTTTGTGTTTGTAAAACTTTTCTGAGCTGTTTGGTACACTCCTTAAGCCTTGATTTTAGCTGAGGCGATCTGTAACGTTGCCATTCACGTCGAGCTCTCCGTTTTTCAGTCAATAGCCTTTCTATATCTACAGAAAAAATATTGCTAAATCTCACTTGTTGATTTGTTTTATTTGAAGCAGCATTAAAAGCAGCTTCAAACAACCTGAGGGAATCGTCTATGTCAGAGGGTGTTCTTAGCGGCATTTTTTCCGAGCAATGAGAACTAAGATATTTTCTGTATTTCAACCAGTTAACACGTGCAGATGTCATCGGTAAATTACATGTTGGTGTTACAGTTGTGAGTGAGTAAATAGTGACAATTGTAGGTGAGTGATCTGAAGATAAATCCAAAGATGCTTGAACTTCAACCAACTCGCTGGGATCAGGAATTTGCACTGCTTGCTTGCTCTGGCCAGGTTTTGAACCCAGGCCGCAAGTCATTGTTTGCTTAGAAGTCAATGCGCTAACCACTTCAGCCAACACCACCCTTTTTTAAATAAGAAGGGATCAACCTAGACTTGTGTTAAACTCCTTCCAACGCTGATTTTAGCCACAAAACAATGATCGAACCCATGTAATAATTTATTATCTCTTATATTAATGGCTTAGCCTGAATCCACACATACAATGATGCTAACACACACAAAAAGTAAAGATTTTGTCTTAAGAAGACAACCGGAAAGCAGTGCGACAATATTTTTTGTAGTTTTTCGATTTTTTGACTTGTATTAATTGGTGTGGCTTAAATCATAAGAAAGTGCGCAATTATGTGCACAAAGGTTCGTATCAGTCCGTTTTATCTTTATCTGTTTTTGGGATATGTTGTATCAAACCACATTTGTTTTCTGCAACGAATGTTATGGGGCAGTAAGTCAAACAAACAGTTCTGCGTTGTCCCATAAGAACTATTGTTCTGTTGTCGTATTAGTCAGAAAAACTGTTTTGTCTAACGACGGTGTGGGTTCAGCATTAAGCTAAGCGTCATCTCGTCTAAATAATAAACAATTAAATGAAAACTATTCGATAGTGCGTTATCCTTTATGTTGTTCATTTCATTCACATGGTCTTCAACATTTAGTCAGCTTTTATTTCAATTAAGAAATAATAAATAAAGATAACGTCCTTGTGATGCAAACCACATGTATACTTATGCAATTATTAAATCTATTGTGGCCATAATGTATGAATTTGGTATTGCAAAATCGATTCCATTGTGAACTTTCAGTTTATCAAACGTTTGTTAGTAACGAGTTCAATATGCAATCATTTACTTATTGATTAAATTGGCAACAAGTTTATATATTTTGATAGTCTCTCTCTCTCTCTCTCTCTCTCTCTCTCTCTCTCTCTATTAACCTCCTTGCGAATTTCCACTTCAACTTAATATGTTGAGGTTATCATGTCATATATTGGCATTTAATGATTTCAGCAATTAAGAACTGAAACATAACTTAATACATGATAAATATTATCGTATACTATTTGCAACAATATTTAGTATTTCTTAATTATTTAAAGATGTTTGAACAATAGACACAATACAACATGGATATTCAATGTATGAGTTCATATTCTTCTTTATGCATACATACACACAACTGTTTGTCTAATTCAATGTGTTTATTATTTTATTGTTAAAAAGATAATTTATAAATTATTACCTTGTGCACATATATGAGTATTCACAAGGCTCTTGAAAGCTTTAAAGCATACAAATGCAGATCTCAAAAATAATGATAAATAATTGGAACATTATTTTTATAAAAAAAATTGTCGTACTGAAAGCTTTTAGGTCTCATATTATTTGAATAATTCATACTGTTTTACATAACATGATGTACAAGCATTTTAGAAGAACAGAAAATAATAAGAACAAATAAGAGGCTATGCCCTTCACCAATCTATATGTATATTTGTATTTTATGGACGCATGTAAAGTTATTAGCTGCAAATTTTGCGAGGTCAGCATTTGGGGTGACCGAAATGAAAATTATCTCTAATAATCTAAAACAATTATACTACAGTCGAACTTCCATAACTGGAACTTCTCTAACTCGAATTTTCTCTAACTCGATGTAATTTGGTTGGCAGTAGCGTTAAAAGAACAAATCATATACAATTTTCCTTCCGTAACTCGAACTTCTATAAGTCGAAGTTCTCCATAACTCAAACAAAAAACATACTTATGAACTCTATAACTCGAAGAAATCTGCTTGTTTAAATGGTTTTTTGTTTTTGCTTTATTTATTGTTTGTTTTTTTACTCTCCTTTGTTGCTTAATCTGGTTTCTATATTTTACATGCTATTTTTGTTCATTTTTTTTGGGTAATTAGAAATTTTTTTCTTTTTGTTTGTGTAAGTATCAGTTCTATGCATTATTCGGGCTAGATGATAAATGTTGAAATCGATTTTTTTCACTATTATGGCAACTAAACGTGTTTTAAAATGCTTATCAATTAAAGAAAAATATAAACTTATAAAAGACGTCGAAGATGGATTAAAGAAAAAGGAAGCAGCTGATAAATATGGTATCCCGGCAAGCACGGCCTCAAAAATAAGGAATCAATTATCAACTCGTTTGAATCTGGATTTCGTTTATATAGTAAAATATTAAGGACCCAGTAACTTATTTCAGTCAGTCACTTATTTCAGAATATTTTACTTAACTGCAATTTTTTAATTAAGTATGTAGTTTTCCATTAAAGGCTATTTTAAATAAAAATACATAGTACGAAAACCTTTTATTATATCTTGACAAAGAAATCTGTAACTCGAAGTCTCCGTAAGTCAAAGTTTTTTTTTGGGATAATGGTGATTCGAGTTATGGATTTCGACTGTATTTAATATTTTAACCCGTCTTTCATTTCATATTACAAACAAAATTTTCCATTTTCTATTGCTTAAAAGCTTCTATGCCTGAAGAAAAAAGAAGTTTAAATAAAAAAAAGGTGATGCTGCTAACAAGTTTATTTTGCACAAAACACTGCAGTGTATCAAATTTTAGTCCCGATGATTTAATGATAAATTCTGTGGCACCGTCATATATTTAAGAAATTTAAAATAAAATTATTATTATTATTATTATTTATTAATAGATTTTAATTTACTTCATTTACAATCTTAGAGATATAAACTTATTATAATCTATAATAGGCATAACATATTGGTTGTGAGCCAGACTGGCAAATAAAAGCTGAGTGAAACAAAAAGGAGTTTGATTATTTCGTATTAAAGTTACATAAAATATAAGTTACGGCTCTGGTTAATTAAGAAACAATTATTCTTCGGGGTTGGAGAATTATTATATGCAAAATAAAATATTAAAAAATAAATAAATAAAAAAAGAAAAATTATAAAGGAGTCTATTCATATTCAGTTAGTATTAGCTTTCTGTATTTCCAACAGTTTTCTAAATATTTATAAAGATTTACAAAGTTGTTTCCATTTAGTACGTCTAGTACTTCACTATGGTAGAGAATGGTGCTACGGAAATATTTCAGTCTGAGTTCCTTGTATATCGGACAAATTCCAATAAAATGAAAAGTATTCTCAACAGCATCTAAATTACATAAGGAGCATAGGCCTATTGACGATTTTTTGAAAGGTCTAGCATTAAGATCTAACATTCCACCTCGTACCCTGATGATTAAACTTGCAGCACGAGACGAAAGGGAGGATATCGATAGAGATAATTTAGCTCAGGATACAAATCATGGAGCTGAGAACGTCTTGCATCAGAAGTGAAATCGCATGATTCCTGTGTTTTTATAAGTTGTAGGATTTGTGATGAATATGAACATAGTGGAATGGATGCGTCTTCAGGTACAAATTGGATCTTCTGACATATGTTTATCCATTCTTCTGCCCAAAAAGTATTTTTTGCGATAATCATCTCAGATAAAATTCGGGGGAGTCTGTGATTAGGTAAGTGAAGAGCTTTATTCACGTAATCAAAATGCAGCTTCGGGTATCAGAGTACATCGAGTTGATACCTGTTTCTAGGTAGAGTATGTAGTTAGGAGTATTAGTAGGTAGATAGAGCATACTTTTTATAAAGTATCTTAAAAGCTTTTCAACATCATCATATTTTTTATAACCCCAAATTTGGGCACCATAGAACATTATTGACCTTGAAGCCGCATTAATTAAAGATTTTAAGTTTATTGAGATTTGATATCATAGGGTTCTTTATGTAGCTGGACCATCGCCATTTTGGAAGAAGCTAATTTGTTTTCAGTGTGTTTTTTAAATTATAAATTGTAGTTAATATCTATTCCCAAGTATTTGTAACTGTTTACGATTTGTATGTTATTATCCCCAAACTTCCAATTAAGATTTTTCGAGATTCTAGTGCCAGTGCGAAAAACTATTATTTTTGACTTCTCAAGGTTAACTTTCAGGCACCAACGATAACAATACTTGTATAGTTCATCAATCATGTTTTGTAGGGTATGTGGTGAATCTGCTAATATGACAATGTCATCAGCATAAAGGAGAACTTTTACACGAACATCTGAAACGCATACTCCGCCGGGTAGAGCATTGGCTAAATCATTCAGGTACAAGGAAAATAATATTGGACTTAAAACGCAGCCTTGTTTTACCCCTATATCCACAGGGAACGATTCCGAGTACTCTCTACCGGATAGAATTTGACTAGTATTATTTTCATAGTAATTTTGTAAGATGCGTATAAATTTAGAAGACAAACCCATCGTAGCAAGTTTATAAAATAAAGCATTTCTTGGTATAGTATCAAAAGCAGACGAAAAATCAATGAAAAATGCATAAGTCATGTTGCCTGCTATTTTATTTAAGTGAACAATATTTACGAGATTAAATATGTTATCAATAGTCGAGTACTATTTTCTAAATCCAGCCTGGTATTCGTTTAATATATTAAATTTGTCAACCCAGTCCGTCAGACGATTTAATAGTATATTATTGAAAATTTTAGATAGGGTATCCATAAGCGATAATCCGCGGTAGTTATTTGGAATATTGGGGTCACCTTTTTTTAAGAGTGGAATCAGTATGGATGTTGTAAAACATGTTGGCATTTTTTCTTTTAAGAATATGTTGTTTAGGACATACAATATTTCCTTTACAAAACAAATTGGAGCGTATTTATAGAACTCGTAGCAAATTCCATCTTGACCAGGTGCCTTATTTTCCTTTAAAGATTTTAAAACCGATGTAAGTAAAATAAAATCATTAACCAAATTTTATACATCAGTCCAGGACCCAAGTCTCCAACTCTCCTGGTGGCTTCAGAAAACAGATTTCAACTACAGACAGATAGAAAAACGGAAAGACAGACGTATATGGCTCATTCAATTTTCGTATCTATAAGGATCTAGAATATATATACTTTATGGATATCATATAAATATTGTGGAACTTACTGGCAGAATGACAAACCTATTATTATCCTTACGGACTTTAATGAAGTATTTAAAAACGGACATTGGAAAAACTTAGAATAACAGCAACACTATTTAACAAATTATGTAATTCATATTTAAAACACCTTTACATTTTTTTTAAACATATTCAATTAAAAGCCATTTTAATTTCTATGCAAACAAAATTATTACTTTATTTAAAAAACAAATTTGGTCAAAAAAATAAAATCATATTTTAACGGATGAAATATTTAACGGCGACATCTTTGTTGACAAGCGGCACGGGTGCACCAACGATTATTGTTGCCAGCACAACCCAAGTAACGCATTGAACGACATTGACGACCACGCGCATCCCAGTACCACATGGTACGGGGTCGGCAACCAGGTCCACGACGACCCACATTGAGGCCACCAGCACATGAAGGCCTACCTGGAAATTTGTTAAAAAAAATAAAGTTAAATCAAAAACCATTTTTTTTTTTTTCTTTTTTAAAGAAAACCTACCTGGCTTGCCAGGACATCTTGCAGCCGAGGTGTAGGCCACTAAAGCCACCAACAATAAAGTGAAAATGTGTAAAAATTTCATTTTAATTTTTGTAAATAATCAATTGAACTGATGATGGTCAAGTTGTTTATGATTTAATATCCCCGCTTGAATTGGTATTTATATGAAATTTCAAAAATGGTTTCTATTCAAGTTGATTTGTATACATATTTTTGTTAAAATTATTGTTTAAATTTCTTTTATAATACTGTACAGCTGTTTAAAAATAACTCTTTGTTTATTAATCAATATAAGCCATTCAGATTTTAAAGCAAATGTTTTAATTGTTGCGATACGAAATTAAGTTTTTAAAGAAAATTTTCCATTAAAATTCAGAACAAAATTTTTCCAATCTGTTTCAAAATGTTAGTACATTGAACTTTTCTTTTTAATGTCCTAAATTTTAGTTCTTATTAAGGCAAATTGTATAAAATAATAAAAACAAAACTTAATTAATATAGCATATTTATATTCAAAACAGGCATCATAGGAAAATCCTTAAATATGAATGCAAGGATACAAACCAAAAACTTTAGTCGAGCCAAATATAACAGGTTACTGCAGTGAACACTGTTAAACACTTAACTGTCGTAGGATGAGTAGGAATGTCCCACTACAAACAATTCTGACGTGAATTTTTCCAAATTTTTAAATTATTTGCTTGCTTGATGTTTTTTGAAATCAGTAGGATAATATTGTTTGTCGCTTAACTTCGCTATTTCTGAACTGACAGTTTACCCCCATAGCATTTTTTAGAATTTTTGTTTGTTTGTTTTTAAAGTATTGCTTTTTTAAATCGGGAGAAAATTTGTTTCCCTAACGAATTTCATAATTCTTTTTGCTTGCTTCTTGGTACCATAAATTATTATTTCGGGAAAAGTGATTACCACTCAACACGCCATCCTACTCATGCAAAAAAATTTAATGGTCGCGTAACTCCTAAATTTATTGACCGATATTTTTGTTTGATCGGGGTTTCTATTAGTGTGATATTTTTTTTTTTTTTTTTTTTTTATCAGAGAGCTAAAATATTGGTCTCATAGAAATGTAAGTGACCCCCTGAAATATTGGTTAAAATAAATCTGCTTTTTTTTTGGTAAAGAAAGTACTTTAAATTTCGTGGGTCTAATATGAGAACTATATCGTGTTTTAAACTTTTGCAAAGTTGCGTCTATTTTCTTATCTCTTGGATGGGCTTTTTGTATTGCATTACTATATTTAATTCTATGCTTTAAGCTCTGAAACTGTTGAATTTACTTGTTAATTTTTTTAGCTGCATAGAGTAACTAGATCTCGAAAGCATTAGATTTTGAAAGCATTAACGAATTTATTTGATATCACTTTTATGTATTACACAATTTTGCTGCTCTCTATATTTAATGAATACGTTATAAAAATATATTCGGTTTTAATAAACTCCCAATAACATTCAATATAACAATACAACAACTGCCACACATTTAATTTATGCAACTTTGTGGCCAAAAACACGACAAACACAAACAGAAAATAAAATGAAAGGAAATCATTAAATTAACTGTGGAATCATTTCCAAAAACAACTAAACAAACAATTTAATTTGATCCTTTATAAGCGCCCCGAAAGTAAATTTTTGCAAAACTCCAATTATCATTGGCGGTATTCAGTTTGTGATGCAACTGATCTTACAAAAGAGCAAATGCTAAATTTTGAAGTTCTCTTATAAAATCTAATGGAAAATCTGTGCATTTTTTGTTATATTTTACAAAAGACCAACAATTATTTGTACTTGTACTTTTGCAAGACCAGTTACACCACACTCTGAATACCTCCATTTTGAATTAAAGTATTTTAGATGCAATTATTATTCGCTTAATTGTGTGTTTGTAAATTGTTTATTCTTTATTCCAGCTAAACTAAAGAAGGTGCAATAATTAGAAAGAAACGAAATGTATTTTTGTTTGTGTGAAAACAAGGAAATACTACTCGTTAATTTTGTGTTTATCTTTAGGAAAAAAAAAGTAAAATAAACACAACTACAAAATACTTAGAACTAATTAAAAATTTATTTAAATGGTTTTCGGGAAATAGTCTTTTCGTTTAACTAAAAACAATTGCCTTTACTTTTCAACAAATCTTATGTTTACAAATTGTATCATCTGTAAAAGAAGCACAATTATCCGTATGAAAGAAAATGTTCATAAAAAGCCTTTAAAATATAAAATGAGTTTGAAGACAGATTTAAATTTTATTAGCAGAGAGGCGAACCAGAAATTTTATTCGAGTTAAGTTTGCAGCTTAACAGAGCACAGTTTATCACTTAACACTCGCAGTAAAACTTAAAGAAATTCATAATACATATTGACAAAATGGTGATGTGTAATAATATCCCACTACATAGAAATGGTGGTCTATATGTGAAATAAATTTTTGAAATTTGGAAAAATTCACGTCAGAATTGATGTAGTGGGACATTCCTACTCATCCTACGACAGTTAAGTGTTTAACAGTGTTCACTGCAGTAACCTGTTATATTTGGCTCGACTAAAGTTTTTGGTTTGTATCCTTGCATTCACTTTTAAGGATTTTCCTATGATGCCTGTTTTGATTATAAATATGCTGTATTAATTAAGTTTTGTTTTTATTATTTTATACAATTTGCCTTAATAAGAACTAAAATTTAGGACATTAAAAAGAAAAGTTCAATGTACTAACATTTTGAAACAGATTGGAAAAATTTTGTTCTGAATTTTAATGGAAAATTTTCTTTAAAAACTTAATTTCGTATCGCAACAATTAAAACATTTGCTTTAAAATCTGAATGGCTTATATTGATTAATAAACAAAGAGTTATTTTTAAACAGCTGTACAGTATTATAAAAGAAATTTAAACAATAATTTTAACAAAAATATGTATACAAATCAACTTGAATAGAAACCATTTTTGAAATTTCATATAAATACCAATTCAAGCGGGGATATTAAATCATAAACAACTTGACCATCATCAGTTCAATTGATTATTTACAAAAATTAAAATGAAATTTTTACACATTTTCACTTTATTGTTGGTGGCTTTAGTGGCCTACACCTCGGCTGCAAGATGTCCTGGCAAGCCAGGTAGGTTTTCTTTAAAAAAGAAAAAAAAAATGGTTTTTGATTTAACTTTATTATTTTTAACAAATTTCCAGGTAGGCCTTCATGTGCTGGTGGCCTCAATGTGGGTCGTCGTGGACCTGGTTGCCGACCCCGTACCATGTGGTACTGGGATGCGCGTGGTCGTCAATGTCGTTCAATGCGTTACTTGGGTTGTGCTGGCAACAATAATCGTTGGTGCACCCGTGCCGCTTGTCAACAAAGATGTCGCCGTTAAATATTTCATCCGTTAAAATATGATTTTATTTTTTTGACCAAATTTGTTTTTTAAATAAAGTAATAATTTTGTTTGCATAGAAATTAAAATGGCTTTTAATTGAATATGTTTAAAAAAAATGTAAAGGTGTTTTAAATATGAATTACATAATTTGTTAAATAGTGTTGCTGTTATTCTAAGTTTTTCCAATGTCCGTTTTTAAATACTTCATTAAAGTCCGTAAGGATAATAATAGGTTTGTCATTGTGCCAGTAAGTTCCACAATATTTATATGATATCCATAAAGTATATATATTCTAGATCCTTATAGATACGGAAATTGAATGAGGCATATACGTCTGTCTTTCCGTTCTTCTATCTGTCTGTAGTTGAAATCTGTTTTCTGAAGCCACCAGGAGAGTTGGAGACTTGGGTCCTGGACTGATGTATAAAATTTGCTTAATGATTTTATTTTACTTACATCGGTTTTAAAATCTTTAAAGGAAAATAAGGCACCTGGTCAAGATGGAATTTGCTACGAGTTCTATAAATACGCTCCAATTTGTTTTGTAAAGGAAATATTGTATGTCCTAAACAACATATTCTTAAAAGAAAAAATGCCAACATGTTTTACAACATCCATACTGATTCCACTCTTAAAAAAAGGTGACCCCAATATTCCAAATAACTACCGCGGATTATCGCTTATGGATACCCTATCTAAAATTTTCAATAATATACTATTAAATCGTCTGACGGACTGGGTTGACAAATTTAATATATTAAACGAATACCAGGCTGGATTTAGAAAATAGTACTCGACTATTGATAACATATTTAATCTCGTAAATATTGTTCACTTAAATAAAATAGCAGGCAACATGACTTATGCATTTTTCATTGATTTTTCGTCTGCTTTTGATACTATACCAAGAAATGCTTTATTTTATAAACTTGCTACGATGGGTTTGTCTTCTAAATTTATACGCATCTTACAAAATTACTATGAAAATAATACTAGTCAAATTCTATCCGGTAGAGAGTACTCGGAATCGTTCCCTGTGGATATAGGGGTAAAACAAGGCTGCGTTTTAAGTCCAATATTATTTTCCTTGTACCTGAATGATTTAGCCAATGCTCTACCCGGCGGAGTATGCGTTTCAGATGTTCGTGTAAAAGTTCTCCTTTATGCTGATGACATTGTCATATTAGCAGATTCACCACATACCCTACAAAACATGATTGATGAACTATACAAGTATTGTTATCGTTGGTGCCTGAAAGTTAACCTTGAGAAGTCAAAAATAATAGTTTTTCGCACTGGCACTAGAATCTCGAAAAATCTTAATTGGAAGTTTGGGGATAATAACATACAAATCGTAAACAGTTACAAATACTTGGGAATAGATATTAACTACAATTTATAATTTAAAAAACACACTGAAAACAAATTAGCTTCTTCCAAAATGGCGATGGTCCAGCTACATAAAGAACCCTATGATATCAAATCTCAATAAACTTAAAATCTTTAATTAATGCGGCTTCAAGGTCAATAATGTTCTATGGTGCCCAAATTTGGGGTTATAAAAAATATGATGATGTTGAAAAGCTTTTAAGATACTTTATAAAAAGTATGCTCTATCTACCTACTAATACTCCTAACTACATACTCTACCTAGAAACAGGTATCAACTCGATGTACTCTGATACCCGAAGCTGCATTTTGATTACGTGAATAAAGCTCTTCACTTACCTAATCACAGACTCCCCCGAATTTTATCTGAGATGATTATCGCAAAAAATACTTTTTGGGCAGAAGAATGGATAAACATATGTCAGAAGATCCAATTTGTACCTGAAGACGCATCCATTCCACTATGTTCATATTCATCACAAATCCTACAACTTATAAAAACACAGGAATCATGCGATTTCACTTCTGATGCAAGACGTTCTCAGCTCCATGATTTGTATCCTGAGCTAAATTATGACATCAAACCTCTATCGATATCCTCCCTTTCGTCTCGTGCTGCAAGTTTAATCATCAGGGTACGAGGTGGAATGTTAGATCTTAATGCTAGACCTTTCAAAAAATCGTCAATAGGCCTATGCTCCTTATGTAATTTAGATGCTGTTGAGAATACTTTTCATTTTATTGGAATTTGTCCGATATACAAGGAACTCAGACTGAAATATTTCCGTAGCACCATTCTCTACCATAGTGAAGTACTAGACGTACTAAATGGAAACAACTTTGTAAATCTTTATAAATATTTAGAAAACTGTTGGAAATACAGAAAGCTAATACTAACTGAATATGAATAGACTCCTTTATAATTTTTCTTTTTTTATTTATTTATTTTTTAATATTTTATTTTGCATATAATAATTCTCCAACCCCGAAGAATAATTGTTTCTTAATTAACCAGAACCGTAACTTATATTTTATGTAACTTTAATACGAAATAATCAAACTCCTTTTTGTTTCACTCAGCTTTTATTTGCCAGTCTGGCTCACAACCAATATGTTATGCCTATTATAGATTATAATAAGTTTATATCTCTAAGATTGCAAATGAAGTACATTAAAATCTATTAATAAATAATAATAATAATAATAATAATTTTATTTTAAATTTCTTAAATATATGACGGTGCCACAGAATTTATCATTAAATCATCGGGATTAAAATTTGACACACTGCAGTGTTTTGTGCAAAATAAACTTGTTAGCAGCATCATCTTTTTTCATTTAAACTTCTTTTTTCTTCAGGCATAGAAGTTTTTAAGGAATAGAAAATGGAAAATTTTGTTTGTAATATGAAATGAAAGACGGGTTAAAATATTAAATACAGTCGAACTTCCATAACTCGAATCACCATTATCCCAAAAAAAAACTTTGACTTACGGAGACTTCGAGTTACAGATTTCTTTGTCAAGATATAATAAAAGGTTTTCGTACTATGTATTTTTATTTAAAATAGCCTTTAATGGAAAACTACATACTTAATTAAAAAATTGCAGTTAAGTAAAATATTCTGAAATAAGTGACTGACTGAAATAAGTTACTGGGTCCTTAATCTTTTACTACATAAACGAAATCCAGATTCAAACGAGTTGATAATTGATTCCTTATTTTTGAGGCCGTGCTTGCCGGGATACCATATTTATCAGCTGCTTCCTTTTTCTTTAATCCATCTTCGACGTCTTTTATAAGTTTATATTTTTCTTTAATTGATAAGAATTTTAAAACACGTTTAGTTGCCATAAAAAATCGATTTCAACATTTATCATCTAGCCCGAATTATGCATAGAACTGATACTTACACAAACAAAAAGAAAAAAATTTCTAATTACCCGAAAAAAATGAACAAAAATAGCATGTAAAATATAGAAACCAGATTAAGCAACAAAGGAGAGTAAAAAAACAAACAATAAATAAAGCAAAAACAAAAAACCATTTAAACAAGCAGATTTCTTCGAGTTATAGAGTTCATAAGTATGTTTTTTGTTTGTGTTATGGAGAACTTCGACTTCGGACTTTCGGAAAATTGTATATGATTTGTTCTTTTAACGCTACTGCCAACCAAATTACATCGAGTTAGAGAAGTTCCAGTTATGGAAGTTCGACTGTAGTATAATTGTTTTAGATTATTAGAGGTAATTTTCATTTCGGTCACCCCCAATACTGGCCTCGCAAACTTTGCAGCTAATAACTTTGCATGCGTCCATAAAATACAAATATACATATAGATTGGTGAAGGGCATAGCCTCTTATTTGTTCTTATTATTTTCTGTTCTTCTAAAAAAGTTGTGCAGAATATGCACTCATTTAATCGCTTAAGGGCCAATAATTGACTTCCTATTTAAATACTCATTCAGCTAATTTTCATTTAAATTTATGTTGCATTTAAATAAGATTCCATTTTTTCAGTGAGTAATTAAAGTTCTTATTTAATTACGATGAAAATATGGTAGCACTGCGTAAAGTAAAAAATTTCCCACAAATTTCCCTAAAGAACAGCTGACTAGAACAAATAAAGAAAAATCCAAAAAAATATATTATTATTTTAGCTAAAAATAAGAATAATTAAGAACTGCTGAAATGTTTTTAAAGAATAAAAGCAACTTTCAATACGACTAAAAGGTTAATAGCGACAAAACAAGACAAAATTTTATGCAGTTTGCCAGCAGCCACAAATATTTTATTGGCTTTATTTTATATAAGAAGAACAAGCAGTCAAAAACATATGAAAATTCGTAAAACTTATGTAGTATTTAAATGCACAATGTTGGCTATTTAATGTTGACTTAATTTTGCAGTGAAAAACTTAGGGCCAATAATTGACTTCCTATTTAAATACTCATTCAGCTAATTTTCATTTAAATTTATGTTGCATTTAAATAAGATTCCATTTTTTCAGTGAGTAATTAAAGTTATTATTTAATTACGATGAAAATATGGTAGCACTGCGTAAAATAAAAAATTTCCCACAAATTTCCCTAAAGAACAGCTGACTAGAACAAATAAAGAAAAATCCAAAAAAATATATTATTATTTTAGCTAAAAATAAGAATAATTAAGAACTGCTGAAATGTTTTTAAAGAATAAAAGCAACTTTCAATGCGATTAAAAGGTTAATAGCGACAAAACAAGACAAAATTTTATGCAGTATGCCAGCAGCCACAAATATTTTATTGGCTTTATTTTATATAAGAAGAACAAGCAGTCAAAAACATATGGAAATTCGTAAAACTTATGTAGTATTTAAATGCACAATGTTGGCTATTTAATGTTGACTTAATTTTGCAGTGAAAAACTTAATTTTGTATATAA
Source organism: Lypha dubia (assembly GCA_947311025.1). NCBI lineage: Eukaryota > Metazoa > Arthropoda > Insecta > Diptera > Tachinidae > Lypha > Lypha dubia. The sequence continues at coordinate 51,947,606 of OX371264.1, forward strand.
ATAGCATTTAAAAATAAATGATATATAAATCAGTACTGAATTATTGGCCTTTAATTTTGTATATAAATAGCATTTAAAAATAAATGACATATAAATCAGTACTGAATTATTGGCCCTAAAACACTCGCAGTAAAACCTAATGAAACTCATTATATTGGGAAAATGATGACGTGTAATAATATCCCACTACATAGAAATGGTTATCCATGTTGGTAAAATATGTGAAATAAGTTTTTGAAATTTGGAAAAGAATTGTAGTGGGACATTCCTACTCATCCTACGACTGTTAAGTGTTTAACAGCGTTCACTGCAGTTTTGGTTTGTATCTTTGCTATAATTATTTATGAATTTCCCTATATTGTCTATTTTGGTAATAAAAATATTTTGTATTAATTAAGTTTCGGTTTTATTATTTAATACACTTTTACTTAATCAGTTCTAAAATTAAGGACATTCAAAAGAAAAGTTCAATGCTCTAGACTTTCAAAACAGAGTGTAAAATTTTGTTCTGAATTTTAATGGAAATTTTTCCATTTAAACTTAATTTTGTATCGCAACAATTAAAACATTTTCTTTAAAATCTGAATGGCTTATATTGATTAATAAACAAAGAGTTATTTTTAAACAGCTGTACAGTATTATAAAAGAAATTTAAACAATAATTTTAACAAAAACATGTATACAAATCAACTTGAATAGAAAAACTTTTTGAAATTTCATATAAATACCAAATCAAGCGGGGATATTAAATCATAAACAACTTGACCATCATCAGTTCAATTGATTATTTACAAAAATTAAAATGAAATTTTTACACATTTTAACTTTATTGTTGGTGGCTTTAGTGGCCTACACCTCGGCTGCAAGATGTCCTGGCAAGCCAGGTAAGTTTTCTTTAAAAAAGAAAAAAAAATGGTTTTTGATTTAACTTTATTTTTTTTAAACAAATTTCCAGGTAGGCCTACATGTGCTGGTGGCCTCAATGTGGGTCGTCGTGGACCTGGTTGCCGACCCCGTACCATGTGGTACTGGGATGCGCGTGGTCGTCAATGTCGTTCAATGCGTTACTTGGGTTGTGCTGGCAACAATAATCGTTGGTGCACCCGTGCCGCTTGTCAACAAAGATGTCGCCGTTAAATATTTCATCCGTTAAAATATGATTTTATTTTTTTGACCAAATTTGTTTTTTAAATAAAGTAATAATTTTGTTTGCATAGAAATTAAAATGGCTTTTAATTGATTATGTTGTAGTTATAAAAAAAGAGGGTATAAATTTCCCCCGATTTAAGAAAATCTAATTTAATGGGCAACCGCAAGCGTTCGGAGCTATTCATCCTTATTGTGCGTTTGATTACGTTCCCGAATTTAGTTACGCTCGAATCGAAAATTGCTATTTTGAAAAAAAACCTAATCGAAAGAAAAAGAAGAAGCGAAGATTATGTTTAAACCAGCTGCTTTGATATGAAACATATGAAATAGAAACAGAGAGATTAAGTCATTTTGTAAACAATGAAATAAAAAGTAAAATTTTGGGAAAAAACGGTGACAAATATATAAAAACTAAACATTGTAGTCAACAAAACTAAATACACTCATCAGATAAGTGCGGAAAGGAAGCAAATAGCCAGATTATAAGCAAATGGAATTTGAGGCCAAAATATTCCAGTGTGAGGAATCCTGGAGATCAAACATAAAAAAAAAATTGATAACATTGATTGATAAAAAAACTGAAAATTTTAAACGATTTAATTTATATAAAATAAATAAAAATTGCAAAAAAAAAACTATTACAATTTTTTTTTTTCAAGTTTACTTGAACACCAGCGCCAGTAGATAGTGTTTCTCTGGGCGATTTTTCAAATTCCGAAAAAACTCGGATATATTTCGGAACAGGACTTAACTTATTTTAAAAGTTTTTTCATTACATATTCAATCTAATCTATTTAGAAATTCAAAGGAGTAATCCCCCCCATCACTCTTTTTAGAAAATTTCTTTAATTATCCTTGAATACCAGTACTTCTTCGTTGAGAGATTTAAAATATGAATTAAATATTATGCCCGAACAATTCCAATCCAGTTGTTTTGAGGTGCTTCCTCTATAGAAATCTAAACAGTTTTCATTCATAAAAATTGTAGTTTTATTTAAGATTCCGTATATATTTTTGCTTTGAAACACACCGAAAACATTTCACTAAATTAAAATATTTGCTTTTTTCAGATTGCCTTCTTACCTTGTTAGAAAATATTGTGTTTAGTTTTGTTGTTGTTGTAAGAAAATTTATTGCTCCATTTTGCTAAAAATTTTACTCAAAAATTGATGAGAAATCTGTTTGCTGCTTCTTATTGTTCTTGTTTACATAAAATACTAATTAATTGCGGTTGGGAATTTATTTATCTGGTGTGTTGCAAAGAAAATATATACGAGTTGAATGCTACTTTTTTGTTGAGTAAATTTTAATTGAAACGATTTTTTTCTTTCTTTTTTCTCTTTGATGGAAACAATTTTTATATTGATAATTTTTCATTTATTTTAATTTGTTTTTTTTTTTTTAACTAATTTGCTAAGCACGTGTTTAAGGCGATTATAAACAATTTAGTTTTACTTTTTCGACAAACGACAGGAAATATATGGCAGTAGTGACTCGGAATTATAGGAAAATAGGGCCGGTAGGGAAAAGTCCCTGAGAAAATAACCACCCAAAAATTATATGAAATAATACCCCAATAATTGGGAATTTGTTTCATAAATCTCCAATTTTAAAAGTAAGAATAAGACCTCAATGAATTGAAATAATATCAAAAACAAACATTAAACGATTACTCGAATATTGGGGATTTGATTTATATGAAATATAACCCTGATTCTTTAAATAAGATCAGACCCTACAACACATTTTACAGAATCCATTCTAAATACCGCCGTTTCGGGAAATACCATGGTGGAGAAAATGTTTAACATTGTGCGGAGTTCTTCTACACAGAATGACTTTAGTAACCAATTCTACGTTTCTGTTTAGAGTAGTTTTAAACTATTTTTGTAAATTTAGTGAAAATAGAGGTTTTTGCAAATCTCAAAATTTACACGGTTTTTATAGAATTTTTTACATTCGTTAAATTTTTACAGATTTTAAAACAAAATTATGGCTTATTTTATTTAATATTTTGCAATTTTTTCCCGGTTTATCGCTTTTTTCGCGACAACTGCAATTTTTCCAAAGTTTTTGGCTTTAAGTAATTTTTAGCGACTTTTAACATGAATTTAAAAACTCATACCTAAAGGGCGCTCCTTCAAATAACTTAATGAAAAAGTAAAACAAATAAAAAAACAAACAAATCCCAGAAAAAAAAAGACATCAAGAAAAGAATCTACAATATGGCCAGAATGAAAAAAATCGCCAAGAATTAAAAGAAACTCCTCAAAAAGAAACTGCCAAGAAAAAAAGTCAACTGAACAAAAAAATATCGTTAAAATTATCGTGAAAATATATATCGTTAAAAAGAAAGAAAGGCAGCTAAAACGAAAAAATTGTGCCTACACAAGAACAAGTTTAAAAACTGGCAAGAAAAATCAGCACCAGGCGAAAAAAAATTAATTGCCAATAGTAAGAAATCGCCAAAGTGAACTTAATCGCTAAAGCAAAGAAAGTCGCAAAAGCTCTAATAAATAGAATAACTAGAAAAAAACTCCCAAAGAAAAAACCATCGTTAAAGCAAAAAAGGATCAAACAATATGAAAAAAATCACTATAACTCAAAAATCGCTACATTGAAAACAAATAAACGTCAAGAATTAAAAGAAACCAAAAGAAAGTAATCGCTAAAACTAAATACATTGCCAAAATAAAAGGAAATTGGTTTAAAAAAGTCGTCATAGCAGAAAAAAATTCTTCAAAACTAAGAAATCGTCAAACCAAAATAAAATCGCCAAAAAGAAAAAAAGCAACTAAAACGCAAAAATTATGACAAAAAAAAAATGCTAGTAAAAATTCGCCAACACTCTAAAAAATGGAGTAGCTAGAAGAAACTCTCAAAACAAAAAACATAGTTAAAGCAAAAAAGAATCGGATAATATAAAATATAATCGTTATAAATTAAAAATCGCTGCAATGAAAACAAAAAAACCAACCACTTTACAGAAGGCCGAGAAGATGTTGATGACGATGAGCGTCCTGGTATTGCAACCACGACAACAAGTGAAGAAAATATTTAAACAGTAACAAAAATTATTCTGGAATATCGTCGAATCACTATTGGGGAAGTTGCAGTTGATGTTGGCATATCAATCGGATCATGCCATGCATGAAACGTGTAGCAGCTAAGTTTGTTCCAAAATTGCCAAATTTTGAACAAAAGCAACGTCGCAATAGAATCGCTCAGAAGTTTTGGAATGACGTCAACGACGATCCAAGTTTGCTCAAAAGAGTTATAACTGGTGACGAAACGTGGGTATTATTTTGTGGCGCAAATTAGCTTCTTGTGCTGTATACGTTACCTTGTATTGAAATACTTGCAGTGAAGATAAAAGTGTCTATTTTATGTTTAGTAAAGTGCGCTAAAATTTATTTTGGTTTTCAAAACAATATTGATTTAACATCTAAACTAGTTCAACTAGAAAAAAACCTTTCCAGGAGCAGATAACAATATTCGTACCGCAGATGTTCGTAAAACCACTGGAACAATAACTCGGCCAGATCGTTTACTTTAGGTATGTGTCCAAAGTGAATTTGGACAGTTGATATGGAACAAAATTCATGTTTAACATTTTAGAAGCCATTACAAACTTCGCAAAACTGCATTTGTATTACAAAAGAGGGCTTTTCAAAACGCAATTACCATATTCCTAACTAATTTATTAAATGAAGGGTGCGCCAAACCAATAATTAGCTGATGATTTACAGCAAAATCGAAATTTACTGCGTGTTTTCCTATTTCCTGCCGTTTGTCTGTTTGAGATTTTTTTTTTTGAAACCCTTCAGCACTTCAAACTTAACTTACACAAATTTTTTTTTTTTTTTTATTATAAAAATATTTTTATTATCCTGACATAGTTAATGATGTTAATTTGTAAATAATTTTGAAAATATTTTTATTAATTTAAATAATTTTAAAATTTATAAACAATTTTTTAATAAATTTTCATTATTATCCTATTTTCTCTATATGAATGAGAGATAATTTATAATATATTTCTTGTTAATTGATTTCAACACTATTTTTATTTACGTTTATTTGTTTTAATAAATTGACTTTAAGTAAAAAAAATTTGTTTCTATTAATTTAATTTTATTGCGTTTTTTATATAAAGTGCTTTTTGGTTTGAATGTATTGAAACTTTATATTATCAGTAAAATTTACCTGAACACTAAAAAAATTTTATTTATTATTAATTATTTAAGCTGTTTTATTAAACCAAAAATTTATTGGAAATTTTTTTATTTCATATCATTTTATTTATAGACTAGAAATGTAATTGTTTAAGCTTTTTTTTTATTGAATTCAAATGTTTTTGTTTGCTGTTGTTGTTACTTAATAATTATTTAATTGATTTTTAATTATTCACATATTTGAAATTTGTTGAGTGTTGGCTGCTGTGCTGTAAAAGACAAAAAAATATATAATTAATTGCTTATGTGTCAAGGAATTTGCGTTAATTAAAAGAGGTCGAGATAGACATAGAGGGAAGGAGAGAGTAAATATATCAGTTTTATGCAAATAATTATGGTTTCTTAATGAATAGGAAATAAAATATTATACGCATAAAAGGTAAAACATATTATGAGACGTTAACAGAAGTTTTCGTTTATACTTGAAAATATTTTGCTTCTCTTAAAGGAAAATATTATAATAATAATATATGAACCATTTAAAATATTTCCATATTGTTTTTTGTGTAACAACTTTACAAACTTAATAAACATTTTCAGTCAACAGACTTTTAGGCACCCACAAGCACATAAAGCTGCTGTGTGTAACAAACAAGAAGACTACTTGTATATATTGCTATTTCGAATTAAGGCAAATATACTGCCAAGTAACTTTTTAAATATACCAGCAAACAAAACACTTTTACTTTTTTTTAAACACAAAATATATATCACCTGCTAGAGTTTGCAGCAACCCTTATCATGAATAAAAATGCACTTCAATTTCTTGTAATCGCCAAATTTTTCATTGTTGTTGTTCCAATGTATTATTTTCTAATTGTATTCACCATTGCTTTTTGGTCATGAGAAATATTACATGTGTTTTGTTTCCCATAAGATTGAATATTTAATCGATTAATCGAAATGTTTCGCTCAAAAAGAAAAAAAATTATTCAAGAAATGCAGTTGTAGTAATCGATTAAAAAAGCATGATAAAAAATTTTATATATGATAATTTCCAGTAAAAATGTATTCGAATAATATTCGTCAATTAATCGAATAAATTTCAAGAAAAAATTGGAAATTCAATTGTTTTTTTTTTTTTTTTTTTGAACAAACAATACTTCAGGGTCTTTAGTCAAATATTATTCGAATAATATAGTTAGATTAATCGAATATTTTGAATAATAAATGTAAGCTATATTTGATTTTCTCGAACGAACAAATATTACAAATAAAAACTTATTTGATTAATCGGTTAACTTATGTATCTATATATATACATATATATATATATATATATATATATATATATCGATTTATCAAAAATTTTTGACCGAATGATGTTCCATAAAACAGAAAATCAGAATTAGAGTAAGAATTTATTCAATCGATTAAAAAAGCACGTTAAAAAAGTTTTATATATGAGACTTTTTTTAATCGCTCAAATCAAAATTATTAATTTCGATTAAAAAAAAAAATTTGAATAATATTAATCAATTAATCGAATAACTTAAGTTAAACATTTTTTTTCTAAACATTTACTGTACTAGAACAAATTTTAGCAAAATTTCCAGTAAAAATTGTATGTACATTTGCTTATTTATTGGCCAATAAATACTTCACGGTCTCTAGTACAAAATTATTCGAATAATATCGTTCGATTAATTTCAAATAATAAATGTAAGCTATATTTGGTTTTCTCGATCGAACAAAAATTACTAATAAAAATTTATTCGATTAGTTGGAAATGTATATTTAACCGATTAATCGAAAATATTTGCCAAAATGATGTTTGAACAAACAAAAAATTTAATTTTGAGTAAAATTTTTTTTATGATAATCGATTATAAACTACGAACAAACAATTTTATTTTTAGCGGGAAATCTAGCGATTTTTAGTTTACTGACTTTTTACTTTTCAAGCCCTCCAACTATCAAACTCTTTATAAATATTCCCTTCTTTACGGAATTTGAAATTTTTTTACACTATTTCAATGTTTTTTTGACAACTACGGAGTAATTTCTACTAGAAGTTTTTTATTGTTGTAGAAATGGGTGCCCCCACCGCCTTCGTAACGCGTTTTACTAATATTTCATTGCCAATTTCCAATCCGTAACAAATCTTTAACCCCCTACCCCCTGGAGCGTTACGTAATATGTGCACAGCCCCTAATGTGTGAATTGTGTAGGTTTTTGGCTTGTAGATAATGTTTTACTTAAGAAAAACAAACATATAAAAATTTTAATGTAATGTCCCCAAAATACAACCAAATATTTCGGGAATGTTTAAACCATGGTCAATTAAAGTCTTGGCTGGTGCAGGATGAAAAGGATGAAACAAAAGGATTTTGCAAATATTGCAGATGCTCACTTTCAGCAAACTTATATGATCATCTACATACGTAACGCTGAAACTAAGAAACACATATCGGCCACATCGATTAGGAGGGTCATGTTGGAGAAAATTGAATTTTGAGCAAAATGAAACTATTGTTGATAATTGTAAATTGCAACAAGCCGCATTAGCTTTATTTATATTACAACATACGTCAAACAATTCAATTGACCACCTCAGTGACTTGTGAAAAAAGAATTTTGATGGAACTAGCAAAATTCGTATTCATAGAACAAAATGTACTGCAATAAAAAAAAAACGTTTCAGCCCCACATTTCGTAATTGAGCTTAGGAAGGATATTTCATCATCTAAGTACAGCATATTAATGGATGAATCTACAGATGTTGGGGAAATTTAACTAGTTTACTTAAAATTTATTCAACAATTTGTAATAAATAAAAATTTAGCTCTAAATATTTTTTAAATTTATATATTTTTGATCCTAATTTAACGATATTTTTTGGAAAAAATTTGGCAACAGTGAGTTTTTGCAATGCTGTGATAATTTTTCCCGTTTTAAATATTAAATGAGCATTATTAGTAATAATGTAAAAAATTTGGGTAGACTGATCGCATTTATAGCGTATTTATGTTACAAGAAATCCCAGTGTTACCTCAATAGTCCCTGTATATGTAATTTAACAGATATGCTGGTATTTAATGCGATAAATAGCAGATTAACATCAATTTAGAAATGATTTAATTCTCGTATACAAAATTTACAAATTGTTTAGATATAAAAAAAATTGCAATAACATTCAGCAGATATAATCTAATAAGTAGTAATTGATGAGCACTGATGATGGTTGTGAGTCGAATTCCGAAAACAAACGTTGTTCTGTTCTGCTGTGCATATTGTAGTTGATGTTGAATCTTAATCAGATAAGAATACGTATAGAATATTAAAACAAATTCTTAAATTGTTTGCAAATATTTCTTTATTTCAATGCAAACTTTAATAATAAGAACAAATTCAAATTGGGATAAACATTTAACGACGACATCTTTGTTGACAAGTGGCACGGAAGCACCAACGATTGTTGTTGCCACCACAACCCAAGTAAGGCATTGAACGACATTGACGACTACGAGCATCCCAGTACCACATGGTACGGGGTCGGCAACCAGGTCCACGACGACCCACATTGCGGGCACCATAACAACGGGATCTACCTGGAAATTTGTTAAAAAAAATTAAGTTAAATCAAAAACCTTTTTTTTTTAAAGAAAGCTTTCGTGGTTCGCCAGGACATCTTTGAGCCGAGGTGTAGGCCACTAAAGCCACCAACAGTAAAGTTAAAATGTGTAAAAATTTCATATTGATTTTAAAATGAACAATTCGTTGATCATTCTGTTAAATTGTTTATTATACGATACTGACAGATTACGGAACTAAATATTATTATATGAAAAAGGCAGAGCTCTACTTCTCGAGAAATCGCTGCTCTTTGGTATTGTTTTACTTTTTACTTTTGTTTAAACAAATTAATTCTATAATTGAACAGCTGTCTTTCCTTAAATTTTTAAGTCGACAAAGTCGATAATAATCAAACAGGTGTTTCTTTCATTTATGGCACAATCGTTGTTTTGTCGTAAAATGTTTTAAAAAGATCATTTGTTTAAATAAATAATCTGTTTTATTTAGTTCATTTCTGGTATTTAGTTACATAATTTTAATGCAGCGAAATGGGTTAAAAAACTTTGAATTTTTGTTTTGTATTAAAAAAAAAAACAATTACAAACATATTTGTTTATGTTTATACAGGCTAAAGTTTGTAAATGATAATAATTAGAGAAATATTAAATAGACATTGTTAACATATTTTGCCAGCTTTTAATTTGAATGTTATAAGAAAGAAGTTTTCTAAAATTTTAAACAAAATGTTGTCAAAACTTTAAATTTTTGCAGCCATTTGTATTTAGTTTTTCTTCCACTGTTTTAAAATTTCAAAAATTTGCTACTTTTTGCGAAGAATCTTTTATTGAAAATATCACCAAAGTTAGTTTTTAAAATGGAACACTTGCAAAATTTTAAAATATCAACTATAAAAATTCGCAGAATATGTCCGGCATAAACTATTGTTTTTATTCGAAAGAAAAATCTAGAAGCTCGTAATAAGTGAACAGATAAAAAAAGTAGACTGCGCGGAGAATTGAACTGACGTGATGATGTTTTAAGAGTAACCACAGTCTCATTATCAAAGTTGTTCATCGCTTATACCTCCCTACCACCACGGCTCGGCACGGAAACTCTTTCATTAATTGAATCTGCTGAGTTGCATCGAAGTTTTTACACTACAATGTCCTTTTGACTTTTTCAAAACCGCTCTAAATTTTCAAAAAAAGAAATTGTAAGCTTTTTGTGTACAAGGCATTAATTAAGGCGCTACTAGACACTAATCTCCGTAAAATATTTTTATTCTTTTTGAGAAAAGAGCCAATGTCCTTTTTGCTTATTCATTTTTAAAAGGCACCCACTTAATACTAAATAGTTTCTTTTCATAACAAATTTTATTGAAAATAATTTATTGACTTATTTTGAACATATTTTTTTTATGTAAAATGTGGCAAATGTAAAATTTTTATTAAAAAAAAATCAATATTTTAAAGGTCTGAGTCATGTTAAACTATTAATAGAACCCTGTTAAGGTTCATGGTTTATGTCTAGGGTTTCAAATTTTAAAATTTCACTTTACGTTCATCATCATCTTGTAGCTGTGCGTAAATCCTTTGAACTTCAAAGCTTTCAGATCTGATAAAAACTTGATCATCGAAAAGCCGGCCAAAACAGATCAATTTATAATTAACTATTTTTAAATGGAAAATTTTTAGTAAAACTCATTTCAGTCACTTTTAGAACAGACAAAATGAATTCCATTATAATTTTCAATTATGTAAACAAAGTGCGGAAATTATATAATTTTATTGATTCGAATTGTGAACACTTGAAAGGTTTTTTTTTTCAATTATTTATTATAAAACCTATTTTAACAAGTTGTTAAATCAGTAAAACATGTGTTTTTTGAAGTGAAAATAATGAGCTTAAAGAAAAAATATATTCAATACATTTTGTTTATAGTTAAAAGAAAAAACTCTCTCTTGTTTTCAAATAAATAACACGAGAATTTTTAACATCGAATCAGAAATAATTTAACAGTCGACATCGCTGTTCAATCAAATAATTCTACTTAAATCAATATGAAATTATTACACATTTTAATTTTATTATTGGTGACTTTAGTGGCCTATACCTCGGCCCAAAACTGTGCGGGCAGCCCACGTAAGTGTTCTTAAAAAAAAAAAACATTGTTTTTTAATTTAAATAAATTTTTATTTTGTAACGCATTTCCAGGTAGACCTTCATGTCATGGCGGCCGTAGTGATGGTCATCGAGGACCTCGTTGCAGACAACGTATACTGTGGTACTGGGATGGTGGTGCCCGAATGTGTCGTACAATGCTTTACTTGGGTTGTGGTGGAAACAACAATCGTTGGTGCACTGCTCGTTCATGTCAACGAAGTTGTCGCCGTTAAACATGTGTGACTTTTTTTGATTTTTCATTATCAAATAAAATTATTTTGGTGTTGTTAAGATTTTAAATAAAAATGTTTAAATTTCCATAAAATATTGGTTTATTTAAAAAAAGAAGTTTGCGTGAGTACCAAAAGTACCCTCATATGAAATAAAACCAAAAAAAAAAAAAAAAAAAAAAAAAACAATTCATGGTTAGTGATTTTACATCAGTGATGTCCAAAATTCAATTTTTAATGTATTAGGACGCATTAGTATTAGTTAGTGACAGAACTATGCACCAAATATTTAAGGCAAACTTTTTATTTATGTTGCAAGATTAATAATCCCATTTATTGCCATAAGAGGCATTGTATATTTCCCGAAGCATTTACAACATTGATGTTCTGCTCATTCCTCAGTAAATTCTTCTCACACATATGTATTCTTACGCTTTTCATTTAGTCGTCAATGATTTAAGCCAGCTAACAAATGAATTTCATATGAAATTTACAGGCTAAAACCAACTTTGCAGTCTGAATAATATTTTATGATTGTCTAAGAATTTGACAATATGCATGCAATGCCTCTTATGTTACAAAGAATTAAAAAAAATAGAGAAAATGTTTTAAAATGCGGTAAAATATTTCGTAAGATATTATAATCTTGCACCATAAATCAAATATTTTTTGACTTATTTGTTTGTCGCTCTCTATACCCTGCAGTCGTTACAACTAACTACCAGACTAACTACTAGCAATGCAGTCGACTTACGATTTTAACATGGGGATGACATTGACGGAAGTCAATTGTCGCGATCAGATCGGTGAAATCACTAGTCAGTAAAACCCAACTATTTAGCTAGTCATAATGTACCAGTAAGATTACTAATGATATTTCCTAAATGAAAATATTTATTGTTTATTTATCAAATTTTTTTCTTCAATATTTATAAAATTTTCAATTAATTGTTCTTTATCTTTTTCTATGCAACCTTTTAGTTGACTTTTGCTGCTCAATTTACCTTTTTAAAAAAAACGTTTTTTTTTAATAAAAATTTAACATTCACTGACCACGAACTTCCAATTGTACGCCAACACAAAATCATAACACTTTCATAAAATCTTTTTTATTTTTTTTGCTAATTTTCTTTGGAATAAGGCACAGTTTTTTTCAACTCCAAAAAAAAATTTGAGGTTGAAGGCATTAACATTTATGCATGTACTGAGTGCGTGTACATGTACATGAGTGAGAGAGTCAAAAGGCGAATTCTTGCATTACTTGTAGCCACTGAAGTAGTTAGTTGATTTTTCGTTAGCGAAATACCTAACGATTTGGAATCAATTTCTACTTTTAAAACTGGAGGGTAATAACTCACTCACTAATACTTATACGTCCTAATACATTCACTGTCAAAACGGAATCTCATTGATTCTACTTGAATGCTTGCGCGTAGCAGGCAGCCACGTTAACCAATACATTCACAGTTTGAAGTGTGAACATCACTGATTTACAGACATAAAATATTCATCATCAGAGCAACTCTCTTGAGAAGAAACACAAGAAAAAAAGACAAGAAATTAGTAAATTTCCAAACCAAAATATGACAAGTGTGAACACTCCGTCATAATAATGTTAGCTGACAAACATTTGACAATACTCCAGTTTTTAGTCGGATTAGTGCGCATACGTTTGAATTTTGGCTTAAATGTAAATGTTTTTTAATGCAGTCCGACTTTTTAATAAAGAAAATAATAAATTTCCTTCAAATCTTCTAAAATGTCATTTATCATTTACGACGACAAATGGAAAAATATTCACAAGCTGCCAGGTAGATCACTTACACAAACACATATTTTTATTCTTGTGTTATTTATAAGTAGCGGCGGCTTGTAAGTATTATCGCCGGCTCGACTGAAGAGTTTCAGCTGCTCGACTAAGGTTTCTACTGTTATTTTATGACAAACCATTAACATACCTTAAAAAGTCTTATTATTTTATGACTTATTTAAAGAAGGTATGTATGTGTTCTTCAAGCCGTTGTTATTGTTAAAAGCCTTAAAATTGCTTTCATACAAACAGGTGTTTTTGTTGGTCCAGATATAAGAAAGTTAATGCAAAACGCTGACTTCGACGAAATGCTCTCACTAATTGAGCTTGATGCGTGGAAAAGCATTAAGGAAGTGATATACAATGTCTTAGGCAAACATCGTTCTCATTTTTCTTGTTTTGTTGTGTTCAGGGACTTATAGTAAAATTTCACAGCGAATATTTTTGCGAAACATTTTAACCCCTTAAATGCCTGTTTTAATGGCGCTTTTTGCTATTTTTTAAAATAAGGACAAAAAAGGTTAGAGGGTTAATATATTCTACAAAAATGTTCCTTGTAATATTTTACATAAATTTGCTAAACACACCATATATTTTAAACGTAAGCTTTACTCGATGTTCTCTGCCGATTTACAATACAATATTTGCATTTGGCGGGAACTTTACCTCCCCCTAAAATGAAACCCAGATGTAAACTTTCAAAACGCCGACACACGTGTCTTTTTTTTTTTTGTCTCTTCTATCAAAATTTTTTGGTCGGATCTTGTAATTTTGGAAAAAATTTCATTTTGTTGTTCAGCCTTGAAATACAAGTTAGTATACTATAAATTCCCTTCACATTTGGTATTTCTTTTATACGAAATGTTGAATAATAAGCAATTTGTAGAAGATAACAATAATAAAAAAAGTTCATGTACATTTGATTTGAAAAATCGTCTTCAACAAGGAAGCGTTAACGCTCCGATTTTATTTAGTTTGTATACATATACATGAGCTTCTTGACAGCATCGAAAATATAATTGGATTTGCTGACTACATTATTATATATCAATCTGATAAAAACATAGAAAAAATTAATGGAAACTTGCAAAGTATTTATAACATAGTTGAAAAGTTCGCATCTGATTGGAATATGAAAATCAATGTCTATAAGTGTGAATGCATCCTATTCAGGCCGCCAGTAAACAAATGTAACTACAATGTGTGATCTAATTGGAAAAAATTTGGAATTAAATCGAATCTACAAGACAAAGAAATCCCTGCCAAAGATGTAGTTAAATAGCTAGGAATTTATATGAATAAATTCTTATATTTTAATACGCATGTCAATAATCAATTAGAGAAAGCAAGGAAAGCCTTATTCTGCTATAAATCACTGTTCTGCTCTAAAACTATTCAAAAAAAATGTGAAAATTTTGTTATAGCAACTATTTGAAATTAGTTTCTAACAAAAAATTATATAATTCTGCAAACATAAGTCGTATAGACATCTTTATGATTAAATTAATTAGAAACCATATATTAAAATGTACAGAATATACAACTAACAACCTTATTTTAGCGTCATACTATGCTGATGAGCAATACTTATTAAGTACTCTAATATCTGGCCATGTTCCTCCTGAAGCATTCATATATTTAGATAAAAACGGTTACATACAAAATGGTTTTGGAATCCGAACATTTTACCATTTACATAGAAGAGCCAATGATAAATCATTTAACATAAATACAATTCCTGAACGGGATTTTATATTTGATATTACTATTCCTAATTTAAACAGTAAGGAGCGGGATATGACAAGATATTGGTGGTACAACAACTCATAGTTCTTTTCCTTTTTTTTTACTTTTATAACATTTGTTTTATGAATTAAGTTATGAAAGTAATTTATTTTTAAATATTTTTCATTGCATATAACATAATCATTACTTCACATATGTTTTGATAATATTGAGATAATAAAAAATTAACATTCAATCTGATTTAATCTTAAGTATGCTAGAGTGTTCGATTAGGGACCAGTGTGTATAATACTCTCTTTAATGTTAATCTAATTGTTTATTTTTGTAGTTGAATATGTTCTTAAATAAATTATAAATAAACAAGACAGAAAAAAAAACCAAACAAAACGGATTTTATTCATTTTAAATCACAGGTCAACTATACAAACAATTATTTTAAATTATAAAAACTTCTTTGCCACAACCATATAACTATTGTGGCAAACATAATATTGTTGGGCACAATCATGTTCGGATTTATATATTTCGGTTTGCATGATATCTGTTTACTGCAAAAGCAAAATATTTTTGTCTAAAGCCTGGTACTCTGTTCATAATTTCGTGCGAAATGCTGTCAAACTGTATATAAAAGTATTTCGTATGAAACATTTCTGAAATTATGGTGGAAAAGTAGTATTGTGTTCTTACATCGGAAAACACGCGAATTGTATCTGTTAGAATTAAACATGTTTCTAGCAACTTTTTTTTTCAGCTGCGAAACAACATGGCCAGTACTTTTTTCGCACGAAATTTTAGTCAACAGCTGACAAATGTATAAATTGTAATCAAGGCAAGACTGCCAGGTATGCGCAGTTCGACAACAAGTACAACAATGCAAAAACAACATGTATTTTGTTGGTATAAAGTACTGGGTTTATATCAAAACACAAATAATTTAATACGTTTTCCTACGACTGCTTTCAAAACCATGTATGCTTTTAAACTGTATCAGTTAGTATGAATCTAAAGTTAGTATAATATAAAGCGAATTGAGTCAGCTGCGCTTTCTAGCTCACCTTTTGGATATGCTTTGAATAATACATATGAGTTCTGTGTCAAAATTTTCGTACGAAATAATCAATGTAGCTAAACATTTTTCACAAATTCGAACAGAGTACCAGGCTTAATATGAAACAGTTTTTTTTTTGGGTTTTATTAAACTTTCTCAAATTTATGGCTCTCCCATTTTATTTAATAATGGAAAATTTTAATCAACCCATTGAACTCATTTTGTTTCATAAATATCTGTTTGTATTTTGTTTTATTTCAGTGGCAAATAAATATATTTAATAAGAAATTGATGAAAAAATATTTATTTATTGAAAACATCATCAATTGTAAAATCAATAAGAAAAACAGTTTTTAAAAAGTTGACAAAATTAATTTTAAAGCAAATATTTGTATAAGAAAAGTTTTTATGTAAATAAAAATGTGTTTAAGGACTCCGACAATAAAACACTTTCAATAAAATATTACTTTCTGTTTTCTATAAATACTCCCTTCAAGTACTCTGTTGTATCATAAACAGCCTAACAAGCATCTCTGTTGTTTTTACTAAAATGAAATTGTTAAATATTGTTATTTTAATGCTGATGGCTTTGACATCTTATACCTCAGCCCAAACATGTCCGGGTAGTCCACGTAAGTTGTTTTTTTTTTTTTTTTGCTAAACATAAAATAATTTATTTTAATTTGGACAAATAAAATATTTTCAGGTAATCCTTCGTGCCGTAGAGGTATTCGCGAAGTTGGCCATTCAGGTCCTGGTTGTACACCACGCATGATGTGGTATTTTGATTCTCGTATCCAGCGATGTCGTCAAATGCGTTACTTGGGATGTGGTGGCGGCAATAATCGTTGGTGCACCCGTGCCGCCTGTCGTCGGAGATGTGGTGGTAATTAAGTTTTAGGTCCATTTTTTAGTACTCGATAAATTGTATATTGGCCGATTTGAGGAAAAAAATAAATGTTATTGGTAAAAACATATGAATATGAAAAAAATTAAAAAAATGAAAAGAATAAATAAATGCTGCTGCTTATTAATTTAAAAATATCTAAACATTTCTATATTTAGTGTAATTTAGTGTAAAACGTTCAACATAAAGATAAAAAAAAAGCTTCAAAAAAGCACTTTCCACTTGCTGTGCGTTAAGAAAGTCCTTAGAACCAACACATCGGTAAACTGTATCTTAGAATAAAATAATAATTAAGTGAAAAGTTTTGCAATAATTTTTCAAAAATAATTTTTACTTACATACGAAAAGTAATATTATCAGGCTCAAGTTCAGTTTTATTGAATTAATGAAAATTCAAAATTACTAAGAGTTTTTTTTGTGTTGGAAAATATTATTATTTATATCCAATCAGTTTTTAGCAGAACGTATCAGTACTGATTTCAAGGCCGCTACACCTCTCATCAGCGTTCAATTGTCCATCTTGTCCATAAATACAAAGTAGAATACTTTGATGATAACGGGCTATGAGTTTGTGTTGATTATTAGTTCCAAACAGTAATGAGGGAATTTCGTACTAACCAGCACTGTTTCATTGTAGAATAAAAATTGAATTAAAAATTAATTCTCATAATATTTTGATTTAACTCTAACCATATAAGTAGTTAGTTCAATCATATTATGTTGCTCTTTGATTATAAATGGATCAACCATGTTTATCTTTCTGTGCAGATGTAAATTACAGCAATAAGATAACGTATACTTTTTGCTTTTATAATGTTCATAATGTTCATCGGATTCAATTGAAATAAGTGATGCTATAATCATTCATACGATGAATTCAAGATTACTATCATTTCCGTCTGAAATGGTTATCTCAATAAGGTTTTTTTTTTGATGGAGACTTAGCACACATTCCACAACTGATTTTGACAAAACTTCTATGAAATTAAAAATATTTATCCACAGAAGTGAACAAGATATTGAGCGGTATTGTGGGCTCAGTATTTTGGGATCAATGAGAGTTTAATGATACTCATACATGCACACGTATTACTCATGCAAGTAAAGCTACGTTCACATTTATCAATTATAATTGATAAATAATAATAATAATTATAATATTATAATAATTATAAATAATTATTTGTCGAAAAAAGCGGAACAAAGAAAAAAAAACATTAATTTAATTTCTTTAATTTCAATATGTTTTTAAATGTGGGTTCACATTTTTTAAAAACTGTATAAAAATACTTTTTTATAAAATAATTAATTTTATTTTTTTATAATATAAAAACAAGCTAAATGACACTATCCCTAAGCAAAATTAGTGGTTATGTTTTTTTTTGGACAAATATTTATTAAGTTAGAAGTAACAACAATATTAAAATTTTTTTCAATGTTTGAATGTGGAAGAATTATAGGATGGTTAAAGGACCATAAGGAGGAGAGCTCAGTAAATAGATTTAGAGCTTTGGATGGTACTTTGTTATCTCATTTAAATGTTCTGCTTTATTATACCCTTCACCAAAAATTGTCAGGGTATTTATAGGTTTGTCATTCCTCGTGTGTCATTTCCACAATATTTATATGAAACCCATAAAGTATGGTTAAATGTGCCATGTCTGTCTGTTCAGACTATTTCTCAATCTTTGTTTCTTTTATTTATGGTAGAACTGAAGTTGCTACACAACACTTTTATATTTTTTACTAGCGACTGGCAATCAAATTAAAAATACTGTAAATATTGTATGATTAGTAAGATTTTTATTTTTCAGATATCTTTAGAAAATCAACAATTAGGTATTTAAGAAGTTCGTGTTATTTTTGTAGAAAATTTCAAAAGTATGCATTCAACTGAGCAGAAATCTAACGACGACATCTTTGTTGACAAGTGGCACGGAAGCACCAACGATTGTTGTTGCCACCACAACCCAAGTAAGGCATTGAACGACATTGACGACTACGAGCATCCCAGTACCACATGGTACGGGGTCGGCAACCAGGTCCACGACGACCCACATTGCGGGAACCATAACAACGGGATATACCTGGAAATTTGTTAAAAAAAATTAAGTTAAATCAAAAACCTTTTTTTTTTAAAGAAAGCTTTCGTGGACATCTTTGAGCCGAGGTGTAGGCCACTAAAGCCACCAACAGTAAAGTTAAAATGTGTAAAAATTTCATATTGATTTTAAAATGAACAATTCGTTGATCATTCTGTTAAATTGTTTATTATACGATACTGACAGATTACGGAACTAAATATTATTATATGAAAAAGGCAGAGCTCTACTTCTCGAGAAATCGCTGCTCTTTGGTATTGTTTTACTTTTTACTTTTGTTTAAACAAATTAATTCAATAATTGAACAGCTGTCTTTCCTTAAATTTTTAAGTCGACAAAGTCGATAATAATCAAACAGGTGTTTCTTTCATTTATGGCACAATCGTTGTTTTGTCGTAAAATGTTTTAAAAAGATCATTTGTTTAAATAAATAATCTGTTTTATTTAGTTCATTTCTGGTATTTAGTTACATAATTTTAATGCAGCGAAATGGGTTAAAAAACTTTGAATTTTTGTTTTGTATTAAAAAAAAAAACAATTACAAACATATTTGTTTATGTTTATACAGGCTAAAGTTTGTAAATGATAATAATTAGAGAAATATTAAATAGACATTGTTAACATATATTGCCAGCTTTTAATTTGAATGTTATAAGAAAGAAGTTTTCTAAAATTTTAAACAAAATGTTGTCAAAACTTTAAATTTTTGCAGCCATTTGTATTTAGTTTTTCTTCCACTGTTTTAAAATTTCAAAAATTTGCTACTTTTTGCGAAGAATCTTTTATTGAAAATATCACCAAAGTTAGTTTTTAAAATGGAACACTTGCAAAATTTTAAAATATCAACTATAAAAATTCGCAGAATATGTCCGGCATAAACTATTATTTTTATTCGAAAGAAAAATCTAGAAGCTCGTAATAAGTGAACAGATAAAAAAAGTAGACTGCGCGGAGAATTGAACTGACGTGATGATGTTTTAAGAGTAACCACAGTCTCATTATCAAAGTTGTTCATCGCTTATACCTCCCTATCACCACGGCTCGGCACGGAAACTCTTTCATTAATTGAATCTGCTGAGTTGCATCGAAGTTTTTACACTACAATGTCCTTTTGACTTTTTCAAAACCGCTCTAAATTTTCAAAAAAAGAAATTGTAAGCTTTTTGTGTACAAGGCATTAATTAAGGCGCTACTAGACACTAATCTCCGTAAAATATTTTTATTCTTTTTGAGAAAAGAGCCAATGTCCTTTTTGCTTATTCATTTTTAAAAGGCACCCACTTAATACTAAATAGTTTCTTTTCATAACAAATTTTAATGAAAAATTATGTTGAAAATAATTTATTGACTTATTTTGAACATTTTTTTTTTATGTAAAATGTGGCAAATGTAGAATTTTTATTAAAAAAAAATCAATATTTTAAAGGTCTGAGTCATGTTAAACTATTAATAGAACCCTGTTAAGGTTCATGGTTTATGTCTAGGGTTTCAAATTTTAAAATTTCACTTTACGTTCATCATCATCTTGTAGCTGTGCGTAAATCCTTTGAACTTCAAAGCTTTCAGATCTGATAAAAACTTGATCATCGAAAAGCCGGCCAAAACAGATCAATTTATAATTAACTATTTTTAAATGGAAAATTTTTAGTAAAACTCATTTCAGTCACTTTTAGAACAGACAAAATGAATTCCATTATAATTTTCAATTATGTAAACAAAGTGCGGAAATTATATAATTTTATTGATTCGAATTGTGAACACTTGAAAGGTTTTTTTTTTCAATTATTTATTATAAAACCTATTTTAACAAGTTGTTAAATCAGTAAAACATGTGTTTTTTGAAGTGAAAATAATGAGCTTAAAGAAAAAATATATTCAATACATTTTGTTTATAGTTAAAAGAAAAAACTCTCTCTTGTTTTCAAATAAATAACACGAGAATTTTTAACATCGAATCAGAAATAATTTAACAGTCGACATCGCTGTTCAATCAAATAATTCTACTTAAATCAATATGAAATTATTACACATATTAATTTTATTATTGGTGACTTTAGTGGCCTATACCTCGGCCCAAAACTGTGCGGGCAGCCCACGTAAGTGTTCTTAAAAAAAAAAAACATTGTTTTTTAATTTAAATAAATTTTTATTTTGTAACGCATTTCCAGGTAGACCTTCATGTCATGGCGGCCGTAGTGATGGTCATCGAGGACCTCGTTGCAGACAACGTATACTGTGGTACTGGGATGGTGGTGCCCGAATGTGTCGTACAATGCTTTACTTGGGTTGTGGTGGAAACAACAATCGTTGGTGCACTGCTCGTTCATGTCAACGAAGTTGTCGCCGTTAAACATGTGTGACTTTTTTTGATTTTTCATTATCAAATAAAATTATTTTGGTGTTGTTAAGATTTTAAATAAAAATGTTTAAATTTCCATAAAATATTGGTTTATTTAAAAAAAGAAGTTTGCGTGAGTACCAAAAGTACCCTCATATGAAATAAAACCAAAAAAAAAAAAAAAAAAAAAAAAAAAACAATTCATGGTTAGTGATTTTACATCAGTGATGTCCAAAATTCAATTTTTAATGTATTAGGACGCATTAGTATTAGTTAGTGACAGAACTATGCACCAAATATTTAAGGCAAACTTTTTATTTATGTTGCAAGATTAATAATCCCATTTATTGCCATAAGAGGCATTGTATATTTCCCGAAGCATTTACAACATTGATGTTCTGCTCATTCCTCAGTAAATTCTTCTCACACATATGTATTCTTACGCTTTTCATTTAGTCGTCAATGATTTAAGCCAGCTAACAAATGAATTTCATATGAAATTTACAGGCAAAAACCAACTTTGCAGTCTGAATAATATATTATGATTGTCTAAGAATTTGACAATATGCATGCAATGCCTCTTATGTTACAAAGAATTAAAAAAAATAGAGAAAATGTTTTAAAATGCGGTAAAATATTTCGTAAGATATTATAATCTTGCACCATAAATCAAATATTTTTTGACTTATTTGTTTGTCGCTCTCTATACCCTGCAGTCGTTACAACTAACTACCAGACTAACTACTAGCAATGCAGTCGACTTACGATTTTAACATGGGGATGACATTGACGGAAGTCAATTGTCACGATCAGATCGGTGAAATCACTAGTCAGTAAAACCCAACTATTTAGCTTGTCATAATGTACCAGTTAGATCGCTAATCATATTTCCTTAATGAAAATATTTATTGTTTATTTATCAAATTTCTTTTTTAATATTTATAAAATTTTCAATTAATTGTTCTTTATCTTTTTCTATGTAACCTTTTAGTTGACTTTTGCTGCTCAATTTACCTTTTTAAAAAAAACGTTTTTTTTTAATAAAAATTTAACATTCACTGACCACGAACTTCCAATTGTACGCCAACACAAAATCATAACACTTTTAAAAAATCTTTTTTATTTTTTTGCTAATTTTCTTTGGAATAAGGCACAGTTTTTTTCAACTCCAAAAAAAAATTTGAGGTTGAAGGCATTAACATTTATGCATGTACTGAGTGCGTGTACATGTACATGAGTGAGAGAGTCAAAAGGTGAATTCTTGCATTACTTGTAGCCACTGAAGTAGTTAGTTGATTTTTCGTTAGCGAAATACCTAACGATTTGGAATTAATTTCTACTTTTAAAACTGGAGGGTAATAACTCACTCACTAATACTAATACATCCTAATATATTCACAGTTTGAAGTGTGAACATCATTGATTTACAGTCATAAAATATTCATCATCAGAGTGTTGTTCTTGAAAAGAAACACAAGAAAAAAAGACCAGAAATTAGTAAATATGACAAGTGTGAACACCCCGTCATAATTTAGTGTGCTATGTCATAATTGTGCCAGCTAATAAACATTTAACAACACTCCATTTTTAAGTCGGATTAGTACGCATACGTTTGAATTTTGGCTTAAATGTAAATGTTTTTTAATGCAGTCCGACTTTTTAATAAAGAAAATAATAAATTTCCTTCAAATCTTCTAAAATGTCATTTATCATTTACGACGACAAATGGAAAAATATTCACAAGCTGCCAGGTAGATCACTTACACAAACACATATTTTTATTCTTGATTTATTTATAAGTAGCGGCGGCTTGTAAATATTATCACCGACTCCACTGAAGAGTTTCAGCTCCTCGACTAAGGTTTCTACTGTTATTTTATGACAAACAACAAACATACCTTAAAAAGTCTTATTATTATTATATTTTTTTTTTTTTGTGAAGGTATTACCCTCTTTTAAATTATAGTTTAATCTTCTATACAATAATATATGATTGAATTATATTATTGGACTCAAATCACAATCCCTTATGAAATTAAATCCCTTCCATATATAATATTGTTGCCTTATGTGCCATTAAGATAAATGTTTGAAAGCATGTAAACATAATATGATTTGAACTAATCATGTTATGTAAAAATAGTATAGTTGGCTTAATATTAAAAGTCAACATTTATTTTCACTAATCCGTAAATTAAATCTATAAAAAAGAATACGAATTTTCATTATATCAAATAAATGATGAAAGGATGTCTGTTTTATGACCGCAGTTTGATGGTTTGATGGTTTGATCTAACAAAGTTTTTGTAAGAACAAACAGAGTCAAATAAAAATATCTATCATAAGGCAAAATGCTTCAATGAAATATTTTTACGGCTGATATTTTTTTGGTAGCTTTGTTGGATATGCTTTAATAACGTAAGTAAATTCCTGAAAATAAGATCTTAAAAAAATTTTAAATAGTTCTCAGAGAAAGCATAATATTGAAAATTTTAAATCCAAAATAAACAAACAAGCAGCAGCAGTTTTCTAATTATCCCGGTTATTATGAATAAGATTCTGTTGAATTTTTGGCATTTGTAAAATTAGTGCGATTTTTATTTCATTCGTGATTCTCTAAAACTACTACGGATGCTGGCTAATAAAAACTTTAAAAAATTGTGTTGTTTCCTGCCGCGAGAAAGCCAAAAAAAAATTCTATAACTTGCAAAATTTTTAAAAAGCAAAAAATTTAAAAAAAAAATTGTTAAAAATGCGTGAGAGCCAAAAAATTTTTTTGCACTATTGCACACTTCGCGAAAAAAGCGACAACTTTGGAAAAATTATTTACTATCAATAAAGCCATAATATTAAAAATATGTTAAATCCTTAAAGAATGCAAAAAAAATTCTTCCTAAATGGAGAATATGGCAAAAATTTGCCAAATCTTGCTAAAGAGAAAATTACAAACCCAGAAACTTGCACACAAATTGATCAGAAATCCCAAAACTGTTAAAATAAAAAAAAGTGGAAAAAACAAGAATAATCGCATTTTGCAAATAAAAATTGCATCATCACTTTTGTTGAAATGATACAAATCGGTGTTGGCTCAAAATTGACGACGAAATAATGAATCAACTATAAAACCGATGCCTTGTTTGCTTTCATACTGCGTTAAAAATTCTTGGCGGCGGTGTTTTGAAATGGTATACATTATATAATCATTGTACTCCAGCGTTATGAAATGTGATGCTTTCTTCAAACACAAAGCAATTTACATTTTGGAAGTCAGCCTAAATGTGCGTAGTGTGACCAGAAAACAACTTCTGTATTTATTTACCTAAATTTTTGTTAAAAAATAACCAATATATTTGAAGCAAATGTTTCCCCAATGTGACCTTACCTTTAAGTTGTTTTTTAATTTTAATTGCAAATGGAAAATATTTGTTTTTAATTTTTTTTTTTTGTTCTAACAAACAAAATTCGCAAAGTAACTTATTTGTCTGATGCAAATATCCACTGATTTTGGGCGGGAAATATACCCTGAATTTCTTCCCCAATAAAACAGAAAACGGCAGCAATATAATTATTCTTTTAATAATTTATTGTTGTGGGTGGACTCATGCTATAGAAGTATTTTCACTTTAACTTATTTAACAATATTGTTATTTAACAAAATTATATTGTTGAATTCAACTATGTTGCAATTTTAACGAATGCTTATAATTAGATGATTTTATTTAAACATAAATTTAATTGTTTTATAAAAACTTCTTTGCAACAGCCGTATAACTTTTGTGGCAAACATAATATTGTTGAGCACAATCATGTTCCAATTTATGTATTTCTGTTTCTCATATTTATGGCTCTCCCATTTTATTTAAATGAAATTTAATATATTTGTATTTATACGGTTGTTTATTTAATAATGGAAAATTTTAATCAACCCATTGAACTCATTTTGTTTCATAAATATCTGTTTGTATTTTGTTTTATTTCAGTGGCAAATAAATATATTTAATAAGAAATTGATGAAAAAATATTTATTTATTGAAAACATCATCAATTGTAAAATCAATAAGAAAAACAGTTTTTAAAAAGTTGACAAAATTAATTTTAAAGCAAATATTTGTATAAGTAAAGTTTTTATGTAAATAAAAATGTGTTTAAGGACTCCGACAATAAAACACTTTCAATAAAATATTACTTTCTGTTTTCTATAAATACTCCCTTCAAGTACTCTGTTTATCATAAACAGCCTAACAAGCATCTCTGTTGTTTTTACTAAAATGAAATTGTTAAATATTGTTATTTTAATGCTGATGGCTTTGACATCTTATACCTCAGCCCAAACATGTCCGGGTAGTCCACGTAAGTTGTTTTTTTTTTTTCTTTTTGCTAAACATAAAATAATTTATTTTAATCTGGACAAATAAAATATTTTCAGGTAATCCTTCGTGTGGTAGAGGTTTTCCCGAAGTTGGCCGTACAGGTCCTGGTTGTATACCGCGCATGATGTGGTATTATCATTCTCGTATCCTTCGATGTCGTCAAATGCGTTACTTGGGATGTGGTGGCAGCAATAATCGTTGGTGCACCCGTGCCGCCTGTCGTCAGAGATGTGGTGGTAATTAAGTTTTAAGTCCATTTTTTAGTACTCGATAAATTGTATATTGGCCGATTTGAGAGAAAAAAATAAATGTTATTGGTAAAAACAAATGAATATGAAAGAAATTAAAAAAAAGAAACGTATAAATAAATACTACTGCTTATTTATTTAAAAATATCTAAACATTTCTGTATTTAGTGAAATTTAGTGTAAAACGTTCAACATAAAGATAAAAAAAAGCTTCACTTGCTGTGCGTTAAGAAAGTCCTTAGAACCAACTCATCGGTAAACTGTATCTTAGAATAAAATAATAATTAAGTGAAAGGTTTTGCAATAATTTTTTAAAAATAATTTTTACTTTAATTCCAAAATATCAATTCTCTTTGGATGCTTATGAAATTATTAGATGTTTTCGGAAATTTTTCAGCAAATACTACGAGGATAATTTTTTTTTTTTGTTTTAGATAAAAACTTGATTAATAAAACGTTGAAAGTAAATTTGGTTAATTAATGAAGCATCTTCTTACAATTAACAAATATGACTGTGCGCATGGTTGCGTCAACAATATAATGTTTCCCAATATTGTTAATAGTCGTAGGCAAGAACTTATTTTCGCTTTAAATTATTTTCGATTTTAATTAGTTTCCGATTAACAAATTTATGTTTACATTTAATTATTTTATAAGTAAATAGTACATATTTATAAAAACTTTTATATGATTGTATTCAATCATAGTTAGTTTAAGAATTTCACTGTAGCATAATTCTCCATAAGATGTGTTACTACAGATAAACGTCATTTCCTGCTATTACGGCCTAATCTGACGGTGGTCTTAACACATAAGTGTTCACAAGAATCCCGGTGTAACATAGAGAGTTATATGTGGACCCCTCTAGGGTCACATCGGGTGCTAATTTCTTAAGCATAGTCCACCCCCCTACCTAAACACCTTGCTTAAGTGTTCGAGCTATCAAATCTCTTTTATTTGCTGTTTCGCAGTATTGGTAGACCAAAGTCTAACCAGCCACTAGCACAGGTCAAGGTCAAGATTTTACTAGCAACCACAGCCTTCACGTGTACTCCTGAAGGCTACCACACCAATAACCGGTCACGGAATCGTGCCACCAACTAGGGTAGTACAATAATGCCAGCATTTCCATTCTCAATTAGAATAGATATGCATCTCGCAACATCTCATCGACAACTGTGTGACCAATGTAGTACAAGACCCTCTACCTACCGGTAGACACTCTCCCGTGCTACCAGTTTTGGTTCCTGGTAAAGCCTCGTAAGAAAAGCCCTAAGGATTAACTTTGGTCTTGAGGAAGACGTTAGGTGCCCTTTCAAATTCTAACAGACTAACGTAGGTATACCCACTTTCTTTATCTAACTTATATGAACATTCGTTGCTCTGTTGTTTCAGAGATTGAGCAGTAACATATAATTCTTATTAGTAATTGACAAAAGGTAATGTTCGGAAAAGACAAATTCCCAGCAGGCACATCGCTAAGTTTTGGATGTCACCAAGGTGACAAAAAGTACCTTCAGGGGTTATAATTCTCCAACAATATAATAATGCGAATATTTACAGCCATACTATTTTAAGTCAGCTTTTGTTTTTGGCATTTAAACTATGATTTGAAAACAAAAATGCCTGCCTGAGTTTTCTTTAAATAATCTTCGTTAAGGTGAAAATTTTGTAGCCATTTTCTGTAAAAATATAATAAAAATTAAATAAATTAATTCTCGTATTCTATTTCATTTGAAAACTTGGTTAAATAGTTGATATTCTTCCCAATTATTATCGACTATACATAAATTGTAAAAATGGACAAATGAACGCTGATGAGAGGTGTAGCGGCCATAAAATCGGTATACTAATACTTTCTGCTAATCTGATTGGATATACTAATGTTTTTCAACATAAAAACCCTTAGTAATTTGAATTTTCATTAATTCAATAAAACTGAACTTGAGCTTGATAATATTAATTTTCATATGTAAATTTTCTATAATGTTTTTGTGTGTTTGATTTGAAAAAAGTTATAATTAGAGTTGAAACTTATTAAATGAAATAATTATCCAAACCCTTTTTATAAAGTGGGATATTCGAACACCTCCCCATTTTTCCATAAGAGCCATTACTCTTCCTTCCAAATGAGTTTCATTAGCTTTTAACAGGGATTACAAATCTTTAACAGTACTCTGTTAACTACAAAATTGGCTTGACTAAAATTTTCGGTTTCAATCTTCACTATTTCGGTGTATATTCAAACATAACTTTATAAATAAAATATTACAACAATTATTTGTGTGGAAATAAATAATTTAATATAAAAAAACTTTATCTTTTATTACAGATTCAACACACGACGCAGCAGGTAAGAGACTTTAGATTTTATTTTTTTTTTATTACATTGACATCGACATAAATATAAAGTTATAAGACATCATAATATTGGTACAAAAACAAACAAAAAATAATATACTCAAAACAAATTAATTCCCATAATATTTTGATTTAACTCTAACCATATAAGTAGTTAGTTCAATAATATTATGTTGCTCTTTGATTATAAATGGATCAACCATGTTTATCTTTCTGTGCAGATGTAAATTACAGCAATAAGATAACGTATACTTTTTGCTTTTATAATGTTCATAATGTTCATCGGATTCAATTGAAATAAGTGATGCTTTAATCAATCCCAGGAAGAATTCAAGATTACTATAATTTCCGTCTGAAATGGTTATCTCAATAAGGTTTTTTGTGATGGAGACTTAGCACACATTCCACAACTGATTTTGACAAAACTTCTATGAAATTAAAAATATTTATCCACAGAAGTGAACAAGATATTGAGCGGTATTGTGGGCTCAGTATTTTGGGATCAATGAGAGTTTAATGATACTCATACATGCACACGTATTACTCATGCAAGTAAAGCTACGTTCACATTTATCAATTATAATTGATAAATAATAATAATAATTATAATATTATAATAATTATAAATAATTATTTGTCGAAAAAAGCGGAACAAAGAAAAAAAAAACATTAATTTAATTTCTTTAATTTCAATATGTTTTTAAATGTGGGTTCACATTTTTTAAAAACTGTATAAAAATACTTTTTTATAAAATAATTAATTTTATTTTTTTATAATATAAAAACAAGCTAAATGACACTATCCCTAAGCAAAATTAGTGGTTATGTTTTTTTTTGGACAAATATTTATTAAGTTAGAAGTAACAACAATATTAAAATTTTTTTCAATGTTTGAATGTGGAAGAATTATAGGATGGTTAAAGGACCATAAGGAGGAGAGCTCAGTAAATAGATTTAGAGCTTTGGATGGTACTTTGTTATCTCATTTAAATGTTCTGCTTTATTATACCCTTCACCAAAAATTGTCAGGGTATTTATAGGTTTGTCATTCCTCGTGTGTCATTTCCACAATATTTATATGAAACCCATAAAGTATGGTTAAATGTGCCATGTCTGTCTGTTCAGACTATTTCTCAATCTTTGTTTCTTTTATTTATGGTAGAACTGAAGTTGCTACACAACACTTTTATATTTTTTACTAGCGACTGGCAATCAAATTAAAAATACTGTAAATATTGTATGATTAGGAAGATTTTTATTTTTCAGATATCTTTAGAAAATCAACAATTAGGTATTTAAGAAGTTCGTGTTATTTTTGTAGAAAATTTAAAAAGTATGCATTCAACTGAGCAGAAATCTAACGACGACATCTTTGTTGACAAGTGGCACGGAAGCACCAACGATTGTTGTTGCCACCACAACCCAAGTAAGGCATTGAACGACATTGACGACTACGAGCATCCCAGTACCACATGGTACGGGGTCGGCAACCAGGTCCACGACGACCCACATTGCGGGCACCAACACAAGACGGATTATCTGGAAATGAGTTACAAAATAAAAATTAATTCAAATCAGAAACAATTTTATTTTCTTATAAAAACTTACGTGGTGTGCCAGGACATCTTTGAGCTGAAGTGTAGGCCACTAAGGCCACCAACAATAAAGGGAAAATGTGTAAAAATTTCATTTTAATTTTTGTAAATAATCAATTGAACTGATGATAGTCAAGTTGTTTATGATTTAATATCCCCGCTTGAACTGGTATTTATATGAAATTTCAAAAAGGTTTTCTATTCAAGTTGATTTATATACATGTTTTTGTTAAAATTATTGTTTAAATTTCTTTTATAATACTGTACAGCTGTTTAAAAATAACTCTTTGTTTACTAATCAATATAAGCCATTCAGATTTTAAAGCAAATATTTTAATTGCTGCGATACAAAATTAAATTTTTATAGAAAATTTTCCATTAAAATTCAGAACAAAATTTTTCCAATCTGTTGCAAAATGTTAGTACATTGAACTTTTCTTTTTAATGTCCTAAATTTTAGTTCTTATTAAGGCAAATTGTATAAAATAATAAAAACAAAACTTAATTAATATAGCATATTTATAATCAAAACAGGCATCATAGGAAAATCCTTAAAAGTGAATGCAAGGATACAAACCAAAAACTTTAGTCGAGCCAAATATAACAGGTTACTGCAGTGAACACTGTTAAACACTTAACTGTCGTAGGATGAGTAGGAATGTCCCACTACAAACAATTCTGACGTGAATTTTTCCAAATTTTTAAATTATTTGCTTGCTTGATGTTTTTTGAAATCAGTAGGATAATATTGTTTGTCGCTTAACTTCGCTATTTCTGAACTGACAGTTTACCCCCATAGCATTTTTTAGAATTTTTGTTTGTTTGTTTTTAAAGTATTGCTTTTTTAAATCGGGAGAAAATTTGTTTCCCTAACGAATTTCATAATTCTTTTTGCTTGCTTCTTGGTACCATAAATTATTATTTCGGGAAAAGTGATTACCACTCAACACGCCATCCTACTCATGCAAAAAAATTTAATGGTCGCGTAACTCCTAAATTTATTGACCGATATTTTTGTTTGATCGGGGTTTCTATTAGTGTGATATTTTATTTTTTTTTTTTATCGGAGAGCTAAAATATTGGTCTCATAGAAATGTAAGTGACCCGCTGAAATATTGGTTAAAAAAAATCTGCTTTTTTTTTGGTAAAGAAAGTACTTTAAATATCGTGGGTCTAATATGAGAAATATATCGTGTTTTAAACTTTTGCAAAGTTGCGTCTATTTTCTTATCTCTTGGATGGGCTTTTTGTATTGCATTACTATATTTAATTCTATGCTTTAAGCTCTGAAACTGTTGAATTTACTTGTTAATTTTTTTAGCTGCATAGAGTAACTAGATCTCGAAAGCATTAGATTTTGAAAGCATTAACGAATTTATTTGATATCACTTTTGTGTATTACAAATTTTTTGCTGCTCTCTATATTTAATGAATATGTTATAAAAATATATTCGGTTTTAATAAACACCCAATAACATTCAATATAACAATACAACAGCTGCCACACATTTAATTTATGCAACTTTGTGGCCAAAAACACCACAAACACAAACAGAAAATAAAATGGACAGAAAACATTCAATTAATGGTGGGATCATTTCCAAAAACAAATAAACAAACAATTTAATTTGATCCTTTATAAGTGCCCCGAAAGTAAATTTTTGCAAACATCCAATTAACATTGGCGTTATTCAGAGTGTGATGAAAGTCGTCTTGCAAAATAGCAAATGCTAAATTTTGTACTTCTCTTGTAAAATCTAATGGAAACTCTATTTTTCAATTCTATTATTACATATAGAAACAATTTTGGTTAGTACGAAATTCCCTCATCACTGTTTGGAAATTACTAATAATCAACACAAACTCATAGCCCGTTATCTTCAAAGTATTCTACTTTGTTATTTAACTTTTTGTTGTTGTCACTCTATATTAGGGAAATTCACATATTACTGTGACCCTTGGTAATTAATATTTTTTATATTATTATTTAAATTTTTTAATTCTTATTTTTAGAGCTAAAGATTAATGTATTTTATAAAAATTAGCAATTGTTTTTTATTCCGATATTTTGCCACCAACAATGGGTAGCCTCTTCAGGGATTTAAATTATGTTTTTTCTTTAAAAAAATTGTGACAAATTGGTATAAAACAAATATTTTACAATTAATATTTTTCAACGAACGAGGGCGATTTCAGAATAAATTTTGTAGTGAAATATAAGTGCTTTTCAACAAAATTTACACTCAAATTGTTCATAGGTCTTGCATAAACAGCACCTTACTCAATATAATGTTCGGTAATAAATTTTAATGATCTGCAACTACTCCTTATAATTTTTGTACCAAAATGTATGCAGTCATCCCATAGTGAGGTGTGGTGAAACATTGAATAAATATAAATCGATCGCTGTTTTTTAATTTTTTATAAAAAAAAACTAAAAGTTCCATTAAATAATTATTTGTGATGTCAGTTTTTGCTGTTTTTCCATTCGTCTCGTATTTTTTAATATTTTTCCCTCACAACTGTGTTATTTAGAAACTGATCTTTGATTTTCTTCTCCTTTATTTGAAGGCACATTCTCCTTTTTCTAATTACTTCTACTAAAAAGATGCCAATGAAGTTTAGCACTAACATTTAATTATTGCGATCAAACAATATTATGATTATAAGAGTAGGTCGAGTCAAGTAAGTTATATATAAGACCATTTTTTATAGTTGTTTCATTTCTAATTTCATATTGTGTCTATTCTAATAAAATTTAAGAAATACCTAAACAATTGTAGCTCTATTATGCGAAGTGAACATGGATGCTAGTTCGACTACCTGGACTTTTACCACTAGTGTTACGGTCTTAACAGTGCTCTGTTAACTGTAAAATTTATTCGACTAAAATTATTTTTAATATTTGTTGATATTTACCCAGTCTAAAGTTCGTAAATTTAATAATCAGAGAAATATTAGATCGACATCGTTAACGTATTTCAAGCAACAACGGAAAAATTTAATTTCTAAACATCATTTAGATTTCAACTACACGGCTGAATAGAAAAAAAACACGTTTTTTTAGAGAAGCCACTAAATCACGTCATTATTTGTGTGTAAATTTTATCATCTAATTTTGTTAATCACTAATTTTATTTGTTTATTTACACATTTATTTAATTTTTAAATAACAACAACTTTCTTGAGAAAATACTTTTGGGTGTACAGGGTTTTCAGTTTTGATAGTTTAAACGCTTCGCTGGGTAAATATTTTTTGCGCAGAAGGATTGTGCCAGTATTTTAGTGCGGCACTGCATGTGATCATTTATATTTCTGATAATATTGATTGTGCTTAGTTTTAATCGTGAAGTGGTTTTTAGAACTTCACTCCCATTGAAGTGATAGCTGATAATCTATTCTTTGCTGCATTTAATTGAAAAATGTAGGACTTTATCCTCTACAACAAAGATATAAAAAGATTTAAAAAAGGACTTTGATACTGGCTTTCAAAAATTAAAAATTATTGGGCCAAAATCTATTATTTTCTTCTTCGAATTTATTCCTAATTGCTATGAAAAAAGGTCTTCGAAAAAGAAAATTTGAAAAGCTCCCAACAGGTGGCGCTGTAGAGTCATAACATAATATAGTATATTAAAAGTTAAATGTGCAACATTATTGCGTATAAAATTATGAGTTGCAAAACAGGATAAGCAGCACCTTAATACACTTGAAATTTTTGAAATATTGTACAGAATAAATAAAGATGTAATTTTGAGTATTAAGACAACAAATATTGATATAAGCTCAAAATTATCTTAAGTTGACTTAAGCACTTCTTGCTTATTGCCAAACATAAAGTTATTTCCATATGTTATAATATCGATTTAATTAAATATAAATATAAATTAAATAAACAATAAATTATTACAATAATATTGTTAAGGAACCGAAAAATCTTTACAAATAATTTTAACCTTTTGTGAAAATATCTGGAAAAAACTTGTTAAACGAGGTCTCTCTATTTATTATATTTATATGGGTTTTTTCTTTTAAATAAATTTAATTTATTACATATATTGATTTACTTTCGTCGGTAGTATAAATACGACTGTAAATTGATACTGAAGTACCAGAAATAATTCTGTAATCAAATCAGTTACAAACGTCAAAATGAAATTGTTAATTATTTCAACTTTATTACTGGTGATTTTTGTCAGCTGCTCTACAGGACAATTACAAAGATGTCATGGACGACAGTGTGAGTATTTGTATTAAGTTCAAATTTATTATACACATTTAAATTGATAAATTTTTATTTTCGTTCTTAGGGATCGGCAGGTGTTGGGGTTCAATCTTTCGTGGACATGGCGGCCCCGGCTGCCGGGCTCAAAATCTATGGGTTTATGATCGTTCTACTCGTCAATGTCGTCCTTTAGCCTATCGGGGCTGTGGAGGCAATAATAATCGTTGGTGCTCAAGAGAAAGTTGTCAGCGGGCATGTGCACGTTCAGGATAAAATTAATATTTAATAAATTTAATGTAAATTTAGTTTGTTTTCTTTTTAAATTAATTAAATATATAAGAAATATAACAAGAAGACAATAATTTATTAAAGTTGACTCCTTTTGAAAATAGTTTTCCCATTTAAATTTATATATTTTTGTAGAGTGTTTAATGTAGTTGACCTGTGTTAGTTCAGGACTTGAAATCTTAGTAAAGGGACTACAGTTAAATATTTTAGCGGATAATTAAATTTATTTTAATTTCCTTGATAATGGTTATCGAAAAACCGAAATATTGGATTGATTTAAAATAAAAACTTAAAAGATTATAAGAAACAACATTTCTTTGGTTTTTATTTTATTTCTTCTGAGAACTTTCAGCCGACTTAATAAAAACTTTTTTGCTTATATATTTTTTATATAAATCACATCACTTTTGAAATAAAAAAATATTAGAATATTTGCGTGAAATAAAATTTTAAATCCTAGACTCGAACTATCAGCCTTAACAGAGCTCTGTTAATAGTTGTCCATAACTCTGTCAGATATTTATTTCTTCAATGTTTGAATGTGGTAGAATTGTCAGAATGTTAAAGGAACGAAAGAGAAGTCGGCTTAGTTCTCTTTTATTTTATAAAGCATACAATTTCATTTATCTCCGGAATGGTAATATATTTACAAATATATGCATATAAGTGTATATATAATCTAATATCGGAACCGATATTTTATTTTTCGCTGATTTTCAATACGAATCGTCTTAAGACGAATTCTTACACATCAGTCTCAGATCCAAGTCTCTAAATCTATTAGTGTCTTCGGAAAAACGATTTCACGTAGAGAGAGAGGTATAGACAGACAGACAGACGGACAGACGGACATATTTTATTCAACTTCTTTATCTATAAGAATGAAGAATACATATACTTCATCGGTCTCATATGAATATTGTGAAATCACACATGGAATGACAAACTTATAAATACCCACACCATTCTTGGTGTAGAGTACACAAGTATTAGAGAAAATAAATATTATTTAGACTTAAGTTCAGTATTTTGTTGAATTAATAAAAATCCAAATAACGAAGAGTTTTTATGAACATGAGAATATGCAATCAGCTTCTGATCTTTGTAGGAACGAGGGGAACTTATATATAGTAGCAGAACGTATCAGTCAGTATACCGATTTCAAGGCTGCCAATACCACTCATCAGCAATCGTTTCTTCGTTTTTATAACTTATGAAGTTGGATACTAATTGGGAAAAATTATCAACTTTTTAACTGATTTTTCAAGAAATTTTCAACGGAATTTACAAATCTTTTTTTAAAAATTTCTTTTAGAAAATCTTAATATAATAATTTGACATAACATGAGTGTTGTGCAAGATTTAAAAATAATGAATCTTTGCACTTTCTATGGGTTGAAGATTGAAATTAGCAGAATATTTCGCAGAGTTCCTACAAGATCAAGTGATCCTATATTTTCCTTCTTTAAAATCCAACATCAACTTTGATGTTGTTGTGTCTCAAAACAAATAAAAGCTTAACAAGAGACGGCATCACACCAACTGTCGCTAGTCATGTAAGATTATTAATTGTATTTAATGGAGAATCCAGTTCGTTTTAGTACTTGA
Source organism: Lypha dubia (assembly GCA_947311025.1). Classification (NCBI taxonomy): domain Eukaryota; kingdom Metazoa; phylum Arthropoda; class Insecta; order Diptera; family Tachinidae; genus Lypha; species Lypha dubia. The sequence goes on from OX371264.1 coordinate 51,983,545, forward strand.
ATTTAATTTGTATTGTTTCATTTAAAATACAATTAAATTGTGCACTGATCTGTTTTGTTTAATATTTCTAAATAAATAATAAAATGTTTAAAATAATTTTCATTTTTTTTTTGGTTTTTTAATGACAAAACAACTGCTTTTATAAAAATGTATATAAGATTGTATACGTTCTGATGAAAACAAGTTATTAAACAAAGTTTTCTTATTTCTTATTCGTTGTCTTTATTTGTTTTACGTGAAAAGTGAAGTTTCTAGGAAGTTTTTTTCTTTTGAAAATTTCTGCCATCAGGCCATAATTGCAGTCATATAAATACATCTCATATTGTTCACAAACTTATCAGAAACATTTTGGCAATTCAGACATTTGAATAATAAAATGAAATTGATAATATTGTCAGGTCTGCTACTTGTCATCTTTGTCAGCTACAGCTCAATCGCAAAGATGTCATGGACACCAGTGTCTAGTTTTTTAATTTTCAATTTTAGTTTTCAACAATAACATTTAAATGTTTATTTGGTCTTTTTTAGGGGTACCCACATGTTGGGGTCAAGGTCATTGTGGTCGTGGCGGTCGCGGCTGTAGGCCACAAAATGTGTGGTATTATGATGGTAGACAATGTCGTCCACTATACTATTGCGGCTGTGGTGGCAACAGTAATCGTTGGTGTTCAAGAGCTGTCTGCGAGCGTGCCTGTCGTCGTTCAGGATGAAATGATGTTTGAATGGACTTCCTTGATTTATAAAAAATAATTAGTTTCATGACGTTCGATCGATCGGTAATAAAATTATAAAAAACAAATTATGCAAAGAAAAAAAACTTGTGATATTTTTTTTTTATTTTCACTGAATTCGAATGTCTTCTCAACATACACGCTCGTCTGTAAAAATTTTCAAAGTTTTATCATAAAATTCGGACAAATAAAAGACTTTAGCTCAGCCACTTGAAGAATTTTCTTTGGGTTTTCCCTCTCAAATATAATTTCAAAAAATGTAACTAAGTGATTTTTCATTTTAGCTAACGATATGTTCATAAATATATATACTTTGTTATTTTGCAAAAACTTTACTACTAAAAACTACATGCTTTTAATCAAAAGAATAAAGAAAGTTTTCCTAATTCAAAGAAGAGAAAACTCATGCTTGTTTAAATATTTTCTATAGATGTCGAAGCGATTCAATTTCGTAGCTGTGTTTGTATGTACTCGTATGTATTATAGGGGCGCTTTGTTGTAGAAACAACAAACAAAAATAAGAATATATACAATTCTTTCTTTCCTCTTGAAATGTGTGAATAGTGTAAAAATAATGTGTATCATAGATGATTTTAAGTTACCAAAGTTTTTTGTGTCACTTGAAACTATTACCAACTATTTAATTCTAAAGGTTTAATGAGTGTATTTAAATTATTGTTCTGTTTAATGTGTACGACTTTTTCTCGAAATTGGATTATTAATGATATAAAACTTTGGTTTTTCGTCATTAATTTCTTAATTAATCTAAAACAAACGGAAAAAGGAAATGTTGATGTGTCATAAATTTTCTTCCGCATTTTATTTTGTTTAAATCGTAAAAACAACTTTTAAGTTACGATGAAATCTTTATTCATTTATCTAACTTAGAGGATCATTTTAGCCAGAAAAATTAAACTCGATCAACTGCGTCATTATAGATTTTGTTTAAAGCAAATGAATGGTAGATGTTTCATGTGTGTTAATAGCAAAGATTCAAAACAAAAGTGATTGTCAATTTGGTTTTAACAGATCACTATTAAGCTTTAAACAGTCATAGGAAATATTAGTGAAACTCACTTAGATTAATATAAAAAAAGGTCCCAAGAAGATTTTTTAACCACCAATTGTATATAATGAGACATTTTTATATGGATCATAAACAGTAATATTCATCCCAAATGATGATCAATTTTTAATACGACTTTTAAATGTTTTACAGTGATTTGTAAACTGCAAAATTGACTCGACTAAATTTTTTGGTTTGAATCTTTGCTAGTCAAACTTAAATTTATCTTCAGACACATAATTATTTTTTTAAATGAAATTTAGAAATGAAATGGAAATATAGAACTTTGAAATGCATTAAAACAAAGATGATTTTTTGTAATTCGACATGAAATTTACTTAATTCGAAATATAATCTTCTAGAATTATAATTTAAATATAACTTCTTGCATATGACCGCTACGGCTGGGTCGGACGTTGTCTAATCTGGAGGTTAAATTTTCGATGACTTTTTCCAAAATTTATGGCCGTATATCAGCATAACGAACTCAGATCGACTACTGATTATTCCAATTGTTTAGAGAATCGTGATCAAAAATTTCATAAAAAGCTGGCGCCCAAATATATGATATTGTAAGTGGTATAAATTTGCTTAAAATCGGTTGTATAACGCGAACATAAGCTGGATGAGATGCTGCAAAAGGTTCTCCTTTTGTTAAGCACTTAGAAAAAGTATTTTCCCCGAATATTTCTGTTGATATTGTTGAACTGCCACCAGTCATCTCTTTACCAGAAATACCCATAAGAATTAATATTGTGGATATTGAAAAGGCCAATACTTGTCGAAACTCAAAAAAAGCCCCAGGTATTGATAAAATAAGCAACAAAATGCTTCAAGAATTGCCTTATGTTGCAAAACGAATAATACTTTTCATCTTTAATGGGATTTTATGGCTGCAATACCATCCAACAGAATGGAAGGTTTCGATGATTACTATGATACCAAAGCCCGGTAAGGATCATACAAAGGTTGAATCCTATCGGCCTATCAGTTTATTGCCCAATATATCGAAACTTTTTGAAAAGCTGTACATGAGCAAGCTGACTCCTATAGTAACTAGCAGTGCTTGTATTCCAGATCATCAATTCGGTTTTCGCAGTCAGCACAACACTATTGAACAAACTCACAAACTTGTGAATGCAGTTAGAGAAACTTTTGAAAAAAAAGAAATATTGTTCAGGGCTCTTTACAGAAGTTTCTCAAGCCTTCGATAAAGTATGGCACGAAGGTCTTATCAACAAACTAATAAAAAATCTACCAGCAAATATCGTTAAGCTTTTAAAAAGCTATCTAATGCAACGGAAATTTGTATTTAGGGAAGACAATTTTTTAAGACCTCCGCAGTCGATTGGAGCCGGAGTCCCTCAAGGCAGTATCTTCGGTCCATTACTTTACTTAATATATGCCTCTGACTTACCATTAAGCAGTAAAATTCACAGGTCAACATTTGCTGATGATACAGCTTTTCTAAGCGTTCATGAAAGCCGTGTAGAAGCTTCCCGCAACTTACAAGGATATATATCCAAATTGGAAAAATGGCTCAAACAATGGCGTATAAAAGTTAACGAGCAGAAATTTTTACATGTCATTTTCACGTTGCGCAGGGAAACATGCCCGCCTATAAAAATTAACACCGCGACTACACAACAACACACTGTAGTCGAATATCTAGGCGTTCATCTTGATCGTCGTTTAACATGGAAATCGCACATAGACGCAAAGTTGACACAAATGAAATTAAAAGCAGCCCAAATGAATTGGCTTATTGGAAGAAATTCTATACTAAGCCTAGACTGTAAACTTCTACTATAAAACGCGATCCTGAAACCAATATGGTCCTATGGAATCCAGTTTAGGGGGCACTGCCTCAGCATCAAAAGTCGAAAAAATTCAAAGGCGACAAAACAAAATTCTACGTACAATTACTGCAGCCCCCTGGTATATCCGAAATCAGCGAATTCACAAAGATCTTAATGTTCCGTTGGTGAAGACAGTATTTTCAAAACACGCGAAAAAATATGTAAAAAAACTTGAGCTGCACCCAAATCCACTTGCGCGCAATATTTTACAGTATAGAGGTCACACCCGGCTGAGAAGGAGGGATACTCTTTCTCTCAGCCGTACACGAGAGATGTAAATCAACAAAAATCAACCGTTAAAATTAAAAATTTTATTTAGTATTGGCTAAACATATATTTAATATTTTTTTAGATTTAAGATTTGAATAACTTATTGGTGTTTCAATTTATAACTGAAGATTCAATAAGAAATAATAACTACAAAAATAAAAAAAAAACCTATTAATTTTGTAGATCAGTTACGAGTATGTTTAAAAAGGCAGGACAACTTGGAGAGTAGAACTGCAGAGATTCGCAAACTTAGATCGTAGAGTTAATAAGTGCTTCTGGACCAGACATCAGCAACAACTGATAAATTTTCGGGCATACTTGATTATGCACATTGATTTTTATGATCTTATCGTTTTTGTTCAAACATTCAGTTCAGACATTCAGTTTTATTCACTTGTTGCTTTGTGCCAACATGAATGTTCTGGCTGTGTCGTTAAGAGTATAAAACTCATTTTGAATCGAAGCGAAATAAGTGTTTTTTTTTTCAGTTGTTAAAGTAATTTGTATTTATATTTTTGCCACAGTTTGAAACATGAACACATACATATTTATACTTTTGACTTCCGAAATCAAATTTTCTAGCAACAAAATAAGTAGATTTGATGTTTTTTGTATTTCTGCATATGCCTTATATTCATTGTATCATGCAATCAGATAATGCACATTCGCATCAAATGAACGAAATGATTTACACTTGTTGATGAATTTTCTGCTTGTGCATAAAAAGCGAACGAGTATAAAATTGAATACAACATGTTTGTGTTGTTCTTAAAATACAACGTTAGGGAATAAGTAGGTTCGATCATACTTGTTGCAGCTCACTTTTCTGGACTTCTATTTTGTCGTAGAATTGCCACAAATGCACTAAAATCTGCAAGAAACGATGGGAAAGAGACTCATTGGGACCAGCGTGAAATAACTTGGGATGTTTTGAGGCTATAAATTCTCTAAAGGCTTCGTTGAGTATTGAGCTGCCGTAAGATATTATTATAAGATATTATAAGAAAATTAGGAAAGTGTTGAAACTCTCATGGAACTATTTGGGACGTATTAAGGCGTTGCCAGACTAAATTTCAAAGCATTGTTGACTGTTACCATATGTATCCTTTTCGTAGAGTTGCCAGAAACGTGTATACGAAAACCCCGTATAAATGCTGCGGAAATTAAGGAAGCAGTGGTGAAACCCTAATGGGACTAGCTGGAATGTATTAAGGCGATGCCTGTTGCCTGAGCAGTTATAGAACCCTCATGCGAGTACCTGGGATGTATTAAGATGGTGCCAGACTACATGATAACACATTGTTGAGTGTTTCCAGACACCCTGTTTATCGTTGAATTGCTATAAACGGACGATAACCCATTACAAACGCTGGGAAAAATACTGGACGCGATGAAATTCTCATGGAACTACTTGGGATAAATTAAGGTATCGCCAGAGAACATGTTAACGCATTTTTTGAGTGTTAGCACACATTCTCTCTATCTTTTTCTTTTATAGCCGTCGAATCAATTTCTTCAGATTGGTTCTAGTCTTCGAAATACACAATTGTGTCAAAAACAGAAGAAGAATTTTTCCATTTAAAAAATCGATCGCTCAACTTGAACAGTCTTCTTACAGCCATCCTAATGTACACCAGCCTACGGGCTCATATACAAGATATATTCATACATATGCTATTATACGGTTATATTGTGAGCTCTCATATTGTACATATCTCTGTTTATTACAAATTATATTTTTTATTGTTTTATTTTTTCATAAATTTTATTACTGTATCATGATGTTACATGAGTTTGTGTGTGATTTTTAGTCGTGTATTAATTTAATTTTTCATTTTTATTTTATTTTTGTTTGTTTGTTGTATTGCAAAAAAGATAATATAATTAAATGTATTGTTTTCTCATTAAAATTTATAGCATTCAATACAATATTTTTTATGTGGGAGAATATTTTTATTTTTATCTTTTATTACAGTTCATAAATATTATTCAGTCAATTGGAATACAAAATGAAAAATTTACAGAAATATTACATATAAGCCTGTGGAAGCAGCAAAAGAAACAAAAAAAATGTCTGGGAAGTGAAAGTGACATTCAGTGGAAATGAAAACATGAGTTTTTTTTTTTCTTCATAAAATTTTTTTATTTGTTATTTTTTACTTTTTTTATAAATGGCAGCTCACAAAGATTACAAGTAGAAAAGCCGACAAAATTAACAATTTTATTTTTTAGTTCAAATGTCTTAATTGTCGAAATGTTTCTGATACATTTGTGAACAATATGGGGCGTATTTATAACGCCGCAATTACGGCCTGATGACAGAACTTGTCAATAGAAAAGTCTTCATGGAAACTTTCTTTCTTAAAGTAAAACAAATGAAAAGCTGCTTTAAAATCTGAACAAATGAGGTGAGAGATTATTTAAAAATTATTTTAAAATCGAAAAGCAAACTTTTCAATAAATTTTCTTTTGCACCAAAAAAAAAAGAATTTTTAAGTTTCCATTCTCTTTAAAATAATGAAAAAAAAAACTTTTGTTTAATTGAAATTTGTTTTAATATTTTATGGTCTGTTTACGGCGCAAGTAATTCAATTAAATGAATCAATAAATTCAATTAAACTAACATAAAATAAATTATATTAAATTAAATTTCTAAACAAACCAAAATCTATTCTAAATAAAATATTTGTTTGAAATTTTTATAAAAGCCAATGTTACCAGAAACTTTGATAACAGAATCATAATATTTACGAAATAAAAATCGTATATTCAAGAGAGAAACTAAAATAGATTTCCAACGAAATATAACTGCATTTCTAAAATCTTAGAAAATTGTTCTTTCTTCGTACTGGACTCGCCACTCTCAAAGATAATTGAGAAAATTTATAATTCTCTCATTTTATATTGCGGCGTACTATTCCCCCGCTCCTCCTTTCCCGTCTCTTTTGTGCTTCTTGACTATTTGCATTATTTTAAAAGTGTCCTACACCAAATTTATGGACTTTGAGAATTTAAAAATTATATTTGAAAACTACAATTAGAATAATATTTGTTACGTGTAACGTGTAACGTGTCCTGTGACAGGTTCTTTTCCCTCTAGGGATACTACAAAAAATTTCACAAAATCTCAGATGTATGCGATAATCGATATTTGGGTGCCCGATTTTGCAACTATTTTAACGTAAAAGAATTTTCACAAATGATAGACAAAATTTTCGTTATAATTTTTTTTAACCTTGTGGGGTAAGAATCTTTTTTTTCAAATTCACTCTTAAAAGTTTTCCCGAAATGCTTTTATAAATGAAAAGTTCTTTCTCACAAAAACATGTTATTCGACTTAGGTGATTATTGCTTGTGACCACAGAAATAAAGAGGGTAGACAATGAATCCAAATAAATTCAGAAGTTCGCTGAATAATGGATGTGAAAACTAAGCATATAATATTTCATATATATTCAATATATTCTCTGATATAAATGCATATATGGCGAAATATGTCTGCATATCTGCATATACCCTCAATTTTCGTAGCAATTAATATGTAATTTCTATTTCTTCTCAAATACTTCCTTACTACAATATTTTTTACAATATGATACACAACCAAAAATATGTCTGAGAAAAAAGTTAGTAAATAATTTTCGAAAATATTTTTAAGAAATTAAGCGAAACATTTAATTTATATGTAACTGAGAAAAAATATAACTTTAATAGTTTCCAAAGTAAATCCAAAATAAACTGAAAAAATTAGTACCAGTGCATAAACGTAAATTTTAAGGAAAAATTATTTACTCGAGATAATTGCAAACTGGCAACACTAATTAAACAGCTGTTTGTGTACAAATTATCAGCTTGCAAGCTTAAGTGGAAGTGTGCCACACAAATAAGGCGACACAAAATATTTACACTCTTCAGTTGTCATAAATTAACCTCACACCACCTCAATCAAGGTGTGCAGTAGCAGCAGCCTGCCTAACTTAAATATTTATGTCATATATTTTGGGCTCAGTATTTCATATATTTTATGAAAACTTATTGTAATTTTTTTTTTTTTTTCGTTATAAATTATAATTTGCAATAAAACTCAAAACTATATTCTGCAATTATTTAAATCGTATTAAAATTTAATTTCCAAAAATATTTTTATTATCTTTTGTAATTCCATTCAAATAAATTCTCAAGCAGGAGTTGCACGGCATCTACGCTCACAAGCACGACGAGAACACCAACGATTGAAATTGCCGCCGCAACCCAAATGTGGCATTTCTATGCAGGTACTTGTTGCCTGATCATAATGCCACATTGTGCGTGGTGGTGCTGTATCACAGGTTGATCCCACATTACGTGGACCAACACATGTAGAAGGACCTTTTGAGTTAAAAAAAAAAAATAATAAAGTTTCTTCGTTAATACAGAAAACATTTTGTAAAGTTTGTGAAATACTTACGGGCTCCTTGGGGACATCTTTGGCCACGTCGGGCTGTGGTATTGGCCACAAAGATCACTACGAAAATTGTTAATAAAGTTATAAATTTCATTTTAAATTTTTATTGAAATTTTCTTTGATTAAATCTGTTGATTTCTAGGAATTTCACAAAATCTGAATGTGCTGCATGTTCGGATGTACTGCAGTATTTATACAAATTTAAGTGAAGCCTTAAGGCGGTTGGTTGTGTTGTAAATGTTTCTCTAGAAATTTTTTGTAAATAAATTTTGTAAATTCTTTTTTGTGATAAGAAAAAAAAAACAATTCAATTGTAAGTAACTAATAAATAGTTGCTCTTAATAAAACTTTGTGCTTTAAAACTCTTTTTGCAACACGAGTTCTTTCACAGCAACTGAACAATTGTTTTTAAAACACTTGTAGTAAACATTGTTGTACAGTGTTTTTGTTTTGTTTTTTTTTTTTTAATTCCAAATAAAACAATTTTGTCAAACAACTGACTTAAATTAAAAAAAAAAAATTTAAATATCATAAATATTCTGGGTGTATTTGAACGGAAATAAACAGCTTTATCAAATTAGTGTTGCCAGTTTGGAATTTTCTTACACTAAATTTTAGCCTTCAAATTTACGTGTAAGCGATCGTTGTACATTTTGAGAATTTTTTAATACGTTCTTTACCCTTGAAAAAAACTTAAGTTGTCTGTTTTCAACATTCACATTTATTTATCCATATTTGAATAATTTATTAATAATTTATTTATAAATATATCTTCAAAGGAATTTTATTATTTAGGGTGAAGTTCGGTTGCAGTTTGATTTTTAAATTAATATATTATTTAAAAGACAAAAGAAAATTAGACTGCGCGGAGAGTTGAACTGACATCATGATGTTTCTTTACTAACCACAGTCGATTAGCTTGTCTGCAGAAAACACTGGATTTCTGACCGGAATCGAACCGACAACCTCCGGACTACTAGGCTAGCATTGCTACCTATCAGCCACGGCGGCACCCAAATTAATTCTGCTGAGTCATATTAATGGTTCGGAAATCCGAACAAACAGTAGAACTTTATGACAAAACCGTTTTAAGTCACTTTAGGATCCAGAAAAATGTTCCTATTGTCGTTTTATGAAAGCAGTACAAGATTTCATTAAATATTTTAAATTGAATTCACAATTGATTTATTATACATACATACATTCAGTAGTAGTCATACTGTGAGACGCAATTCCTGATGTCAAATTTGTTCGGTAAACAAAACCAGCACAAACATAATGAAACTGTTTCCCTTTGATTTTATCTGTGTATTTGCTAATAAAATGTGTAAAAAAAACTTTTTTATGAAATTCTTTCATATTCCGCAACTTTTTTTCTGTTTCTGTTTAAATGAATTAAACAAAACTTTGAAAGAAACTGAATTACTTTTTCAAGGGCTGCTGGGAATTCGCATTTAATTTTCACTTTATCAATTGTGGACAACACCCCTGTGTGTGAATATGTGTGTGTGTTAACCACATACATAAACAATTTTTCTTATATTTTCTACAATTTTCCATTTTCATTTTTACCTTTCCAAACGCAAAGCAAAGAAATTTGAAACAATTGCAGTTAATGCTTTAATAAATTTTCTATTTTCAATTTTATTTTTGGTTTACGTGGAAAAGAAAAATAAACGAGCACAAAGTATAAAGAAAAGGAAAGAAAATGCTTGAAATTTAAAGAAACCGCTTTAAAGGACACACATTATCTTACAATTGAAAAAATATGAATGTCAACAAATAGTATAAAATAATATAAGATTTTCCAATAGGGATTATATGATTTTGAAGTGACGTTTCGGCATATTACAAATGTCATCATCTGTCATTTGTTTTCCATTGTATTCAGTAGTGTTAGCATTTCATCATGGAGCGATATACGCAAGAACAACGTTGCTCATTTTGCCTTGGAACAACTTGAAAACGATAACGACATTTTTAAGAAAATCATTTTCTTCGATGAGGCTCTCTTTCATTTGAGTGGTGCGGTAAATAAACAAAACTGTCGATTCTGGTACGAAGAAAATCCACAAATTATTCATGAAAAACCATAACATTCACCTAAATTGACAGTTTTATGTGGTTTTTGATCTGGAGGAATCATCGGTCCGTACTTCTTTCGAAATGAATCTGGTTACTGTCAATGGAGAGCGGTATAGATCTATGGCCGAAATTGGAAGAAGTTGATCTTGACAACATTTGGTTCCAACTAGACGGGGCTACGTGCCGCACAGTAAATGCAACGATTGAATTATTGCGAGAAAAGTTTGGAGATTCGATTATTTCAAGAAATTGTGATATTGAATGGCCTCCAAGAAGTTGTGGTTAACCACCATTAGACTATTTCTTTCGAAATAAACCAGACTCTCTTCAAGCTTTACAAGTCAATATTGAAAGTGCCATTCATGACATACGACTTGATTTAGTGGAAAAAGTGCTCGAAAATTGGGTTCATCCAATTTGTTCCTGTAGAAGAAGTCGTGGAAGCCATTTGAATGACGTTTTATTTAGAACTTAATTTTATCGATTGTACTTCACATTAAATAAATCAAATAAAAAACTTTTGAATTTCCTTAACAATAAGTGTGTTTTTTTTAAAGAAATCATATCACACTCCTATTGGAAAGCCTTCTATAAAACCGTAGACAAGAACCACAGAATTTAATAGAATGTTAACTTTGATCTGTAGACATAGAGAGTCCAAAAACTTTTACACCTTGACTCCTACTTAAAAAAATCTTTTTAAGTGCAACCATTAAGATTTTTTATATGTCTACAGCGCACTGTTAACCTGCTAACAGAGCTCTCTTAAATTCTGTGGTTCATGTCTACGGTTTTATATATTAAAATTTAACTTCACACACATTAAAAAACAATGATAGACTTCTCTGTTAAATAAACTGTCAGCACATTTGTTTGCAGCATGGCCCTGATGCTCAGGCAACCATTATTATTGGTGTTTCTTATAAGCGCCAACTGCACGAATACGGAAAGAATTTTTTATAATTTATTTCAAAATTGAGATTGTTTTTGTAAATCCAAAACATATTTTTTTTTTAAATTTGTCTCACTAACTTTTACAACGACTGTTAAGTGTTTAACAGAGCTCTGTTATCTTTAAAATTTTCGGTTTGGATCTTTGCTAGTTTAATATAAAGTTATCTTTACACACTTTAATATGTTGAAATTAAAGGGATAATAATTAACTAAATAATTTTGTCGAGTTTTTTCTGACGCTACTCTGTCTCCTCTTATTTCAAAACATTCACTGTTTGCGTTTCTCAGACATAAGAATATTTATGATTCTTTTGCATGTAGGATACATCTTTCCCTTGTATAATCAACTCTATGTATTACTGAAAGGTAGGTATTGCTGTATATATTGTTCTTGAAGTAACCCGCAGCAGATTTCAAGACATTTACTATCTCACTTTCTCAGATTTGTGAATATTAATTTTCACGTTGTATGGTGGGTACCCTTTCCTCTTAGTATTGGAAACAAATTTATTATATTTGAAATTCCCCGTCACCAGTAGCACGATGTAGAACTTCCAAGATTATCGATCTTACTGGTTAGTTTCGTATAAAGAAACATCATAACAAACATACACCCACAGATAAGTTTTAATATTGTATTCCGATATTTAAAACATTATCAAAATTATCAAATGGACTTCAAAATACATATTATAATTAAGTTACAGATCGGAATAATTCTTAGTAAATCTTAACGGTTACACCTGCGCTGACACTGAGCTCTAGAACACCATCGATTATTGTTACCACCACAACCACGATAACGCATTTGACGACATTGTCTCGTTTCAGCATCATAATAAAACATACTTCTGCTTCCACATCTAAAACCACGGCGACCTTCATTGCGTGCACCCGAACATGACGGATTGCCTGGCAAAATAAACATAAATTCTCAATATTTATTTACTAATTTAATAAAAGATAACTTACGTGGCCTGCCAGCACATCGTTGGCCACGCTGTGCTAAAACGCCATAATTTGCCATCATGACAATCAAAAATACACAAAAAATATTAAAAAACTTCATTTTGTTAGTCTTTTAAAAACACATGTACTCTGTATTCCTTCTCAAATGCTTGTTGGCTTATTTGCGATACTTAACTAAACAACTGGAAACAGAACTGGTGTGTTTTAGGCAGTTCTTTTCAGTTGCCCCCCAAAAACAAAAAAAAAAAACACTTGTTTCACAAACATGTGCTTATAAAGAGAACAATAAAACCGAAATAGGTTAAGTGGCTTCACTGAACAACAACAAAAAAAAAAACACGTACTAAATTGTAATAAAAAATTTCCCTGAAAATTATTTAAAAGAAATTTAAATTTTAATTTAACTTAATTTTCCTTAATATAAGAAAAAAAATCAAATAGTTTATTAGGTTTCAAGCAAATGTTTGGTTAATTTGGGAGCGCGTTTTCTATAAATAAGAATTATTTGTTTTACTAATTTTAAGGACATTTTGTCATACGAAGGAAGTTATTGTATTTTAGCTTAAGAAAATTATTTAGAAAATTACTTAATCCTGAATAGTCAGTCCATACAAATTTTCATATTTAGAAAGGAAAAACGGTTGTCCTCAATTTAAGTAAAAAATTTTCATATGAAAATTAATATTATTTAGGCTCAAGTTTTGTTTTATTATGAAAAGTCAAATTACTACGAGTTTTTTTTTTATATTGAAAAATATTATTATTATATCCAATCAGTTCAGCAGAACGTATCAGTACCGATTTCAAGGCCGCTACACCTCTCATCACCGTTCAATTGTCCATTTTTACAATTTTCGTAAAGTGGATACTAATTGGGAAAGAATATCAACTATTTAACCAAGTTTTCCAACGAAATAGAATACGATAATTAATTTAATTAATTTTTATTCTATTTTTACATGTTGAAACAATTTTGGTTAGCACGAAATTCCCCATTACTGGTTGAAAATTACTAATAATATAGAGTGAGAACAACAAAGAGTTAAATTACAAAGTAGAATACTTTGAAGATAACGGATTATGAGTTAAGTTAAGTGACTTCACTGAACAACAAAAAAAAATAAATAAAAATTTCCTTAAAAATTATTTTAAAAAAAAATTTAAGTTTATCAAAATTTAGACATTTTATTTTTAATAGCCTTTTTCTAATTAAATTTAATAAATATTTGTGTGTGCAGTTTTCTTTTATCTAAGCAAAATATTAAATTGTTTAATAAACCAGGAAAATTACATTTTCATAGTTACTATTATGCGCCCAAATTTTTCAACATTTGCAGAGCATACTATGTTCACACAATGGTATTGTCAGAGGGAGATTTATGAAGAACATATTATGTTCCTTAGATGGCAAATGCAATACAGTAATTTGAACATGCAATGATAGTTTGCGATTGTGATTCCATCTTTTATATAAAAAAAGTTTTTTACATATTAATATTAAATATAGAAATTGTTGAAATTATTTTTAAGAAATTTTTTTACTAAAATTTAGTACCTGTCTTTTTTTGAGTGCAGAGAATACATCTACATTTATATGCGCGAAGTTAAATTTTAAAATTTGGTAAGCCAGACATGAACCATGACGCTTAACAGGTCAGGTTAGGTTAGGTTTCGAGGGCCGTCACATCTGAGACGTGAAGCATTTGGGTCCGTTAATTCGGTCCCTTTGTGATACCCTACAGCAGACAGGGCACAGTCAATTGGTTATTCAATTTCCTGTAATTGCCCTGTCGCCGAATCAAACCATCCTGATTGTTGCAAGAAGGAGGATAGGTTGATTAGCCCCATGTTCGCAGGCTGTCAAGGTCCCATATGCTATTAAGCGCGGGGCATTGACATAGAAGATGAAGAACAATTTCTTCTTCCTTCTCATCGTTACAGCTTCTGCAGTAGTCATTGCAACTTAGGCCCATCCTTCTGGCATGAGTCCAGTGCCCTGTTAGCACTGTTACTAATCGTCCTGTATGACATTTACCAAGCCTGAGTAGATCGCAAGCTCTGTGCAGGCTGTAGTGGGGCCAAGTGGACCTGGCGAAATGACAGGTATGCTCTTGTTCCCACATTTCTTGAGCAAGATTGTATGATTCCTGCTGGATCAATCGCTTGCAGTAAGACAGAGGAATGCCAACGAAGTGACATATCATCGAGTTGCTCAATGATGCGCCCTTTCTGGCAATTTCGTCCGCAATATCGTTTCCAGTGTACTCTGAGTGCCCTGGAATAGAGACTAGTGCAACTCTTGAATGTCTACCGCTATCTCGTTTAGAGATTTCCGGCATTCCTTTGCCACCGTCGATGTAGTGTATACACCATTGATAGCGGCAATGGCCTCTTTGCTGTCGGTGAAAATAAGGATGTCTTCCGATATCCTATAATACCTAAGCCATCTTGCCGCTCTTGTAATGGCCGAGACTTCAGCTTGCAGGACTCTACAACCATCCCGAATCCTAAATGGAACCTTAACGTTAAAGTTTTCCACTTAGAAACCTCCCCCAGTGTTTACGCCTCTTTTGGAGCCATCAGTGAATACTCTGGTGGCTCCTTCGGAGGCAGGGGGTAAGGAGTGATATTCCCTATTGGAAATATAGATTGAAATAGCCCGCCAATAAGGTTCCGGTGGACAGTAGTCGGTAAAGTCATGGAGCGCTTGGTGCTGCCTGAGAAACTTGGAGTGACCAAGATCGGTTCTGGTCCATGAACATGTAGCGTTCAGTCTGATAACCGATCGACGCTTAACAGGGTTTTGTCAACAGTTTAACATGACACTGTTAGACATTTAAAATATTGATTTGTTTAATAAAAATTCAATATTTGCCACATTTTACAATAAAAAAATATTCAAAATATGTAAATAAATAATATTTTACCTAAAATTTCATTTAAATGAATAATGAAAAAAGGACATTAGTCGCTTTCTCGAAAATGTTAGAAGATGTAGTGAAATTTTTTACTTAAAAAATGTATAGTAGCATCTTAATAAATGCCTGGTACTCAAAAAGTTTAACATTTTGTTTTTTATAATTAACAGAACGATTTTAAAGAACCATATTTGAAATTTGAAAAACGACATTGGTGCTTTTCTCGAAAATGGTATGCGAAGTAACTCAATTAAGAAATCTACCTGCTGCTACAGTTTAATTAATTAACACAAGAGGTGCTCCAGCAATGTTTTAAAAATAAAAAAAAAATATGCGCAATAACAGAGCTGAAAAATGATTAAAACTTCTTCTACATTTATAACTTTTAAATTTTTACTAATTTTTGGATAAGCACTGAACTCGTTAGTAAAGAATTTTTTGTAATTATAAAAAATTTTCTGTGTATGACGAAGTTTGTATGTTGTTCCTAACAGCACGAAAAATATTATAGAATTTCTTGTAAAAACGGCACTCAAATTATTTAAAATGTCCTTAGTGTCAGTCATCTGTTTTGTGTTCCTCCTAGTATGAAAATTAAGCTTCTTTTTTTTGGGAATTTCTTTTATAACATTTTTACATGTTGGAAAAATTTTTGATTAGTATGAAATTAATTTCCAAAATATAAATACAAAAATTTAAAATTATTATTCAAAATTAAAAAAAAAAACTATTTTGTGTAAAACTTTAATTTTCCCTCATGATTTGCTTTAATTTTTGTATATTAAAGATTTTTAGTTTTCTAAAAAGCATCACTCACACTGTATTAAATAAACATATGTTTATTTGTATTTATTCACTCATACATGAATTATTGACAGACAGCATGAGAGTGTGTGTTTTCGTGTGCTTGTGTGTGCGTGTTATTCGTTAGTATACTCGTGTTCCAAACTTAATTTAATGATGTTATCAATATCATATATCGATTGTAGAATGAGTCTTTTCTTTTTTTCTTTTTTGGTTAAGTATTTGTTTAATAGATTTTTTTCATTTTTTCCCTTAGCTTTTCCTTCCTGTTCTATAACATATTTATCTTTGGTTAGCGATAACAAGCAATCAATATAAAATCCGTAAATTTGATATCATAAGAAAACAACCAGATGATGTTGATTTAACAGAAAAAAAAAAAAAAACATTGAAAACAAAATAAAAACCGTAACAAAATCATGACATAAAATGAACCTTTTTGAGAGTAGATTTTCCAGTTAACATTTCTATGATTATTAAGGACAAGATGTAAAATAGTTAAAAGGAGGAGATTTTTATAAAGTTTTTTAATAGTGAAAAGCGATTGTTAACAACTGCTGGTAGTTGGGATAAAGAAATTCAAAAATAAATTCAATTTGTTTAAAATTGTTGTATAACAGAAATTTTCTTTGTCTCAAACTTTTTTTTGTCATTTTTATACCCTACAACAGAAATGGTGGTTTGTTTATAGGTTTGTCATTGCCTAAAGTATATATATTTTGGATTCCAATACATAGGGAAGTTGCATAAGCCATGTCCGTCTGTCTGTCCGTCTCTCAGTCTGGTTCTTTAATTTGGTATTACAATGCTGTGTAAGGATTTGTCTTAAGACGATTGTTATTGAAAATCAGTAAAATAAAAAATAAAAATAAAGAATTTGAATGAGCCAGGTCCGTCTGTCTGTCTGACTGTACGTGAAATTTGTTTTCCGAAGCCACCAGAAGTATTGAAGACTTGGTTCTTGAACTGATGCTTAAGGGTTGGTTATAAGATGGTTCGTATTGCAAATCAGAAAAAATAAAATTTCAGTTTATATATGTATTTGATTAAATATACACAACGGACGATACAATTGTCTGTATTCTAGATGTAATTTTTTTTTTTATTTTAACGTCATAAAAAATCTGTGAAAAAAAAAGTATTATAAGAACAACAACTACAACTATTTAATAGTAAATTTAAATAAATTCGCAATATACTAAAAATAAAACAGAACAGTTATATTGAAAAACAAAATATCTTCCAATGCCCTAAAAATTGATTTACTATTCTCTCTTTTCTTTTGTTCATTTAACATTCTTACAATTCTCTCACATTAAGGTTAGGTTTGGTTAGGAAGGGTAGTGTGAAATACACATCCACTCGGAGACCCAATATGATCCATTGTGATTCCCTTCATTTATAATTTATTAACTAATTAGTCTCCTTACTGCCCAAAGGAGAAACAAAGAGCCGTTAACATCCATGATTCAGCCATTTAATTCCCATGGTAAAGCCCCTGATATCCTGAAGTTTGCACTTCGCGATATCACTAATGCCCTCATGGAAACGTCTGCTCAGCCATCTTTGCCTATGGCGTTGCAGCCTTGGGCAATGACAAATGATATGCTCTATAGTTTTTGGCTCCTCTTCATCCCCACACATCCTACATAAATCCGGAGTGCAATTTTCCCATATGCTGGTCATCGCTCTAACCGAGCAATGGCCAGTCAAGGCGCCTAATAAGACTCTCAAAACCTTTCTAATTATACCCAGCACTAGATCAGGGGCCTAATCACCGCATACGATATCGAACAGAATTTATCGAAATTTTTCATTTTGGTATTATCGTATACGATATCGAATGAATTGTATCGTAATTTGACGCATCGTATGCCATAATTTGCTTATTCGACACGTATCGTAATGTTATTCGATACGATAGTTAATTCGATATCGTATGCGGTGATTTGGCCCCAGATTTACCTGAGTCTAGTTCTGTCCATATGTACCTCGAGACTCTACAATCTTCTCTCTTCCTCCAGGAATGGTTAGTTCTGATAATTACCCAATTACTGAGTTCCCTATAGTAGTAACCGATTGGAGGTTTAACCGGCCTGTCACTAACTGCCTCATGTAATGCTGACCCTATTCTTGCCAGCTCATAAGCGATTTCGTTTCCCTCAATATTGCAATGTCCTGGTACCCAACATAGCCTCACGCTTGTCCATAAGCAAGTTGAGAGATAGCCTACACTTGCTGACCAGCTTCGATTTGACACTATGCCCCTTCAAAGCTATCAGCGCCGCCTGACTGTCAACGTAGAAAGTTACCTCCATGCCTTCAGTTACGTGTTCTGCCACTAGTTCCGTGGCCCTGAGGATCGCTAGGATCTTAGCCTGAAATACACTACATTCGTTCGGTAGCCTAAAAGACCTACGAATGTCCGTTCCTAAAAAATAGACGCCAGCACCCGTGCCTATTTTCATTTTCGATCCATCTGTAAAGATCTCTAACATTAAAACATAAAAAAAATTATCTTTGCAAAGCCAGTTGGAGTAAAAGACGTTCGCTTGAATTGGTAGCAACTTTAAATGCTTAAAAATCACAAAATACTGAGGCCACAATAACTCGTTAACTTTTGTGAATAAATATATTGCACTTAGTAGAAGTTTTGTTAAAATCTGTTGAGTAATATGACCATTAGGTTCATCACAAAATACGATCTTAAGTATTAATTTAATAGATATCAGGGTGGCCCAGTATAAAATCTTGAATCGGGATTAGAATCAGTACACTGCAGCAGTGCTACTGAGATTTGTTAATATCTTGGGTATATTTATTTAATAATAGCAGTTTGTTTTTTCGTTCAAACCTTTTCTTTTTTTCAGGGATGGAAGTGACCAGGTACGGATTTTTTTTTTTTTTTTGTAATATAAAATGAAAAATAAGAAAAAAATAGCAAATATGTAGAATAATTGCAAAATCCATAACACCAAAGTTGGCGGTACGTCCCATTATATATAAAAACAATTAATATATGTATGTATGTACATACGTTTGGTGAAGGTTACACAAGATTCGGCATTGCTTTGTTTTGTTTTTGGTTGCCACAATAAGATACAACAGCAAAATGTTATGGTTTTACCTTGACATCAAATCATTTATTTATTTCTTTTGTTCTTTTGTGGTTCTTTGTATGTTTTATAAATTGATTGTTTAAGCACATGTTTCGATTAGTTTTCAATTAGATGAATATTCTGGCTTACAGCTTTTTAAAGTAATCTAATGGCAGTACAGTGGTGTTCAAATAATGTATTATTGGTAGACGAGTAAATAGACTGGTGTGTCTAGATGAATACAAAGTACTCACAATTATTAATTTCCCTATATGTTGCCATAGAAATGGGGCAAACCCACTGTCACTGGGTGGTTTTATTTATATATAAAATAAACACTTTTCTATAGTCAATAAATATTTAATTTTATTAAATATTTATTCAATTAAATGAATAAAACAACACATTTTTCTTCAGCAATTTTTAAGTTGAAAAAAAATGAATAATAAAAAAATTCTTAATTGTTCCCATATGAAAACAGCAGTGGCTTAATATTCCAGGAAGTTTTCTATCTTTGAAATGAATTAACTTTATTCTTCCTGGCTGAAGTCTAAAGAAATTGACGTATAAATACTGCCTTAATCGGCTACAATTCCAACAGAATTAATTGTGAACTTCAAAAGGGGTCCAAGAAAATGAAATTGTTAATTATTTCAACTTTACTGCTTGTCATTTTTGTTGGCTGCTCTACAGCACAGTGGCAAAGATGTTATGGACGACAGTGTAAGTATTTGTATTAACTTAAGATTTCACGGAGACATTCAATTTAATATGACATTTACTTTTGTTTGTTTTTTAGGGACAGCTTCGTGTGTGGGTCCAGCTCATCGTGGACGACCTGGTAGAGGCTGTAGGCAAAACTATGTTTGGTATTATGATCGTGCTTCTCGGCAATGCTATAATTTATTCTATTGGGGCTGTGGTGGTAATAACAATCGTTGGTGTTCCAGACTGGCATGTCAACGGGCCTGTGGTTGGTCAGGATAGAGAATAAGAAAATCTAATTATTAGAATAAAAATATGTTTAAGCAAAATTACCAACAAGATTGTTTCATTTGAACAAAACAATATATATATACATATCGTCGTAAAAATACAAAAGGATGTAAACGAAATAAAAAACCAAAATTAATTTCGAAAAAAAATAAAAAAAAAAAATAATCATTAATTGATATAAATCAATTGTTATTGTTTTAAATAGTAAATTGCAAAACCTAGAACAAACAATTTGCGCAAAAAATTTTTTTTTTAATATTTTTTTTTGGAATAGAGCAGATGTTATGAATACATGAAAATTTAAAAATATACAAAAATGTATATATGTAAATTTAAAATTGTTTTCATATATTTTAATGTTTTTCCTAAATTTTGGAAAAATTGCTCATGAAACTTTAAAACAAGAAAAATATGATAAGTGTGAAGTGAAGATAAATTCATATTTAACTAGCAAAGACACAAACTACATATTTTAGTGGAATCAATGTTACAGCTAACAGATCACTGTTAAACACTGTTTAACAGTCTTAGAACAAAAAAAAAAAAAAAACAATGAAACTCTTTTAGGATAAAGATTTGTAATAATGGAAAAATTATTATATGATGAAATATCGTATTACATACAAATAGGGCTCTAGGTAGTCCACTAGCGCACACAAAAAGTGCTGCATTATCTGGACAATATTTTCTATAAGGTGGAATATTCTTTAAACACAAAAAAAAATCTTAACTAAAATGTGGAAAATTTTAATTTATTTTGGTGTTCAAAATGGTTTTCGTATGGCAAGAATGCCGTTTTTTTACTAAAATTCTTTAAAATTTTCCTCTATTTTAGGAAATACAAATCCGCACAAAAACACAAATGTGAAAATAAGGCCAAGTTCCTATCCAAAATATTTCGGCCGTAAAAATTACTGAGATCAAAATAAGGACCAAGTTCTTGATAGGTACAATTCCATATCATTTCTAGGCAACCTATAAGCTTGGCAAAATTTTTCGAAGAATTCTTTCCCATTTTAGAAAGGCAAAATAATTTTGTTTAGCTTACAGTTGTAAGCTGTTTTTGTATAAATATTTATATGTACGAGTATTACTTATCTGGGCCTACCCGTGTACGAAATTTCAGCTTTCTAGCTATGCTGGAATTGCCCCATACAAAGAAGGGGCATGATAGTTCCCCCAGATGAAAAGTGCCCGTTTAAAAATTATTTTTGTGAAGTTCTCATCCGGACCAACCTGTGTATCAAATTTAAGCTTTCTAGCTCTATTGGAAGTGCCCCATACAAATAAGGGCTCCCCTAGTCCCCCGGGTGGAAAGTTTTCAGATTTTTCTGGTTAATTTCTCACCAAGACCTACCTGTGTAACGAGTTTCAGCTCTCTGGCTGTACTGGAAATGCCCAATAATATTGATGAGTCAGTGAGTGAGTGAATATGTACTAAAATATGGACTTTTCACACCTTAATATCTTGGGAAGGTTTTACGGTAGAACTTTCATATTTAACTTTTGAGGCCACCTCTGAACTAAGCTAACTCATCAGTAGATGTAAACCACTAGTTCATTCTTGAATAAAGTGTTCGTTTTATTCGCTATAAAAATAAATTCGTATTAATCATACTTTTTGATTTAAAATACCAGTGACTCGATTTTTATTTTTCTTATGAGTAAATTAATTTAAAAAAAATAGAACACATTTTATTTTAGAATCTTTTGATTTTATAAAACAAATAAAGCGGCTTCTTTTTGTCTTAAAGCAAATATTAAATTCAAAACACGTGCTTATCTTTTAAATTAGAATTTAAGACACAAATTCGAAATTCTTAAGAAATCCTATAAGTACTCGTATTCATCAGATCACATAATGACAGGCAGTACAAAAGTATAAGTTATCGCTTTTATTTTAATACAGTGCCAGCTCGCTAATCCGAATTAATGATTGCAGACCCTGATTCGGATTAAAGAGATATTCGGATTATTGGATGTGCTGCTATTATGTATTATAATTCATTATATTCGAGAATAAAACACAAACCAGGATTTTAAAACAAATTTATGTTATTTTTATTATTCAGGAATGAAAAAATCAAAGCTTTTTTAAAATATAATTTAAAAGTTTGCCCTCAGAATTCTTAGTAAATCTTATAAAAGAATAAATATGTATGTACAGTAATTATTGGAACATACATTTGATACACAGGTTTTTTAGCTTTTAGTATTTTCAGCATTTTTTTTATTCCACAAATTGTTGAAACTCCTACACCAAATTTCATTGCTAAAGTTTTTCCTGATTGTCCGCGACTTACTTCTTCTATTATTTTAAGCTTATCAGTTAATGACAGAGTTTTATGGCTCGTTTTTTGCCATATTATTTAAATTGATGTTTTCGCGACTAATACCATTTAGCAAATTAATTATTTGTAACACGACATAAAACATACATACTTATGTTTAAAGATATACATACATATACGAGTACATATGTATGTACAATATCAATCATAGAAGGCTCTGCATCTCAATGATGTCCCGTTAATGTTAAATTTCCACACATCGGTTTTTAAAAAAAACAAGTAGACACAATAATAAAAAAGCAGAAAAATAAAAAATTTAAAAATTCGGTTTAGCGAGCTTGCAACCAATGCGGATTATATAGTGTGTAATACGTCGTAAATTCAATTCGGATGACTGGATAATTCGGATTACACACCTTCGGATTAGCGAGCTGGCACTGTACATGAATATTTAAATATTATTCTTATTTTTGTTGCTGTTTTCACATAATTTTGCTTCTTTTTTTGGCAGCAAAAGTAGACATTTATGGATTTTTTTTTATATAACTGGAGTAGATTTATTCTAAAGCTACAACTTCAATTTTATTCTTATGTATGTACATACTTACATATGCATGTACATAAGTATGTATGTGTGCACATATACATTTGCTTTGTTCTATAATATTTTATCCATACTTGATACACATTTAAAACATTTTCATAAAATATTTTTTTCAAACCTAAAGAATTTCTTCAATTTAACATTAAATGAAACTGAACACACTGAACACACTTTTATTAACTTCCGTTTAAACAATCCGTAACAATTTAACATAAGCATACAGAGGAACTCACCCAAGCAAACATACAATGAAACACACACACACACACTTAAACACAACTAATTCACTTAGTGAAATACAAAAACACACCAACGCACCCATACATATTTCCTTTTCTTATTTGTAGCATTTTATTTTTCCTTTTTACACATAATCACACACACACACAAGACACAGAAAGAGAGGAATACACCTTCATACAAACATTCATACATTTTAAAACATACATAATTTCATGCAAACAATCACACACAACAAGCGGCTTAAAGTATACCACGTCGCTTTATGGGCAAGGAGAGTGGTAACAAAGGCAATAACAGCAATGGCAATAACAACAACTACAACATGTAATGTAAACGGTTAATTTAAAAAAAAACCCCGTAATGCCCAGGTTGAAGAAGAAAATAAAAACAAAACAAAAAAAAATTGCTTATGCTTGTTTTATGTTGAACAGTAGAAAATAACTGACTTAAAATATTTTCAAATTTTATGTTAGAGCTCGGCTATGACGAATTTAATTCACCCTTTGCAAAGAAGGGCGTGAAGAACTTTCACTTTCTTTAAGCCAAAGAATTTTAGCAATTCTTTTATGGACTGTTATGAAGAAACATTTTTGTCCCGTAACAAAGTAATTATCCTA
The DNA here is from genome assembly GCA_947311025.1 of Lypha dubia. Classification (NCBI taxonomy): domain Eukaryota; kingdom Metazoa; phylum Arthropoda; class Insecta; order Diptera; family Tachinidae; genus Lypha; species Lypha dubia. The sequence goes on from OX371264.1 coordinate 52,007,494, forward strand.
TCCTATCTTTAAACGACCCTGAACTCTTTTTAAATGCTATTGAAAATGCATTACGTTGGCTAAAAAAGTTGGCAGTACCACGCCCATTCCACCAAAATATATTTTTTTCAACCACTTATACATTAAAGAATCTTATGAAAATTAGCATACACAGAAATGTACGTTCGAAATGCAACTATATGAATTGGAGAGTGGTTAGAGCCACGCCAATATGATTGGTAGAGACATTTACAAGTACTTGTATGCAAACGAAACTTATAAAACTTGTCAGACACCTTAAGCTGTATTAAAAACGCAGAATTGAAACTAAAGAAATTGCCAGTGCCACGCCCATTCAAAGCAAGTGTAACTTATCAACAACTTAAAACAACTGAAATAATTTTCAAAACTCACAACAATCAAAAATCGGTATCAAATCGCATTGATCCAATCCAATAATTTCTTAGGCAACAGACAACTTTTCCAATAAGAAACTTTAAGAAAACTTGCAACGATTTTAAATTTATTATTTATTTGAACTAAAACTGGAGGAAGGAACTATAAAACCTCCGGATTGCAATAACGAATGCATTAGAAAAGATTTTCAATAAAAAAAAAAAAAAAAACAATTTAATAATTTTGGCCCAAGAAAGTGGTTGCTTGAACCATATCGCACTGGTTACGAAATTTTTTTTGTTTTAAAAGCAAACAATTATAGAAATTTTAAAGTAAAAACTGCCAAGTAACAAGTCAAACATTTCAGAAAAACACGCCACAAGAGATAACAATAAAAGTACAAAAGTAAAACATAAGCAAAGTATGGGTCACACAAGCGGAAGGAGAAACACAAGCAAAACTTAAGTATAATCAAATACTTGAAGCTCTTTTCATTCTGTAGTTTTTAAACTTAAACAAAACTTGGAAAAAGAATAACCAAAGGATATTTTTTCAAAAGGACCTTTGAAAAATATCTTCAGTTGATTTCTTTTTAACAAAATAATTACTCTTTCTATTTGAAAAGGTCTGTGCTTTAACAATTTTCATCTTATTTGCAAATCTCATTTATCAAAGTGTAAACTTTACCTCAAAATTTGTCGCAACCTTGAAATATCATTTTACACTCTTACAAACTATGAAATTTTATTTTATTTCCATGTATTTATTTTTTTTTTTTTTATTTTCGTTTTCTTGTTTTTGCCTTTCGTTCGTTGACTAACATTAAGTTGGCCAAGGTTTGTCATATCAAATGGCCTAAAGCATATTGAAAGAAAATTTAATGAAGAAAATATAACGAAAAGGATATTTGCCATCAAAGGATAGTGAAAGGTTTATGTGGAAAAAGAAAGGAATATAAATAAAAATATTTTGCTAACAAATCGCTTATGCCACAATTTAAAATTTCTGGAAACACATTTTAATGGAAAGCAATAGATTTTTATTATCCTTTTTTTTTTGTGTTTGTTCGAACAAAAGGGTCGGTCAATAGAAAAAAAAGGAAAGAAACAAAAATTTTATATTGTTAGGTTGAATCTTAAAGCATTGAAAAAATCACATAATCACAAAACGATGAAGGTTCAGCAGATATGTAGGGGTTAACCACCTTGAGTCACATCGCAATGGTGCACATACTTCATATTTCTGGATTTATTTAAACATATCGGTATGAACATTAAGACCCTAATAGTGTAAATCACATCGAATAATTGAAATTTATTGGGAAATAAAAACACTAAAATTCATCATCCATATAAAAAATTATTATTATTTCGTTAAAATTTTCCTAATCTCAGCGGAACCGTTTGTTCGGAGAACAAATTTTTTAATATCTATATTTGATTCATTTTGGTTTCCATATAACTTTCACTTAGCTGATGTGATGTACATAATTTGTACCATTAACTGCGGTCTTCAAAACGGTTTTATTTCTTTTAAATACGGGTTGGACAATCTTTCGGATTTTCTTCTAAATTAAAAAAAAATTAAGAAGCTTTTCCATAAAATATCATTAAAGAGATCTTTTTTACAAACACGCTTTTTTATAAAAATTTCTTTATATTTACAATAATCAACAATTACCTTTAAAAAAAATTAAATTAAATTTTACAACAATATTTCTTTTCCTTAAAAACACTTCACATAAAAAAATATTGTGAAAAATTCCGTTTAAAAAAAAAAAATTTTTTTCTTAAAAGTCCTTTTTCTTAAAAATACCTTGCTTATAAAGTACATTTTATAAAAAGTGTCATATTCAAAAAAAGAATTTTTTACGAAGACAACTCAAACATATAAAACGTTTCTGAAAATTATTTTTCTTAAAAGTACTTTGCTCGAAGTCTCTTGCTTAAACTTATATTTTTTCCCAAAAGCCTCATAATTAAAAAAATACTCTTTCAAGAAAAAAAGCTGAAAAACCATTCCAAAAAGTACTTATTCTTAAAAGTAGTTGGCTCAAAAAGACCCAAATTTGGAACACAACTTTTTCATAAAGAGAAGCTAGAAATTATCTGTTTGCAAAACGTATTTTTTCTTAAAAGACAAAAAGTCTCAATATTTAAAAATTACTTTTTGGAGAAGAAAACCTTAAAAGAAATTCCATAAAGTATTAATTTTTAATATATCAGTTCCTTTAAACTCCTACAAGGAGCATAGGGCCAAAATTTTTAATTTACTTTGCTCAAAAAGTATCTTATCTCTTGTTAAAATGTGCATTTTTCAAAAAGTACCTTTTCAAAAAAATATCATGTTTAAAGAATTTACTTGTTCCAGAAGAAAACATTAAAAACTGTTAAAAGTACTTTTTGTTAAAAGTTCTTAGCTAGAAAATTATCTTTTCATAATTAAAAAGAAAATACTTTTAAAGAAAATTTCAGAAATTCGGTTTGTAAAAAGTACCTACTTTGCTGAAAAAGTACCCTTTCAAAAAACCACATTTTCATGAAGAAAATATAAAAACAATTATCCAAAATATTCAAAAAAGTAATTTTTCTTAGAAATACCTGGTCCATAAAGTAACCTTTTCAAAATGGCTCATGTTTCAAAAATGGCTTTTTCGAAAAGAAAACATTAAAAAAGGTTTAAAATTTCAACAAGATTCATACACAACAAAAAATAGCTTAAAGAAATATTAAAAAAATCCTCTTGTAAAAAGTAGTTTCCATGAAAATACTTTGCTCAAAAAGTACCCTTTCCAAAAAGTACTTTTTCTTAAAAGTACCTTTTGCCCAAAAGTCTCAAAATCAGAAAACAAATTCAAGAAGTATGTTTGTTAAAAGTACTCTGCTCAAAAATCCGTTTTTTCAATCGTCCGTTGCTAAAAAGTACTTTTTCACAGAAGAAAACATAAAAAATCCCAAAGTTTTTAAAAAAAAAATATTTTGCAAGCAGCACTCTTTTATTTTGCAAACAGTGCCCTTTAATATTTCAGATAAAAAATGTATAAAGAAAAATAAAATAAAATCACTTAAGACGATTAAGAATTTGTATGAGCTCGCCATAAGCTGTTAAGGGTTGTGATCACACATGTGTGGCCTTTTGTTAAAATTTTTAAATTGCTATTTTGACTATGGTGTTTGTAAAGTTATATTAGAATTGGACATTGACAATATTAGAAGAAAGGAGGGCAAAATCAAAATCAATTTTAATTTCAACATACACAGCAGACAGGAACAACGCTTTTTTTCGGAAGTCTCCACACAAATATTGTCAGCGTTCACATACGAGTATGTACGAGGACTTTTCAGCAAATACGGTTAATTTTCATAGAAAAAAACTAAAAATGAAATTAAGTAATCGAAAGCATTTGAAATGGAGACAGTGGCATTAGCTGATTGTGAAGGTACGGCGAGGGCGAAAAATATTTACAACTGTTACAAGCTTTTTACAGAAGGTTGGTAAGATGTGAATGAGAACACTCGCCCTGGACACACAGTCCATACCTGCGAATTTTTCCTGTACCCAAGATTGAAAATACTTATTAAAGAACAGCGTTTTGCGACAATTGAGGCGATATAAACAGAACCAATGAGAGACCTGAAGGACATACCAAAAAATGCATATCAGAAGGATGGGAAAAATCACTAATACAAATGAGAGGAACTAATTTGAAGGGTACAAAATAAATATTAAAAATATAAATTCACCTTGTTTTTGAACAGACCTCGTATCACTTTTTGCCTCTGGAACGTGATTGCAATTATTTGTTTACCACAATTTTTTTTTTTTTTTTAATTTGAATACGAGAATTATATCACTTTTAAATTTATGTTAATCAATAATTTTTCCACAACACTTGTCGTTTTTGGCATTGCAGTAATACACTTAAGCTGATGTTAATTTCAGTTAATAAAGAGAACTTTTAATCCTCTGTTAGATGTTGCTGCAAGTACACACTTTCATACATTTGTATGTATGTTTTCTTTTTGCAATTTTTCATGCCAATTGTCTGTTTTGTTAATTCAAAATTCCTAAAAACAAAAGTTTGAGGCACATAAATGTTTGTGTTATTCTAGGAGCAACTCTTTAATTAAAAATAAATATACAAACTTTATTTTCTAAAGAAAAAAGTAATTCAGTAAAGATTCTGTTTTACAACTACAAGTTAAAAAAATATCTCATAAACACACACTAACACCAGCAAATTGTTGAATGTTTTGCGTTAAAAACGAAAGAAATATACATTTTATCTTTTATTTTAAAAGTTTTTATTTTAACTTTATGCCACGTTTGATTTTCTGGCTACAGAAATCCTTGTTTTATAAAATACACACACACACAGTATTGTTCCGCACATGCATGGCAAAATATACTTTTAAACATACATTATTTTTTGGTACTTAAATACATATTTACACTGTAAACATTTTCTAAACTCCTTGTAAAAAAAAATGAAAGCAACCAGAAAAAAAGAAGAATTTCCTTTTTTTTGTAACTGAAAGTTAACAACGAACCGAAACGAGCTGAACCGAACTGTAACGAACCGAAATGAAAGTGAAACATTTGCTAAAAGTAAAAGGATAAGTTAGAAAGAATGATTAATAGAGGCTGAGGGAGCAATGAAAAGGAAGCCAACAAAAGAGGTACCAACAACAACTACATGTGTATAATAAAAGTTAAACAACACGTATACGCACCGTTAAACCAACCAACCGTTGTCGTGACCACTATCGTTTCAAATGTTGTTGGTATGTAGTTGTGAGTTTGATTTTTTTTTTTTGTTTTGTTACTTCACACATACATTTGCAGCAAAAAGAAAAATAACTGTATTATTAATACAAATTTGAATCAAAACGTGTTTTTTTTCTATATTGTTTTATTGTGTTAATTTACTTTTAATATTAAAATTTTAGCAATAAAATTTTATATACAATATTTTTGCGATTCCGTATTTTTTAAAAATTTTCTAAGATATTTTACTTATATATTTATGATTTTTATTTTTCGTTTAAATCACACCAGGCCAGACTTTTTATATACAGATTAATAACTTTTTAATTTCACTTTCTTTTATGCAAACTTGATTTTCTTTTTTTTTATATTTTAAGCTAAAATTTACAATTAACTTAATATAACATTTTTATAATATTTAAACTATTAAACTATTAAAACTATTAAACTATTTTTTCTTTTTCATTTTGTTTCAATATAAATATGAACTTTTTTTAATTTCGATTTTTTTTATTTGTGGTTATTTATTTCTCTCTTTTTGAAAAAAAAAAACCGGACACTACTCGACGCAATGAATACTCATTTCATACTGGATGGGTATCTCATCAAAAATGGTTTGCCTTGGCAAATAATCTAGCTGCTGGATGTAACATGCTCTACACAAACATTTAAACAAACGATACAGACAAACTCACACACACACCACACACATATACATATACACATACTGCACTCATCTAACACACACTTTCGGTGTAACAAAATGTGCAACAGCTGGAGTGTATTACACTAAAAACTAATATACACTCAATCAAACACCTGCTTTGCAAGACACACAAACACTATCAAACAGAGATTTTCCAACAAGAAAAAAAAACACAAAACAAGAACAAGCATAAGCATAAGCATAAGCAACAGTCGAGCAACGCAAAAAAAGCAAATAGGAAAATGAAAATCCCAACAAAAACATGCGTAAAACACAAAATACAATTTTTATATTTTCCAAACAATTGAAGATAATAAACAGAACAACAGAACAACCAAAAAGAAAAGCTCTTATACTAACTACAAATTTCGCTCTCCCTCTCGCTCTCGCTCTCTCTGTGTCTGTTTGTTCTTTATCTTGCTCATTGCCTGTTAAGGTATTTCACGTATATGTTCGTTTGTTTTTCTTCCGTTATTCCTAGGAATATGCCACAAATTCGGCTAATAGGTCAGTTTTTATACTACATACGAAGTATGGAAATAGTGTTTTGATTCTTACTTGTGTTCTTGTTCTTCTATAAAAAAAAAATCCCTTAATTGTTTTGTGTGACTCTTGGAGTATTTCTGTTTTTTCAAATAATTCAATTTTATTGCATCGCAATATACCAACCAATGACACAGCGAAATGAGGAAAACTCTTTAGCGCCTTTAATCGGAAGGACTTACAACCATTATTGATCTAGAGTTCATGGCGCGTTGCAATCAATTATATATTTTTTTAAAGTTAATCTTAACTTATAGAAAGCAGCACAATAGAACCGATCGCCATATTGATGGTAAAAAATTTATGCCTTTTGAACCATTCACATGGGGATGGCCTAGAATGATCGATGCATTATAAACTCGTAATTTAATTGAATGAAGATTAAAAGGGTGCAACAAAAAAATTATTTTACAAAAAATTATATTTTTTAAACATTTATATCCACTTTTTTCAAAGTATTTTTTATAATTCTTTATATTCTTTATAAGGATCACTATCGGCAAGATAACCACAATAAAAAAAAAAACACAAGAAATAAAATCAAGCATCTACAAGAAAGATTACATGTGCATACATATTCCTTTGTTATGACGACATTTTATTCCTTTTGAATTTATTTTCGTTTAAGCGATTTCTTTGCTGCAGCGATTGGTTTCGTTTCGTTTTAATTTTCTTCTTTCTTTTTAGTTCATTGCGTTGCTTGAAAGAATGCTTGATGTAATACCTGCTATAATGTTTTAACTGTGTGAAGTTCAAATTATTAAAAATTACGATTTCGTTTTAGCGTTTTTTTTTCCCTAACAATTTTTTTTCTGTCTTAACGATTTTTAAAAGATTCAATCAAAAAATAAACGTATACAAAAAAACGATTTTTAGCGGCTGTTTCGCAATTCTCTAGTGATTTTACTTATTTAACTTGAAGTATTTTTTCGTCTTTAGCGATTTTTTAAGTGTTTTTACATTTTTGGCAATTATTTTAATGACTTTATTTTTCCTGGATATGGGCAACTTATTTCCTTTATGCTGGTTTTTTTATAAAAGATTTTCCAATAGGGATAATAAGATTTTGAAGTGACATTTAGGCCATTTTTAATATGTCATGATCTGTCATTTGTTTTACATTGTATTCAGTAGAGTTTACAATTTCATCATGAGATATTACGCAGAAACATTTGCTGATTTTGCCTCTGAACAACTTCAACACGATAACGATTCTTTTAAGAATATCATCTTCGTCGATGAACCCATGGTAAAACTAACAGGTATGCGCAGTTCGACAACAACTACAATAATCCAAATAACAACATGTATTTTGTTAGTGTAAAGTACTCGCTTTAGATCAAAATACACAAACAAATTTAAAGCATTTTCTTACGTATGAGTACCAAATGAGTACCATTATTTATGTACTCTCTTCAAACTATATCAGTTTGTATGAAAATTACTATAAATCGAGCTCCGTCAGCTGTACTAGTAAGCTCACCTGTTGGATACGCCTTGGATGAGGCTCACTTTCATCTGAGTGGTAAAAAACTGTCGATTCTGGTGCGAAGAAAATCCACAAATTATACATGTAAAACCATTACATTCATCTAAATCAGCCTTTTTCATAAAGAGAACATGTAGGAAATATCAATGTATTGGTGTTTTTACACTTGTAGAAATTGATTGTTACATTTATTTTTTTACTGTAGCCTAACATCATATTAAAAGTTTGTATGCATACACACTTGATTGGTTTAGCGTGTTTATGGACGAAAGAATGAACGAATGAATGAATTTACATAATTACAAAAATTTTCCATTAAAAAATTAAAGCCTCTTCCCACTCAACATTCCACATCATGAAAAATTAAAATATTCACAGTGTACTATGAATAACAACTAAAGAGAATAAAAAAAAAATATTTTCTTGCCCTCTTTTGCATGTGTTTTGTTGTTGCAAATTCTAAAATAAAGCGACAAATGCGTATGTTTCGTTTTTTAGTTTGTCTCTTCTGTTTGGTTCGTGTTGTGTATGTGAAAATGACGATTGGTGCTCGGCCCCTAGGGGCTACTTTGACGATCAATGATCTAAATTGACAGCTTGGTGTGGTTTTTAGTCTGGTGGAATCATAGGTCCGTACTTCATTCGAAATGAATTGAATTATTGCGAGAAAAGTTTGGAGATTCGACTATTTCAAGAAATTGTGATATTGAATGTCCTGCAAGAAGTTGTGATTTAACACCATTAGACTATTTCTTGTGGGGTTATTTGAAGTTATTGGTCTTTCGAAATAAACCAGACTCTCTTCAAGCTTTACAATTCAAGATTGAACGTGCCATTCATGACATACGACTTAATTTAGTGGGAAAAGTGCTCGAAAATTTGCTCCATCGAATTCGTTCCTGCAGAAGAAGTCGTGGAGGCCATTTGAATGACGTTTTATTTAGAACTTAATTGTATCGATTGTACTTCACATTAAATTAAAAACTTTTGAGAGTCTTTAACAATAAGTGTGAGTGTGTTTTTTTAAAGAAATCATATCACTCTTATTAGAAAACCTTATATTTAAAAAGTTTTTTTGTAGTGCCTTTTCCGATTTTAGCGATTTTTAAGCGTTTTTACGATTTGGCATTTTATTAGTTTTTTTTTTAACTGAATATTGTCAATTTATTTCGTTTTGGTAGTTTTTCTCCCATTCACTACTTATTTTTTTAGCGATTTTTTAACCGTTTGACTTTTTTAAACTTTTGATTTATTTCTTAACTGTAAAATACCATAATTGCCACATTTTACAATAAAAAATATTTAAAAATATATAAATAAATTACTTGCGACCTAAGTTTTCAATAAACTTAGTTATTAAAAGAAAATATTTAGTAGTAAGCGGTTTTCAGTGCCTTTAAAAAATGAATAATGGAAAAAGGACAAAGTAGTAGTATCCTAATGAACGCCTTGTACTCAAACTATTAACGACTTTTTCCAATGTTGTTGCGACCAATTTGATACGGGAGCAATATATACAATTGCTTGTTAATTTGCTACAAGACACATTCATATATGTATATGTATATAAAGGGTGTTTTTCATAGAGTGCCACAAGTTTAAATCATAATAAAACAAGGAAACATAGACCGACTTCCTAAACGCATGTTCCATAGCATAATTTGAAAAACAAAGCAAAGCATGTTGTAGCAGCAACCTTGCATTTCAGAGAAATTCTTTGCATAAAAACTGTGTTAAGGAACGCTACTATGCATTTTTTTCACTGTAACAAAAGTTGTTCATAAAAATATAAAATTAAATAAAGTTCTTTATAAAAATATAAAATAAAAAATTAGAAACAATTATAATTATAATAAATAAAAAAATTACTGTCTTAGTATCAAACATTTGCATACCAAATAAAATAGATGCAAGAATTTGACAGCTGATACTCAGATTGGGAACATTAGGCATTGCCAAAAATTTCAGGTATGCATTAAGGAAGAGTCTGCATTATAAATATGCATTGCAACTTGAGTTTAGGAAGTCGGCCATATTTTTAATATCAATGAAACGGTCTTTATTGGAAAGAAAATTTTATGAAATTAATGTGAAGTTAATATGATTTCTGCCATGTGGCCACGCGTAGAAGGCGCAATCTGGAACACCAATTTTCAATAACTTTTGGCAGCATTTGCGGCCGTATTTCGCCGATAACTCTTCGAATGTTGATTTCCGGGTTTTCAATTTTTTGTGGTTTATCGACGTAGACAAGTGACTTAACAAACACCAAAGAAAATAATCTAATGGGGTTTAATTCACACGATCTTGGTGGCCAATTAATTGGGACATTACGTGAAATTATTTTTTCATCAAAAGTTTGCTGTGTGCGGTTTGAGCGAGTATGTTTGCTTGTATAACGAATTGAGTTGCTGTTCACCAAGTAATTTTTTTTTTGTTATGTTTTTAATGGAATCTTAAAAATAAGTGTATAGTTTTTATATTAAAGTGTATATTTCGCATTTTTAATTCTTTGTTTTGATGCCTAAAATGCATATTTTTACAATGAATGTATTGACCATTCAAAAGTGGGGGAATTTCAGACTAAACTAAAATAGTTTCAACATGTAAAATTATATTAAAGAAGCTTTAAAACACAATTCATGATTTGTATTTCTGTTGAAAAATTTAATAAAATCGGTATACTGATACGTTTATAAATAAATTTAATAAAATTTGTATGAAGTTTAGAAAATTTTTAAATATTTAAATAAGTTATGTGGGTTAAATTTTGTTAATTTTTTTTTTTTTTTTTGTGAGTTTATCCAAAAATATGTATTAAAATTATCTACTTCAACTTATGTGCAGTTTCTATAATACAAACAACTAGTTTGAGTAGAAAATTTCTATGAAAACCACTCAGTTTTTTTTGAGTGATTCCCATACAAATTTTCTACTCAAGTCCTTTGTCTGTACTGTGCAAACATCACCTCAAACTAACACTTTTAATTTAAAAAAAATGTAAGATTTTTGTTGCTGTTCATGTTTTTAATGCTTTTAAAGTGCGCTTATTGGCAACACACACATATATTGGGTCAAGAACCTTGCGGACAATGGACACAAGGTTTCCCGCAGGAAAATAATAAATAGTTTTTAATAATGCTGCAATTAATTTCAAAGTTTATGTTATTTAAGTTCCGAAAATTTTTGAATCATTCCACGGTCACGAAACATTCACCTTAATTAAATGAGAATCATCGACTTATTTTAAAAAATATAAAACTTATTAAATTTAATCTTCTATTTGTGAGAATTTCATGAATTTTCAAAAGAAAACTTTTTCCAAACATAAGTGATAAAAATTAAAAACTTTTCTAAGGATCTCTGTTTATTTGTATGTAGAATATGTCAGTGTCTTTTTGTATCTTTCGTTGAGCGCTCATTCGCCAATAGCAAGTGTCGAAAACTTTTGCTGTGATTTTTGTTGTAGTTTTTTTTACTCTTTACACTAACTTTTGTTTTAACCACAAATTGTGCATTTCGTATTATTCGTTTGTTGCTTGCTTGCTGGCTCATCTATCTATCTGTCTGTTTGTCTTAAACCACAACTAGTGATTTAAAGTTTTCGCTGTTGTTGGCTTTTACGCTGCCAGCCAGCACTTAATTAAAGTTAAGATTTAATCAAGAAATAATTTGTTGTTGTTGTTACTGTTGGTCAAAAATGTGCATTTAAAGTGGCAGACTTATTATAAATAATTGCAATCATTATTATTTAATGATACAGAGTTTTATGCATTTTATTTAAAATTACCAGAAATTAAAATGTGAATTGTAAAAATTTAATAAAGTTTGTGTGGATTTTATTTTCAAAATAGAAAATAGAAAACTTCAATTAATTGCTTTGGTGTTAAACTTAAACTTTCATTTATTCTCCAATAAATTTCTTTACAAAATTTACCTTGAAATTTACATAACGATTATACGCACACACAATCCTACAATACAGTTGTACAAAAACAAAACAATATTCATTCTCACAGCCACATGCATAACTGCATCATCATCATCACCACACAAGGAAAAATTGAATTTCCTTTCAATATTTTTAATCGAATTTCTTTATTGGGTGTTCAACAACTACAACTAGAAAGAAGAACAAGAATAACAAGAAGAAAAAGAAAAACAAGACTCGAAATACAAATGAAATGAAAACATAGAAATCGCAAGCTGGTACATACAGTCAGGATACAAAAATATTTTTAAAGACAATTGCATTTTATATTCATAAAAAAAACACATACACAAGTTCCCTCTTGTTTTTAAATTGTTCGTTTGTTTAAGCTTTTAAATATATTTGACTTATTTGCTTTATATAAAATTGATTTTAAAGCAGTTTGTAATATTATGTGCTTAAGAATAGATTTAAAAAAGAATATTTAAAAAACACTAGCATGCAACAGCAGCAAGTAATATTGTTTTATAGAGCAGTTAGATAAAAAAAAGATATAATATAGATGACCATAATCCAAGAGCAGCATAATATGGTTGAACTTTACAGCTGAATACAATTCAAACTATTACGAAGTAAAGAAAAGGAAAAATAAACACTGAAAGAATGTTATATATAAGAATTCAAGTGAACGAATAAAATATTTTAGATCTAAAACTCTTCTGATATTCACAGAGAAAAATTTAAGACAAGATTCAATTAAAAAATCCAAAAAGATTCAATTAAAAATATAATTAATTTTCAACCAATCACGAAAATTGTAGTATTAACACATCAGTTAAGAAAATTTTATAGTAACTAAAGATTTAATTGATACTTTTTCCGTGATTCTATTAAAAAAATAATTGAAAAATTTTTTTAAGAAAGTAATTAAACAAATTTCATAGATTTAATTAAAAATTTAATAGAAACAATTTTAGAGAATCAATTAAAAAATTACATGAACAGTGAGATTCATGAGATTCAATTAAAAATTAATTGAATTAATGTAACTGAAATTGGTTGGATTAACCAATAATGTTTTTTTGTGTGTGCAAAAATTTTGGTTGTACCAACAACTATTCAATGCAATGCCAAAGTTTTGTTGAAAATATTAAAATTTCATAAAAAGAATAACAAACTCTACAATGTTTGCCAGATACAAAATATAATTATTGCAAACATGATTCAACAATACGTTTTTATTTATTGTATTAGCAGAACAACAAGAATACCTTTATATCAACAATATTACAGAAAAGCATTGTAGGTGTTTGTTTTTTTTTTTTTTTTTTTTTTTTTTTGTAAATAAGGACTAGCACTCAGGGGATCTATGACGACCCCTACGAATGCAGTGCATTGTGCCGAAACTAAGAAATTTGGTTATGGGAAGGAGAATAAAGCGAGTAGTGCTTGTGTTCAGTTTGACTTTTGAAACAAATTCCATAATATATTTTTAAATTTTAATTCATTTAAATTCACAAATATCTATATACTCGTATGTATATAAAACCGAATGTGTGTTTGTTTATTTGTTTGTTTGTTCCTTATAGGAGGCCAAACCCTTGGACCGATCCTCTTGAAATTTTCACAGAATTTAACTGGAACTCTCGGATGAATTATAGGCTATATGAAGTTTTGATTGGACAAAGGGGTGTGGCACCGCCCATATAACCCAAAAATTTAAATCGCCATATTTTGGGCATTTTTTGACCTACTTCGATGATGTTTGGTACATATGGTATTGGCATAATTTGGAATACGTACCAGGAGAAAAGTGTGTGGAACCATGCCCCTTTTTAGGAAAATTAAAAATCGTAATATAGTTTTAACTACTGGACCGATCGTCATTAAATTTTCACATTAGGATATATAAATACTTTCAATTTTATTTTATAACGAGGGGGTAGCGAAGCACACCGGGATAAGCTAGTATATTATAAAATCTTTTTACAAAATAAAATTCAGTCATTTTTATTGAAAAGTCAAATTTTTTGATATTTTTGACAAAAAAAAAATAATCAAATTAAAAGCTGCTACATCTAAACTGTTTAGTAGCAGGTTTTTCTGAACGCGCCCAATATTTGAAAAAAGTTTTATATGATAAACGTTTTTTCCAATAGTACTTGCTAAACGCTTACTTGAGGTAATAATTCAAAAATTGTGATTGCAAATGACTTTTGATGGCCATAGTTTTGTAAGTGTTTCAAACAAGTGCCAGAATTTTGTATCATATATGAAAAAATTTCATTCTTAATGGTTTTTCTGTTTTGATCAAGTGCAGTGTGTTCAGCTACAAACTAAAACATTTGTCGCAGTCCTTAACCTAAATCATTTTAATATAATAATATTTTTTCTCACTGTACTGTAATATCATAAGGCTTAACAGAGTTAATCAATTATAACAAAAATTAATCTCGCAAATGAGCGATAACTGTTTTTAAAGCTTTGATATTTCATATATAAGGCAATCAACTGCACATATTTATCCTCTTGTAAAAAAAAAAACCAGTTTCGCTGATACTAATTTGCATATTCGATTTACTTTACATACATTTTTTCAATTTTATTGATGTGCTGACGTGTACATATTAACCAACAAAATTTTGTAAAATAAAGATTACTGGTTGTTACGATTTTTATTAGACATCGTCATTGTATATGTCACTGCATTACAAAAATTGTGTTTATTTACTTTAACCTACTGGATACCACCTGGTAATATTCTATGGGTTTCCTTCCCCATTTTTGTCACTGTGCTTGAATCAGTAATCTCTCAGTTTTAATAATTATAAAAGTTAATTAATGGTATTCATACGCAGTCACATATATACATACATAGAGCGAGTTAAATTGCTCAGAGAATCACGCTTATAAAGATCCAAAAATAAATACGGTATTATATTCTGTCTTTCTTTGGCATTAACTGATGAATTGATATTTCCATTGTCATTCAAATCGCCTTGGATTATCCAGAATAACTCTACTGCGTAATTTTTTTTATATCACTTCTTAGCGCAAAGCAATTTTAGTATCAGATCATTATTAATTGAAGTGCAGCAGTATAAAGCAGTTTTCTTATACATTAGAAGCATAATCAAACACAGTAAAATTATATTGTGCATGTTTTCGGAAAAAAATAAAAGTTGTAATTTTTTTTCTTCTAAAACATCATCAAATTGTGTAATAAAAAAAGAATCCTTTAAGTACCAGATTTTGTCTAAGGATTTTACGATCACATGGTTTTAACCTGGTCTGAACGAGCTTGGTAATCTATTGTTCAGACAGCATTTTATTTCATCATATTCCGTATAAACGGAATAACTTAAATAACGCCTAGAAAAGTCTCAGAAGTTAAGGCAAAACTCCACGTGGGCTAAAGCTGAACGACATCGTGACCTTGAACTAGGTGGTACAATTAAATCGTCCAGCAAATTGATTAAAATAAAAAGCTACACATCGAAATCAAGGGGAAGCCAAACCATACCTGGTTTAGCTTAAGAATATTTGGTTCAAGCAACATATTAATTTAGGAATATTTTACCTACCGAACTTGGAGCTAAGTATATCAGACATGCGAAAATTACAATCATTTTAAAAGCTAGTTATTTAAATAGTTTCATCTTTCATTCAAATAAGATAAAATTAAATAAAAGACTATTATCATTTTTACACCACGAAAAATTATCGCACAAAAAATAAACTCGGAATTTAACCTAACTAAAACCTAAAACAGTTGATGTCTATAAAAAAAAGAGAGAAAAGAGTTGCGTAACCTAGCTATAATTAAACTACCATTTTAAAACATATTACTAAATCTACATTATAACCTCAAACTAAAATCAATTAATTGCACAATGCCATAAATATTAATTTATATTAAATTAATCTATATTAGAGTTATGAAATAATATCATGAATTTTTTTATATTTTTATTATACTTATCACAATCAATTTTGCATTATATTATTTACATAAAAGTTTGTGTAGTAAAATGAACTATATTTTTTTACTAATTTTTTTTTCTCCGGTGTAAAATTTTGCATATTCCTATCTTTGTTTTGCATTGCATTTTTTTTTATATAAATCTCTTAATCTAAATTTTGCATTTACTTATTACAATGTTTCATACATAATTTAATCATAATTATCATTTACTCAAAAGAAGGAAAAAACCATTGAAAGCACAAACTACAACAACACGCATTGAATGCTGGGCCCAACAAATCAATCAACGTGGAGTAAGTTTCATACAACAATTTTTCTGTAAGTGATCAGTATTACTTAATCTTATTTGTATATTTGAATATATCAAGATGAATCTTTAAGATTTTTTTATTTGGGAAGGATGGCCACGATAACGATTAGTTTTATATGAAGTAATTTATGTCGGTTTTAGGGACAGATCATGAATATAGGGTATTAGTCTGTCATAGGTGTTATTTTATAATTTATTTGGGTGGGAAAATTATACCCCATGTGGCACATCAACTTACCACATTATCTTATTTATTAGTTTTGTCAACCATATCTTCGAACTATTAAATTACGCATACTCTATGGGTATGAAGAGTATGTTATATGCTTACGCGTCACTAGCGGGATAAGAATCAATATTGCTCAATTATAGCTGCCGGCACACCTTTCTACATACCCCTTATACCGTTTTTGAGTTGCTATCTTTTGCTTTAACAAAAGCAGTTTCCTATTGTTATTCGGTGACATAGTACGTGCGCGTAACATATATGGCGCCCAACGTGGGGCCTTAACAAGCCAATACAGAGCTCATTATGAGTTATTAAGTTTGAAGTAAAAATCTACAAGGATTAAAATTTTGGCACAGAATTTTGTTTTAATTTCTTTTGGGTAAAATTGGTGATGGTAAAGAGTTTTATTTTTTTTTTATTATAACCTGTAATTTACCATTCATATAAAAGGCATAATTTCTTTTATTAGTCATACTTTTCACGTAGTGGAGAAATCTATTGAATCTATTTGCAATATAATGAAATTGTGTGCTCAAATTTTATCCAAACTAATGTCTTTTCTTGTTTTTAAAGTAGACCAAGTCCTAAGTATTATCTTTACTCTTGTTGCATTTTAATACACAAGTAGAGACGATTCGCTGTGATTGCAAATAGAGTCCTTTAATATAGCTTTGTCTTAAAGTGTTTATTGCCGCGTATTAGCAGTTTATAGCGCATATAAGGAAAAATTCTGTGCATAAATAATTGACCCGTATTCTAAAAGTAAAGAACGAAAAAGACAAAACAATTATAACGAATATCATTTATTATTTTCTTATATTCTTATCTTTTATCGTGGTTTATCCTTCCTATAATTTTATGAAATTGCAAAAAAAATATATTTAGAAATAACTTAAAAATTCCAAATCGAATTTTGGGGATTTCAGATAATTGTTGTATTAAATTTATTTTCTGGAAGCAAATTTAGTTTTTATTTTAATCACTCTCTTAATTAGCATTTATTTTTACAATTTTTTTTTGATAATTTCTTCTCATTACTAGGCGAAGTTTGTTATTGTTTAGAATTAGTGGTTGATTAGTTCGAGATGAGTACTAGAAGTTCATCACGCGGTGCTAAAACCAATTCCAATACCCAAAAACAAGCTGCGCGAAGTTCATCTTCTTCCGCGAATAACATTTCAATTGAGTTGGTGGACACGATTCCACAGACAGGATCAAAAGTTGTGCACTCACCCAAATCAAGTATACCAGCTTCGGAGTCTGGCAAAAAGGCTCAGGGTCTTAGTAGCCTAAATATTTCTGGAGCTGCCTTTGCTTCACAAGCTCCGGAAAGAACGCAAACTACGAGTATTTTTCCTACAGCCCCCCTTTTCCGTGATTTAGATGTAATGGATGACCAAGGGTTATCAGCACAGGCTCAGGCTTTTGTGCCTATAAGTGAAAGAATTTCAGCCACTGGCCCAGGCCAATCCGAAGCTCTATTGCACGAACCTTCCACTAGCCAAAATAGGCATGTCCAAATTTATCCTTCCTACAATAATGATTACCCTCAGGCAAATGAACCTTTCAACACTTTATACAGTCTTATAGAAGAAACGATGAGGAATACCCGAGAAGAGTTTAGAAGGGAACTTAGTTCTTTAAAAAACAACATTTCTCACATTGGTTCTGTAAACCAATCAGATTTAGGTAGACAGCAGGAGTTATTACGTAATACACCAAATTCGAACACTCATCGATCGTCAAATAACCAAAACAATTCATATCAAAATGTAGACACTAATGCCAAACTAGAGAAATGGAAAATCTCGTACGATGGATTAGGATCAGTTTCCGATTTCCTCTTTAAAGTGGACACACTTCGTACTAGATCGAGGTGCTCAGACGAACATCTTCTTTCTAACTTCCACGTCCTTTTAGAAGGAAAAGCCGAGAGCTGGCAATGTAGAAACATCACCTACCCTTTATTACGTCATGCAATAACAGAAGAGTTTGGTCACCTTGAATCTGACCACGACATATTGCTGAAAATATCCTCACGTAAACAACAGTTTAAGGAGTCATATGACGACTTTCACACCACTATCGTTGCCATGAATCTCAGACTTAACAACCCATTGCCAGATGTGACGTTAATAGATATCATAAAAAGAAACCTAAATTATAATTTAAGGTTTTTGCTATTTAGCGCAGAGCATACAGACATCAATCAGTTCCGAGACACAGCTCGAAAAGCCGAAAAGATGATCAGAGATACAAAATTTCAAAATCCTACAGGACCGCCAAGAAACGTGAATGAAATAAAGTCCTTATTGCCTGAAGAATCAGATTCTGATCTCTCAGATCCTCAAATTGAGGCAGTCACTTTAACTCCTAGAAAACAAAAGTATGACTTCTCCAAGATCCAATGTTGGAACTGCACGTCTTATGGGCATTCTTATATTTATTGCTCTGAAGAAATTAAGAAGCCATTTTGTTTCAAATGTGGTCATAAAGGCGTACTGACACCAAAGTGTCCTAACAACCACTTTCAGGGAAACAAGAAAATGGGCGATGTGGCGACCGGGGACACTCGTCCATCCCACCCGCCCCCGAGTGTAATCTAAACTCAGAAATCTGCAGTTTTCCGGACAAAACAAACAAAGTAAAACATAACTCAATCTCAACACAAACTGATTTCCCAGAACCTGATTCTAAGTTAAAAGTAAAGAATTTTAAAAAACCTAGTTTAAAAATTATGAAGTGTAGGCTTCGGTATAAGAAACGGAAACATTTCAGAAAAATTTTAGAGTCAACTATGATCCACGGCTCAGATGACAGACCTTTTGCTAAAGTGAAAGTATTTGATGAACTTTTAATTGGTTTACTAGATTCAGGAGCAAACGTGTCCGTTTTAGGCAAATCTTGCTTAGAGTTCCTAGAAAAAGTTAGCATACCGTTTAAACCATTTAAATCTTCAATTAGAACAGCTAGCAGAGATAAACAGGAAGTTATTGGCTTTTGTACATTGCCTATATATTTTAAAGGTGTTATCAAAAATGTAGACTTTTATTTAGTCCCATCCCTAAGCCAAAATGCTTATTTTGTAATAAACTTTTGGCGCGAATTCGCTCTCGCTCCAGAAATAATCCCTCCTGTTCCTTTATGTATAGCTGAACTTTCTGACGTTCAAAATGACAATAGCAACTTTCACCATCTCTCTGCTGAAGAAATGATAGAATTTGAGAAGACAATTCAGGAATTCCCAGCTTATGAAAAACTTGGTTTAGGTTGCACGGACATATTGGAGCACAATATTGATACTGGGGATGCAGTACCAGTTAAAAGCAGGCATTACCCACTGTCACCTCCGAGACAGGAAGAAGCCTATAAGGAGATTGACAGACTACTAAGCATGGGAGTCATAGAAGAATCTAATTCTCCCTGGTGTTCTCCTGCCATTCTAGTTAGGAAACCAGGGAAAATAAGATTATGCTTAGATTGCAGGAAACTCAATTCTCTAACTAAAAAGGATTCTTACCCATTGCCACACATAAACGGGTTATTGAGCAGGCTAAAGGATACTTTTTATATAACTGGGCTAGACCTAAAGGACGCTTTTCTACAGATAAAACTTACAGAGTCTTCAAAAGAAAAAACTGCGTTTGCAATTCCCGGGAAACCCCTTTATCATTATAAATATATGCCTTTTGGTCTCTGCAACGGACCCCAAACAATGAGCCGCCTCATGGATAAGGTTATACCGTCCAGTCTGAGGGAAAATGTTTTTATATATCTGGATGATTTGCTTATATGTAGCTCAGACTTTCCTACACATATGAAACTTTTGTTTCAAGTCGCGCAGTGTTTAAAAAAAGCCAAACTAACCATAAATATTGGTAAAAGTAAATTTTGCCAAAAGGAAATTAGATACTTGGGTTACATAGTTGGTAACGGGTGCCTTAAAGTCAACCCCGAAAAGGTACAGAATATAGCGGAATTTCCCCTGCCCAAAACTCCAAAGCAAGTGCGCAGGTTCATGGGTATGACGAGTTGGTACAGATCTTTTATTAGCAATTTTTCTGATCTGGCCAGCCCCTTAACGGATTGCTTGCGAAAATCACAAAAACCCTTTTATTTAACTGAAGCTGCTAAATCTTCTTTTGAAAAACTTAAATTAGCTCTATCGTCAGCGCCTGTCCTGGCTCAGCCTAACTTTGAAAAGGAGTTCGTCATCCAGTGCGACGCGTCTAGAGCTGGCGTTGGTGGCGTCCTATTTCAACACGACGATCATGGTAATGAACACCCAATATCATACGTTTCTCAAAAATTAAATAAGTCGCAACGTAACTATACAGTTACAGAACTTGAATGTCTGGCAGCCATAATTTGCGTTAAAAAGTTTCGCCCATACATTGAAGGTCTCCCTTTTCGCATTTTAACTGATCACTCTTCCCTTAAATGGCTTATGTCACTAAAGGACGTACACGGTCGACTAGGACGTTGGAGTCTTGAGTTGCAGAGGTTTGATTTCGTGATCGAACATAGAAAAGGGAAATTAAATGTAGTGGCTGACTGTCTATCAAGACATGATGTTGATGAATTGGTTATGCCAGATATGGCTATTGAAGTAGACTTGTCTTCACCGGAATTCAATGGAGAGGAATACGAGAGCCTTAAGAAAACCATTACGGAAAAAAAAGAGTTGTTGCCTGATTTGCGAATTTCTGATGGTTTTGTACTTAAGCGAGTAGAATTTAGACAAGGGACGGAAGAAGATGAGGATAAGTTGTGGCGGCTTTGGATACCAAAATCGCTTTCCCATTTAGTTATTAAAGCGGCCCATGATTCGAACACTTCTTGCCATGGAGGGTTTCTTAAAACTTTATTTAGGGTTCGTCAAAAGTACTTTTGGCCCACAATGGTACAGGATATAAAATCATTTGTTAGCAATTGTGATACCTGCAAATGTGTAAAGTCAACAAATACAATTTCAAGACCACAAATGGGCAATCAGGTTGTGACAGATAGACCATTTGAAAGGATGTATTGCGATTTTCCCGTTGACAAAAGCTAAAAACTCCATGATTTTTATATGCTTAGACCATATGACAAAATTCATATTTCTCAAACCTCTTAAAGCGGCTACTTCTGCCAACGTTATATTTTTTTTTCAAATGGAAATATTTCCAACATTCGGCGTGCCTAGATGTATCCACAGTGACAATGGCAAACAATTCATTTCAAAAGAAATGAGAGATTTTTTTAAAATGTATGACATTAAACATGTAACCACTGGATTTTATGCACCTCACTCCAATGCATCTGAGAGAGCTAATCGGGAAATCATCACGAAAATAAGATGTTTTCTGAGAAAACATAAAGAACACGGTGATTGGGACAAATACATCCCACACATTTTGGGCATCTTAAGAAGCGATTACCATTCTTCAATAAAATGCTCGCCTTACTTTGCAGCTTTTGGTCAGAACATGGTTCTTCACGGATCTAGCTATAAAATATTAAGGCAACTTGGCTGTATGGCAGGTGAGGATTTTAGCATTATATAAGAAAAACCACCTTCTCAGCAATATGTCCAAGCGTATAAGTCGGAAATTTACGCCAAAATTCATAAAGTGTAAAATAAGAGAGAAAATTGGAAATAATTTGTACGGCCTTGAAGACATGCAAGGAAAATTCATTGGCAAATACCATGCTGCTGACATAAAAATATAAAATAAAAAAAAAAAAAATTTTTGCCCGGCTTTCGTGGGTCGTACCACACGTTTGGCTATAAAATAAAACAACAAAAAAAAATCGGTCCTTATTCGTCCTTAATTTGTAAAATTTTTGGATCGAAAAAGTTTTGTTACGATTTTTATTAGACATCGTCATTGTATATGTCACTGCATTACAAAAATTGTGTTTATTTACTTTAACCTACTGGATACCACCTGGTAATATTCTATGGGTTTCCTTCCCCATTTTTGTCACTGTGCTTGAATCAGTAATCTCTCAGTTTTAATAATTATAAGAGTTAATTAATGGAGCGAGTTAAATTGCTCAGAGAATCACGCTTATAAAGATCCAAAAATAAATACGGTATTATATTCTGTCTTTCTTTGGCATTAACTGATGAATTGATATTTCCATTGTCATTCAAATCGCCTTGGATTATCCAGAATAACTCTACTGCGTAATTTTTTTTTATATCACTTCTTAGCGCAAAGCAATTTTAGTATCAGATCATTATTAATTGAAGTGCAGCAGTATAAAGCAGTTTTCTTATACATTAGAAGCATAATCAAACACAGTAAAATTATATTGTGCATGTTTTCGGAAAAAAATAAAAGTTGTAATTTTTTTTTCTTCTAAAACATCATCAAATTGTGTAATAAAAAAAGAATCCTTTAAGTACCAGATTTTGTCTATGGATTTTACAATCACATGGTTTTAACCTGGTCTGAACGAGCTTGGTAATCTATTGTTCAGACAGCATTTTATTTCATCATATTCCGTATAAACGGAATAACTTAAATAACGCCTAGAAAAGTCTCAGAAGTTAAGGCAAAACTCCACGTGGGCTAAAGCTGAACGACATCGTGACCTTGAACTAGGTGGTACAATTAAATCGTCCAGCAAATTGATTAAAATAAAAAGCTACACATCGAAATCAAGGGGAAGCCAAACCATACCTGGTTTAGCTTAAGAATATTTGGTTCAAGCAACATATTAATTTAGGAATATTTTACCTACCGAACTTGGAGCTAAGTATATCAGACATGCGAAAATTACAATCATTTTAAAAGCTAGTTATTTAAATAGTTTCATCTTTCATTCAAATAAGATAAAATTAAATAAAAGACTATTATCATTTTTACACCACGAAAAATTATCGCACAAAAAATAAACTCGGAATTTAACCTAACTAAAACCTAAAACAGTTGATGTCTATAAAAAAAAGAGAGAAAAGAGTTGCGTAACCTAGCTATAATTAAACTACCATTTTAAAACATATTACTAAATCTACATTATAACCTCAAACTAAAATCAATTAATTGCACAATGCCATAAATATTAATTTATATTAAATTAATCTATATTAGAGTTATGAAATAATATCATGAATTTTTTTATATTTTTATTATACTTATCACAATCAATTTTGCATTATATTATTTACATAAAAGTTTGTGTAGTAAAATGAACTATATTTTTTTACTAATTTTTTTTTCTCCGGTGTAAAATTTTGCATATTCCTATCTTTGTTTTGCATTGCATTTTTTTTTATATAAATCTCTTAATCTAAATTTTGCATTTACTTATTACAATGTTTCATACATAATTTAATCATAATTATCATTTACTCAAAAGAAGGAAAAAACCATTGAAAGCACAAACTACAACAACACGCATTGAATGCTGGGCCCAACAAATCAATCAACGTGGAGTAAGTTTCATACAACAATTTTTCTGTAAGTGATCAGTATTACTTAATCTTATTTGTATATTTGAATATATCAAGATGAATCTTTAAGATTTTTTTATTTGGGAAGGATGGCCACGATAACGATTAGTTTTATATGAAGTAATTTATGTCGGTTTTAGGGACAGATCATGAATATAGGGTATTAGTCTGTCATAGGTGTTATTTTATAATTTATTTGGGTGGGAAAATTATACCCCATGTGGCACATCAACTTACCACATTATCTTATATATTAGTTTTGTCAACCATATCTTCGAACTATTAAATTACGCATACTCTATGGGTATGAAGAGTATGTTATATGCTTACGCGTCACTAGCGGGATAAGAACCAATATTGCTCAATTATAGCTGCCGGCACACCTTTCTACATACCCCTTATACCGTTTTTGAGTTGCTATCTTTTGCTTTAACAAAAGCATTTTCCTATTGTTATTCGGTGACATAGTACGTGCGCGTAACATGGTTTAAGAAAAAATTGAAGACATAATCTTTTTCGTTGATAATTCGCAAACATCCGTGCATTTGATTACACGGCAAACACAGTGTTTTAAAGAGAAGAAAAGAAGAGAGTTAGATTCCTAATCTTACAAAAATATTACGGTTGCAAGCCTCTTAATTCCTAATTACACCCTTTAGTCTATTATATACAGCAAACATGCAAAATTATGGCACGAGTTACCTCATTTGCCATTATTAAATAATTCTTATTAAGCAATTCACAATAGTTTCGTAAGCTTAAAGCTTATGTTGGTAAGCTTGTGACTTGTGATTTCTACATCCTTTTTAGTTCGATTAAGTCATTCCATTAAAGTAATTTTTGGCTTCTCATTTTAGTTTTATAAGTGTTTTAAAAACTTTAATTTATTAAAACATAATAAATTATTTCATCCAACAAAATTCCTCAAACATACCGCTGTGATATGTTGAATATTTAAACTGAATTTATTGACTTGTCTTATGCCAAAATATTATTTTCATGACTTGCAGTCATTTGTGACAGAAAAAAAAACCAGAAGGAAAGAATAAAAATAAGCATCCCACAAAAATATTTTGAATATTTAATGATCGGAATATCAACTGGTATATTGTTGCACACTTTTCCTTTGTAAAACGACGACACAATGACAATAGTTTGAAAAATGTTGCAGCCCTATACAATGCATTTGTGTGCCATTGCCAGAGAACCAACAGAATAGAGTTGATTTAAATAAATGAATGGATGTATTTATATTGTAATGGTGTTTATGTGCATGTGCATGTGACTTTAACTACTGTAAGAGACTATACAAACTCGTAAATGTCTAAAATTGTCGTTGTATGTACGAGTATATAAATGGTAAATTAATATGTGAAAAGTGTGAGAATGTTTTGCGGTTTTTAAACTATTAAATGAAATATCAAAGATTTCAAGGATTTTTTCACAACAATTGTTTTATTTTTGTTTTTTTTTGTTTTTGGTTTGACTCTACAAAACCACCGCATTTTATGACAGGAGTGGTACAAATACACATCACGATGATGATGATGATGTTTAAAATAAAAGTGTATTTTAACGAGGTCACTCTGAAAGTCAACAAATATTCATGTTTATGTTCTTAGTATATTTTACATTCTAATAAGGCTTATTTTAATGCAAGAAAAATATGTGACTGTGGCATGAATGTTATGTTTCTTGCAATTATTTTTTCTTCGCTCTTACGGTTGGGGGAAAATTTTTTATTCGTTTTAAATTATTAAGAAAATTAATTAGTGAACGATTCATAAAAGCTACAATATTTTTGTGCTCAACAATAAAATATAATTAAAAGAAAATTATAGTTAATATCAAAATGCAACTATAGTATGATTGTGCAAAAATAGTAAAGTATAAAAAGAGACAATTTCTTTGCATATAAAGACTACTTTGGTTTCTGATTAACAAAAATATGGTTTTTGCTCTCATCCTTTGCTTCAATACTTCTGTTGAAAGCTCTTTGTTTGTTTGTTTCTGCGTATGTGTGTGTGTGAGTGCTCCTGGGTCGAAAACAATATTGCATTTAACCATATAATATTATCATATATTAATTAAAATTATAGCAAAATTGGATAAAAGTCTCTCAATTTATAATGAAATTAGTAAAACAGCCTCTTCACATTATAAAATTTTATACAAAATAATTTAATTTAAATCTGGCCTGTTGTTGGCAAATAAAGGACTTTTATTCATGACAATAAATTAATTATTATTAGCTATCAAAAAAAATGATTTTGAAAAGTTTACAACAGCAACAGATTATATAAAACGAGACTTGCAAGTGCATGCCTTAAGACCTTTTAAGTCTATGCCGTCCTTAGTTTATCGTTGAGTATAAATTAAGACTTTGTCTATACATCACCATGACTTTTTTCTTTTCGTTTTGTTTTACTTTTTTTTTCTTTTGTAGGAATGAATGTAAATGCATCTTTATTTGAAAATCTTGATTGAGAAACAAATCACTGGGACATACGAGTACATACATTCTTTGACGTACAAAAAAAAACTCAATCAGTAAAAGCCAACTATGAGCTATTTTTGTGGTGTTGGAAATCGATTGTCAAAAAAAAAAAGAAAAAAATCCTGTTTCTACTACTGTTGTGCTGAAACAAAAGATAAATTTTTCTTCGTTTCCTCAGCTATTTTTCATATTTAATCTACAAAAGTATAAAGTAAAGCAAATTTTTATAAGGTTCTTAGCCATGCGATTGCGATTTGCTATAATAAGCACTCATACAAATTTCTTTATATATTTTTATTTACACGAAATAAGATCGAAATTAAATTTGGAAACAGATAAACTTTTCAGCACGATCGAGCAACAATTTTTAATGGAATACTATTGAAATTTTCCCAAAATAAAGTTCAATGGTATGATTCCATTAAAAAAAAACTACAATCGAAACAATATGAAAGAAAAAAAAATAAATTCTTTTCATATTGATAAAATCATCGGGGCGCTAATTCTCGCACTCGTATACGAGCGAAATCCTATTCGAACGTTCGTGTTCTTTAATTTTTGGTATTCCCTGATTCACTCTAATGATGCCACTCGATAGCGAGTAATCGTTCGAACGCAAGCGTGCGAGTTTTTGTTCGTAAGCAAAAAAAAATCAGTAACGTTTTTATGTGCAAACAAGAATAAAAAATGAAAAGTAAATTTTTTTTTTTTTTAATTAAGAATAAAATTGTAACTTTAGCATTTTAGGTCAAATTGTATGTCAAAAATTAATCATTCTCAGAAGGAAATTCTTGGAAATTTTATGACTCAGCACGCGGACTTGGCAAACGGCATATTGCCAAATACTTTGCAAGGGAACAACTCACGGCCAAACTAAATGCTTCCGGCACACCAGCAAAAGACGTCAAGTCGTAGCGCAAATCAGCGGTGCCCACAAGTTCCTTATGGAAGAGCAAACACCAATCCATTTAAAGAGAAACAAATTTTTATTCACTGCCTGTTCGCCGATATCGAAGAAGTTCTTTCTTTCGAACAATTATATATAAAACAAAAACAAAATTTTTAAATTTGTTTTTGTTTCAAATGTAATTGTTCGAAAGAAAGAAGTTGTTCGTCATCGGCGAACCGGCACTCAAAATTTTTTGTTATAAAAACAAATACATGCAAAGAAAACACAAAAAATATATTTCATATATTTATTTCATATCATACGTTAAACAAAAACAAAATGTACATTGATGATGGCTGTCATCAATGTTTACCTGCAAAGCATACGAAAGTGTTGTTGCTTTGCTCTTGCGTGTATACAGTGAAGAACGACAAAAAAACTAATAAGACAAAGTTGTTTGTGTATTTCGTATTGGTAGTGTTGTGTGCTGTATGAGTATATTAAAACACACAGCCTATAGCTAAGAGTATTACAAAAACAAATGAGCATGAAGAGCATAGGGCCTGGGCACCGCTGATTTAAATACTGACCGCTGTCATGGTGCCTATTTGCAAGAAACAAAGTGGCGTATGATTTTGTAAAATATATATTTGTAATATTAATCATACGACCAGTAACACTGTAAAACACTAAAACTAACATGGTTTTTTTTAATAACGATGGTTTCTAGCAGAGACCATTAAAACTAAATACACATGTGTTGTAGCACAGTGGCACTTTAAATTCTGCAATAAAATTTCTTGTACTAAATATTTTTTTGCCCACTGTATTATTAGAGTGTTAAAACAGTTTCTTTTTGTTTTGTCACAATTGTATTGTAGTTGTTTTTCTAAGCTTAAAATAAAGTTTTTAATTTTTAATTACGTTTTGTTTTCTTACTGTGTGTATGTGTGTGTTTGTGTGTGTGTTTGTATGTGGTTTTGTGTGTGTGTGTTTACAGCTGAATCTAGAAGAAAAGTTTTTCTTCTCTGTTTATTTCTTTTAGCTTATTTGTTACAGTAAACAAACACTTACATTGTTGTTGTTTTTGTTATTGTTATTGCTGGTGGTGTTTTCTGCTGTTGCTTCTATTGTTAGTTATCTTAACGAGTTGTTGTTGTAACATAAAGTAGGAAAATAAGTTTTTTTTATTTGGATTTCTACTTTTATTGCTAAAATACAACAAGTTTTTAATTCATTTAAATATTTTTTTTTTAAGTACAAATGACTGTTTGAGAGCGTAGAAAAAAAATATATTCTTAGCAATTTTTCCATTAATCAATTTTTCGCGTCAAGTTGCTTATGAATTAATTATTTTAAAGGCTGCACTAACAGTATGTTTGCATTTTTTAAATACACAACTAATTACGAATTTCACATGGTATGAAAAAAAGTGCATTTCACTTTAGGTTCCACAATAAAATCGTAATCACATGCCACTGTTTAGTTAATCTCACCTGTACATGTGATTGTTATAAAGATTAAAAATAAATAAACTCACATGTTAAAATAAGATTAAATTAGAAAGAAAAAAATATTTTGTAAGATTATAAAAACCAAACAACTGGGAAGAAACTTAAGAATTTTTTTTTTATTCGTTTTCAATACAACATGTTGGAAACAACGACTTACAGCAGTTTTTGATAGTGAAAATGTGTTGTTTAGTTAAACTTATTTTAATATTTAAAATCTCCGTATTATTATGGAAATGTAGCAACTACACTTGCGCTCCTACTGAAGTAAAAACTATACCGAATAACATTGTGTACGTAAACGATGAAACTGGAGAAAGTTGACATCAAGAAATTTTTAAATTTTAAAGTCTTATAAATGTAGATGGGAACAAACTATGTATGCAATCAATAATAAAAAAGTACCACAACTATTTAATACTTCTGTAACTTTTTAAAGGATTTATGGTTCTTTACCCATAACTCAAGTTTTTAAGGTGTCCTTAAAATTTCAAAACCAGATTGATCTTCTACTTGACGAGTACATTACCAGCAAAATAGTATCACATCTCGGATACTGTTTGTGAGTTGTGTAGTTTTATTTATAATAAAAATACGTTCTTATTTTTACAAGTGAAAATTTGATTGTCGTATAATTCCTCTATTTATGGACCAATCTTTAATATTTTTTTTTTGGAAAATCCGTGAAAGTTGTCCAAAATATTGCTAATCGTATAGCTAATGTTAATCGATTTTCAAAAAATTATTGTAATTCGGGGAGAAATTTGTTTCCCTTAATCATTAATTTTCGAATACCATCTTAATTTATAAACTGATTTTCATTTATTTTTTTATTTGAACAAGTTTGCTTGTAGTTTGGTCTCAAAAAGCAATAAAGTATCAAAGAAACTTCTTGGCAGTTGCAGCTTTTCCTTATATAAAAAATAAAACAATTTATGCCACTCTTTTCTTGTTAAATTACCTCATAATGAAACACTGAACTTAAGCTTAATAATAATAATTTCTCATTGAAACACTGTAATTGTTTGACCTCATTTTAAACAAGCCGAAATCATTTGCAATGTTTAATTTTAAATATACGTATGTTAAACAATTAAATGTTAAATAATAAAATATTGTTAAATAATTTCACAAAAAGACTTTTGCAAATAAAAAACAGATGTTTTAAAAGAATTTACAAAAAAAGTTTCTTTAAGTCATATAAATCGTCTTTTAATTTAAAACATTTAAGACAACCCACAAGAAAACAACAACTTGTTTACGAAAACTTTTAAAAATCCGCTTCAAATTTTTAAAAAACTTAAAATGAAAATTCAAGTTTTACTTGGAATATTCTTGGTGATTTTGGTGGCCACAATTAAAGCCCAACAATTGTGTCCTCTGTGTCCGCAAGGAGTTTGTAAGTATTGAATAAAAAGTTTTCAAAAGATTTCTGTTTTAATTAAATTAAATTTAAATGCTTCTTTAGGTGAACCCAGTTGTACTGGTGTGCCTAATGTTGGGACTAATTGTACAACCGCCGGGCCCAGAAATATGTGGTATTTTGATCCAACCAGCCGTCAGTGCAGACCACTGGCTCACTTGGGTTGTGGTGGTAATAATAATCGTTGGTGTTCCTTATTAGGCTGCACTATTATATGCCTTCTATCAATTGGTTAAACGGTTGAAATTGTGATTATGGAAGCGATTAAACTGAAATTAACATTAAAAATTATATATTCCCAACAACAAGAGAATCATTGGCATCAATTTAAATTTAGTCATGCACAGCGAAACACAACAAACTGCACACAACAATAATCATGTTTGTCAGTACTTGTAATATTGTTCTCTTTTGTAAAAAATCAAAAAATTAAGTCTGGATTAAAAAACCAAACGTGAAATATTTTAATCAAACAAAAAAAAAAAAGAAAAAAACACACGAGAGCGCATATTCCAAGACAAACACTTCCACCCAAAAGATTTTTAAAATCTTTTTATTCAAAGCAATAAAAAAAAAATCTCTATTTTGAGTCGCATAAAGTTTTTGTTTCTTTTTTTTAATTTTAAAGCGATTTAATGGAAAAAACAAATTTCCCAAAACGTATTTACTTTAAATTGAAACAAATTGTCCGTCCTTCCACAGCAAACTAGGTTTGTAGCACAGTACTACGCAGTGAACTTTATCCTTAAATTTTTCATTTCTGGTGTGAAATCTTATCAACTTTTGCATATTCATCCTTTATTTTTGCAAAAATTCCAAAGCATATTTTAGAGGATGTTTGTAATTATTTTATTTGTTTTTATACCCAAAATTTCATTCCAAGCCATATAAAATAGTGTGACTTTATTTAAAAATTCTCATATTATATATTTTATAACTTGTAGAGTACGGGCGATTGTTTCGCTCTTTTGGACCAACTGCAATTTTTTAATAAAATTTTTATTATCGCCCATACAAACCTCACAATCCATCAAGTGTTGTAGTGTTGTATGTTGTTGCAAAATACCTCTACATAAATGAGATTTTGGTCCTGTTGCATAAATACAGGCATCGTCATCTGCTTGAGCACCCACATAACCCGGTATTTTAAAAGTTAGATTAGATTACGTCCGAGCCAGTGGTGGCTGTCATATGACAAAAGTCATATATAAATTATAATACCAGAAGATTATCCGTCGAATAAAATAAATTGCAGGACAATTTAAAAAAATCATCTTTGTTTTAAACAATTTCATATTTCTATACCTCTATAAGAAACACCCTTTATATATATATCAGTTAACCAATCTTGCTGAAATTTTCACATAATATATTTCTGACACTCTGGAATAGCTCTATTTTAATAAAGTAGTTATCTATATTTCCAGTGGACGTGTCTTCTTCCCACATAAAGTAACTTTTTATTTGATTATATTTATGGAATTAATGCGGCTAAAAGAACTTGACATTTTGTGCGCGTTGCCCATTATATATTTGCTTTTAAGAAATATATAAAAAATTGGTTAAGTGGGCGTGGCACCTCTGAAATAAATATTTTTATTAATATTGGGAAGCAATGAAGCAAATGTTCTAAAATTTTGTAGTTGCAAATCCGTCGATATAGTGGATTTATCTTAAAAAAATACGCATATATAAGAGGGCGTGGCACTACTCATATAAAGGAACTTGATATTTTATCATATTTTGTACGAGTATCAATTTTTATTTTAGTTTAAATAAAAAATGAGTAGGCGTGGCAGCGTTATAAAATATAAAAAAAATAATATTTTAATATTTTTGGAGCTAATTTTATAGTTTTGATTAATTGTTCTCAGAAAAGAGAGTACCACCCTTACGGTGTAAGAGGAAAGAGGAAATATTTAGGAAATATATATTCCTGGACAAAAGTCACAGAATATATCCTAAGGCATTAAGAAGCTTTTATTATTATCAGAAACATTTAATCTAATTAGTTTGAAAAAGAACTCAAATTTTTAAAGATTCTTTCTCTCAACTCTTTATTTTAGAACCGTATTACTGATGATCGACAAATTCAAAGGACGACACGCCATCACTAAAAAATGTTCATGAAAACATTGTCTCAATACATTTTTTTCTTATTCAGGAGCGGATTTATAAGCTGGCATGTTTTTAATGCAAGTTTTTCTTGCAAGTGGCAAAAGTAAACGAGCAATCAATTGTTCAATGGAATGGTAGCCGTCCTTATTACTAGCCATTTACATGACCCGATATATAATAAAAACTATGAATCTTTATGGTGAGGTGTGATGTGACTATCTGAACTGATATTCAACTGTTCAAAACTGTTTAAAAAATTTATGAACATTTTAATGCAAATTAAGATCATTTAGTTGAGATTTTTTCAGCGTTTTTTTTTTGGGGGGTTTTTTTTTATTTAATGTCAAGTTTATTGTAAAAACAAAACAAATATTTTATCAAAATTATTTCTTTTTCAAATTTATTTGGTCAATAGATATGAGTAGAAATATTATTGGCAAAAAACCCGACTTCAATACCAAGAGCCAAACGAACAAACTACAAAACCTTTTTATAATAAAGTAGAATAAATTTCCCTCTGATTTATAAAAAAGGTAGAGGGCTAAACTTTTTGCAAATTCGATCAGACAAAAAAAAAATTGGAAATGAAAACTCTCTAGACAAATTACCTCATAAATGTTTGCCCTCATTTTAAACACGCCTAAATCATTTTAATTGTTTTATTTTCAATATAAGTTAAACAATTATATAGGAAATTAATAATAAAATATTGTTAAATAATTAAAAAAAAAGACTTGTGCAAATAAAAAACAGATGTTTTAAAATAATTTACAAAAAAATTTTTTTAAGTCATATAAATCGTCTTTTAATTTAAAACATTTAAGACAGTCCACAAGAAAACAACAACTTGTTTAAGCAAACTTTTAAAAATCCGGTTAAAATTTAAAAAAAAACGTTAAAATGAAAATTCAAGTTTTACTTGGAATAATCTTGGTGATTTTTATGGCCACAATTAAAGCTCAGCAAAGATGTCCTCAGTGTCCGCAAGGAGTTTGTAAGTATTGAATAAAAAGTTTTCAAAAGTTTTCTGTTTTAATTAAATTATATTTAAATGCTTCTTTAGGTCCACCCAGTTGTACTAGTGAGCTTAATGTTGGGAGTAACTGTACGACCGCCGGGCCCAGAAGAATGTGGTTTTTCGATCCAAACAGACGTACGTGCAGACCTATGGCCCATTTGGGTTGTGGTGGCAATAACAATCGTTGGTGTTCCCATTTGAGATGCACTCTCAGATGCGTTCTATCACTTGGTTAAACGGTTGAAATTGTGATTATGAGAGTGTTTAAATCTAAACTTAAATTAAAAGTGAAAAAATAGGTTATATGGAAATTTTCAAACAATTTCGTTTGTTCGTTTAATGAAAATCAATCAAACATTTTTTTGGGCGATTTCTACCAAAAATAATTAAAAAAATAAGGCAACAAAAAAATTGTAGCAGGTTTCTCTTATAACTTAAATTAAAGCGATAAAATTATTTTTTATCCTTCCATTAAGATTTACTTTCTTTCATCTCCTCCGCCTTAAAATGTTTTTATGAGAAATAAAATTGTTTTATACCTCAGTGCACCGCTTTAGACAGTTTTTTTAAAGCATATTTAATATTAATTTTACATGTTGAAAGAATTTAAGGTTTATCGGAAATTCCTGCACTTCTGATTGATCATTACTAATATTCCAACAAACACTCACTATTTGCAGTTTATTCTTGACAATAATACAAAATATTAATTTAGAATCTATTAATTCAATAATTCAATTGAATATGTAGCGATACAAAAGTTGTAAAACTAAAAATACTTGAAATAAACGTTAATTTAATTTAACTAGTTGCAGCGCTATTATGATTCACAACCCACCTAAGCTAAGTTGTCATTATTCACAATTAAATGTTATTTGTAATTCACAATACGAGTAATAATTTATCAACAACATCTACCTGAACAACTGATAGAAAGATTTTAACAATTACAATTCAACTATAAATTTAGTTGTGAATCATACTAGACCCCCAATAATTTTAATATAAGTTTTCTTTATTTTAAAAATATTGCAAAGCAAAAAATGTTTCATTATGTTTTTCTATATTTTCTTTTTTTTTTTTAAGGTAAAACGAAGTTTTGCTTCAATTTCCTGCTGCCGCTTGTGATCATTAAAATGATACCGGAATATATTAAGAATAAAAATCAATTCAATACAATCCTGCGAAATAGTTTCTTAAAAGTACTATATAAGAACTATAATATGATTGCGGCAAAGCAGCCTTTTAAAATAAAATAGTGCTACGCATTCTGCAAAAAAAGAAAAAATGTTCAACAACGTTACCAAATGTTCGGAAAAGGTAAGTGGGAATAATTTTGTAAATTTTCCTCAGTTCGAAACATTAAAATTGTGAAGAAATTGGAAAAAGAATATATTGTCTATGACATAAATTTATATCTATACAAAAACTTAAAAAATAGAATCAATTAAGAAACAGAAAGACTCAATTAAAAACTTAATTAGTTCTCAAACGATCAATAAAGTCGTACAACTAACACGAAAGAAATAATTTATAATTTATTTTTAATTTTCCAATTAAAAAAAACATCCAATTGTTTTTGTGACAAATTCTTCCAAAATTCTGGACTTTTCTCTTTTTTGGGTACTAAATGTTTTCGAAAAAAGGCCCTCTTTTTCAATTGTTCATGGATATTTGCAAACAATATTGGTTAGTGTCTACTGTTACCGGTCACAGTGGGCTTATTTTATACATTTTGGACTATCGCTGCTGCAAAAAGGGGAGAAGTGTAAGCAATATTGTTTTCACTGACATTTTTCCCAACGTTTAAAACTGAATTTTTATTTTTTATTTCTAATTTAGCGGGTGTTGTGCGTTATTTTGGACTTTTATCTCATTGTTATCATTAGATAATAAATTAAATTTTATAAAAACCATACAAATTGTTGAAGAGCTACGATGCTGCCAAAAAAAAAATAGTGTATTTATCTTTATTATATGTCCTATTTTAGCAGTTAGACCAACTTTTCTGGATTAAATTTTGATATAAGTAATTGTGAACATCAGAACTTTGCATGTTATATTCGCAACATTTTTTTTTTAATTTAATCGCAAAAGCAAACAAAAATAATTTGCTAGTTGTTCTCATACAAACTACTGAAATTGTATATATAAAAACTATATCGCATCGCTTTGAAATGAAGCAAAGACATTGCATGTAAAAAGCAAATATGCGATTGCATTTTCCGAATTGTGCGATTACTAACACATATTTTTGTATATTAGGACCTTTTAAGAATTTTGGCATCAATTTCTCAGTGCATATTTTTGCATATTTTACAGCATTTTTTTGCATATTTCTGACTACACTGCGTTTTTTTTTTTAATTAAAGTAATCATTGTAAGGTTATGTGTTTAATTTTCTGCGTTAGAATCAATTAAATATGTCATGGTATGATTATGATATCAACCAACAGTCGTTACATATATCTTTGGCAGAAAAGCAATTTTAATTGTTTAAATTGGGGACCGATCTTCCTGAAATTTTCACAGCATGTTACTGTGACTTTGGAAGGAATAATAGGCTATATGAAGTTTTGATTGGACAAAGAGGCGTGGCACCGCCCATATAACCCAAAAATGTAAATGGGACCACGCCCCTTTTTAGGAAAATGAAAAATCGTAATATAGTCTTAACTACTGGACCGATCGTCATTAAATTTTCACAATAGGATATATAAATATTTTCAATTTTATTTTATAACGAGGGGGTAGCGAAGCACACCGGGATAAGGTAGTTTAACATAAAATTGATCATTGATTTGCGATTCTTTTGATTTACTAATATTTTGTTCTGCCCACCATAAGAAAGTTATTAAATTTTAAATATAATCATATTATAAGTCAAATTATGCCGGTATTCCATAATCGATAATTAGTTAGAAAATGCAAAGTAATAATTCATTATGACAGGATTTCATTCAAATCGTTCAAAACAAATAAACTTTTCCTAAAGATGCTGGTATTAACTTAAAATAAGCTTATATCGACTTAAGCACTTTTTTCCTTTTTGCCACAGATTTATTAGTAGTTCAACGAGAGCGCTTCCTCATTCAACTGTATTAATAGTTTCACGAATGACTAAAAGAAGTGAAAAAACGATTTAATGCTGGTATCTGTCAGTGCAGCCAGGTGTGGGGATCTGTCCCCATATTTAGGATTTTAGCTGCTGTGTGAGGATAGATTTTCATTGGTGAAGTATTTGGGGATTTTTCATTTCTCGTATATACCACCCACTCTTTAAATTGTGAACATAAGACAATATTTACCTGACTACACTGGTCTCTGATACTTCATGTCCTTGAAGTACTATTTTGTATAACATAATTGTCTAATTTATCTTTCTCGTATGTACAAACAAATATACACAGCAACTCTTATTATATTTTTAATTACCATCACAAGCAACATCTTTAAAAAATTTGTAGTCGTTTAATTTTCAAGTAAACACACTTTTGAATTTTTCGTCAACAATAACAGGTAGTAAAATTATTATTATTTTTATATTTACTAAGATAATCGCCATAATGAAGCATCTTTCTACAGACAAACATTCCATGATCATAACCAGAAGACCACAATTGTAACAAATGTATGATATGTGAAACATATCGCGAGAACAACTGAATAAAATGCAATGAGTTGTTTGTTGCAACTAAAAAATTTGTATGTATAAATTTTCACATTAAAATGATGATTTTTTATCGGTTGTTGCAACTAACTATTCGTGTCACTGCCCATATAAAGGATCTTTTTAATAAATGCAGCAAAAAACCTTAAATTTTGTGTGCTTTGCCTTTTTATGTTGGCTTTAAAGCAAACTTATGTAAAAGAAGTGGTTAAGTGGGCGTGGTACCTCCCATAAGATATATCTGGATCTAATAATGAAAATTATCTGTTATTTTGTAAGAATTGATCCGCTGATTTAGTGAACTATTCTAAAAAATAGTCTGAGTAATTTGTCCCATAGGACATGTAGCTGTGGGCACCTCCCCAAAAAAGAAAAAAAATATTTAATTTTTGTTCATAAATGAAAAAAAATCAATGTAGTTCATCTTAAGGATTTGCAATTTTTTGCAATTTACCAATTTAAAATAATCAATTTTTAAAAGAACAAAAATATTAAAAACAAATTACATTTCAAAGTTTTATTTTTCTTCTCATCATAAAAAGTTTGCAGTGTAGCGAAGCCCACCGGGTCTTAGCTGATAAGTTTGTAAGGAATAATATTTTTTACGAAAAAGTATCAACTATTTTATAGGAGTACAAGTAATTAACAAAAATTTCACAGAAGAAAGATTTCATTATCGCTGATTTACCGAATGTTAATTTTCAAATTGCAAAACAATTAATGGAAAATTCGACAACAATTGTGTTGTCTACATTTCCACACATAAATGAAAATTATGTTTCAGTTCAATTGGTTCACTTCTTTGACCGACCTTTTAATCCGAAAGATTAAGAAGTCTCTCAAGTTCTTAGAGCAGAAGATATTTCTTTAAATTTTTTACACAACCTTAAGAATGACAATTGTTCTTTTGAATTATGACAGACTTGAAATAGGTATGAAAGAAAAATTAGAAATGAAAAACTGCTAGACTAAAATATAACATTTCTGGCTGAAATTTCTTTACTCAGTTATTCATTTCCTCGATGCGTTTAATCATCTAATCTCTTAATTTAGTTTTTAAAAAAAATATCTAATTAATAAAACAAAATTAAATACATATTTGTACAGAAATTAAGTGACACACAATATTTAGTTAAGACGCGAACCAACTTGCAAAGACAAAATGACGTAGTTTTTAGATATTGTTACAGTATTTAAACACTGCAACCAAAGAGTTACAAAGGCTCTCAATAATTTTCACCTTTATGTTCGAGTCTGTCTGCTACATGACTTTATCATGTGGGAATATGAAATTTTCGTATATCTAAGAGAATTATAAATTTAAACGCAATATTTTAAACAGGATGTATTTTTTATACATTTAAATTTGTTTAAATTAAATCCATAAAAAAATGTTAACTTGTCCATGTGTTGAAGTTTTTAACATGTAACAGAACTCAATCGCGATCGAAAGTTGTTTCAGTTCCGAAAATTAAATCCTTAGAAACCGAAACACGAAAATTTTGTTTCAAAACAAATCACTTTTAAAATTCAAAATGAAATTTACAAGGAATTTTTCTACTAACTGCATTTGTAGTAACTAATAAAATCTGGCTTGCAAGCATACTTTTAGGAGTGTGAGAAAAAATAAGCTTTTAATTTAAAAATTAATATGAGTTCCGCCTCAAAAGCATGTTGCTGTTATGATTTTTTGTAATTTGCAGCAGCTCGCGATAAATAAATTTTCTCTAAAATAATAATAATAGAATATTTTTTTTTTATATATGTTTTGCTTTT
This sequence comes from Lypha dubia, assembly GCA_947311025.1. Taxonomy (NCBI): domain Eukaryota; kingdom Metazoa; phylum Arthropoda; class Insecta; order Diptera; family Tachinidae; genus Lypha; species Lypha dubia. Next base: position 52,046,178 of record OX371264.1, read on the forward strand.
TTATGTTTGAAAAATCTCCTTCAAATTAAAAGTTGAAATAAATACAACAGACAGACTTAAGCAAATAAATAATCGCAAATTCTAAGAGTTCGGCATAGAACAACTTTTATTTTCTTAAAACAAAATTTTATTCAATTTCTTTATAGTGCCTTGCCAGCCATAAACAAAAATTTGTATTGTCAACATATTTGTTTACAGGGTTTAAAAAAAAAAACAACAAACAAACAAACATAATCATTTGTTGCATGCAATAAATCTGCAACGAAATCATTTAGTAGTTTGAACGAATTTACAAAAAAAAAAATAACGTACTCAAGTGGCCACAAGCAGAATAAAGAAATGTGGGACATTTTCAATGGTAGCCTACCTGCACACTCATCGTAAATTTGGTTACCAATGTGGCAGGATGCCAATCAATAAGGATTTTTTTTTTTTTACTATTTTACTGACGTGTTAAAAGGCTGTTAACTAGAGACGTTCGGCTAATTGCCATGATTTGTGAGTACATTTGAGTAAATGTTTGCCAGGAGTGTTTTAGTACACTTAAGGACAAATATTTCAGGCAGTATCACGATATCATGACAGTTTGTAAATTTGAAAGAGAACAACTGTGTACATACATACATACCAAAGATCTATTGATGTGTAGGTTCCATTAGAAAACCTAAAAGTAAAAAAATCAATTAATTAAAATTGCTGTTATTTTCTATCTGGAGACAAGCGCTGAAAAAAATTAAGTAGACAAACAATATTTTTTTTTAATTTGCTGACTTACATCGTTTTTCTGATGGCTCAGTTGGAATAAAAAATACCCATATCACAAAATGATCTACACAACTCACAAACTACAGCAGATAATTAAGTTTTGTAGCCCAGTGTAATTATTTGGTTAAATATAATATTATTGTTCATTATCTTTTTTAAAGTTTCACGCAGTACATTAATTAGCATTTACTAAAGCTTTTTAATGTACAATCGGAAGCTTTATACAATTTGAGATCATTTTCTGTTAAAATTAACAGTACAAAGCTTTTCAAATGAAAATGACTTAACATTTCAAATGTGGAGTTGCGCCAGAAAATTTTTGTACTCGTATAACATGACAAAATTCGGAATTGTAATAGCACTGATGTCAGCAATATCTCTAAAAAAAAATTTTCACAAAAAAAGTCAAATATTTTTTTCTAACTTTAGCCTGAATTTTCGAGGACGTACTAAAAAAGAATTTTTTATTACTGCCTTTTCACCGATATCGAAGAAGTTCTTTCTTTCAAATAATTACATTTTTGCTCGAAACAATGAATCAACTATAAAACCGATGCCTTGTTTGCTTTCTTACTGCGTTAAAAATACTTGGCGGCGGCGTTTTGAAATGGTATACATCATATAATTATTGTACTGCGGCGTTGTGAAATGTGATGCTTTGTTTAAACAAAAAGCAATTGACGTTTTGGAAGTCAGCCATGTAGTTAGAATTTCATGAAACCGTTAAGATCAAATAAATCTTCTATCTTGGTAGCACTGGCAACGAGCATAAAGCTTTAGATAAAATATGTTAAGATTTTACCAAAAACAAACAGTACTAACATTTCAATGTTAAATACTTATGATCACAGTAAAATATGTTAAATAGCTGGTGTCTGTAATTAACATAAGAAAAGTTTATTTTGGAAGATGCATAATGCTAAAACAACAACAACGTATAGTTGCCAGATTTAATTGGTGTAAAACTGTTGAATTTCCCTGAAAAATGTGGTCGAGGAATTACTGCTGTTATTTTATTTATCTATTATTAATATTTTTAAAGAATTATTATTTCTTATGGGTTAGCATTTCGTTGGTAGCTCCAACTCATCAGTAGATCTTTACCATTCATGTTTGAAAAGTTCCAAATTTCGAAAATTCACGGCTTTTTATAATCAATAAATATTTGTTGAGAAAAAATATTAAAAATATCGTAAATAATATTTCGTATTCTTCTGATGTCGCGTCGCCACTGTTCTATGCGGCTTCTTCAAGAATACTTTTATTAATTCTTGGAAAAAAATCCGACTTCAAAACAAAAGAAATTTAAAATCTTCCCATATATTAGGGGGCTTGATTTATTAAGCAATATTTCAGAGTCCGCTTACATGGGGTCTAATCTCTGAGATATTTCTCTCAGTAATTGTCAATTTCAATCGTAGAGATAGTTTTCTCACGTGGAGACTTCAAATTAGTACCATGAGATTTTTCATGAAAGAGTTGCCATGATATCTCCCATCCAAACATTTTCATGAGATGAGCTGTTTAAAAGACACACACAACTACAAAAACTGCCTTAAGAATTTTTAAAGCACATATGTATGTATGTATATTACCAAAGCTTTTGATTATTTCCATTAATATACATAAATTAATTTATTACATATATCACAACATAAAGTTAATTGTTTACAACATATAAAAAATTCACAAATGAAATATGTACAACATATATATATATATGTATAGAACTTTACAACTCAGAGGTAAAAGGTCAGAATATTATGTAATTTCATGGGATTAAAATGACTACGTTTCCCCTTGCTTGGGATTTCAAAAAATCCATTTAGTTATTCTGCGGCGTTCTCTCACATATTATCTCACATTTTATCCCAGGTGTAGACACTATGTTCCATATTTGTATGGAACCGGTATTTGCCTCTCCGATCAAAAAAAATATTATGAAACCTAACTCCATCAAAACCCACAATTCCCGATTTAAAAAATAAAAATTATGACACCAAATTTCAAGCAAACTTCATTTCAAACTAAAGAAGAATTTTAAGAATCGATTAATAAATTGAGAAGTTGTTGGATAATCAAGATTTTGAGAAAGAGGGATATAACTTGCCCCGCTAACAAAAAAAAAAACTATGAAACCAAACTGCAATCAAACTTGTGCAACAAATTTATGAAAATCAATCTATAAATGCAGGAGTTATTCGAAAATCTATACTTTGTCCCCGTAGGTGGAGTTGGAAAAATTGTATGAGACTAAACTGCAAGCAAACTTGTGCAAACAAAAGAATAATTTTCAAAGTCGATCCATAAATAAAGGAGTTATTCAATAACACTGGGTGGAAAGGGGAAAAACTTGCCCCCGATTTTTGAAAGAAAATTAAATGTTACTTAAGTGCAAGCAAAGCCTTGCAAACAATGATTAATTTCAAAAATCCGTTCATCAATGATTGAGATAAGTGGAGGTTCATATATTCAAAAAACTAATACCCTTGAATTGCTAACCTCCTTTTTTGGAAGGACGAAAATATTCTATGATTAATGTGTATATACGAGTATAATTTATTAAACTCATATCTACAACATTATCACTGTTATAAGTTTACTTACATTCAATTATATATATTTGAAGCAAAAACAATTTCTTAATGCAAATGAATAGATCTGGCAACGATAAATTCATACAATAACAACGATAAACAAACAACAATAAAAACCATGTAAACATTTGTATGCATGCAATAGCGTCAAAACAAACATCAGCAAAGATCAATTCATTTCGGCTGTGAAGGTGCAAGAAACAACAACGTGCTAATCAAGAGAATAAAATAAAATAGCAGCAACAACAACAAAAACATCATTATATCCATTCAGAAAATAAATAAATAAAACTTACGCAAATGTTTGTTATTAAAGCCGGAAAGTGTACAAAAAAAAAAGTTTAAATTTTAAAAAAATTAACTACGAGTAAATGATTGTTATTACATTTTATTTTTACAAAATTTATTACTGAAAATTCAATTATAGTGTTTTGTCATATAAATCTGTAGATATTTTGAATTAAAGTAACTACACAAATTTAATAAATTATTTGGTAAAAAAATAATAGAACAACAAAAACTTTTTTTAATAGGAAGTGTAAATTATTATTTTCATTTGTAAATTTTCTTTTACACTTGAAAAGTGCGTGTGGGTATTTATGCGTCTCTTGCGTATCTAAGAGTGCGTGTGCTTCAATCGTTATAATTAATCGTTACAATCTATAAATAAAAATTATCTATTCAAATCATATTTAATATTAAATTTATATAAATTCAAAATTTTGGAATATTTTCGTGTCTTGAAATATTTCGAATAAATCTGAATTTTTTTTTTTTGCTGAATACAAATTAACAGGTAAAACTGATTTTATTTAAAATCTTAGATTGTATAAGGGTGTATGTGTATAAAAAGTGTATAAAACTGTTTGGCTGAAGTATGTACGCGTTGTGCTAGAAACCTCGGTACAAGGTGCCATTTTGTGTGTAGAAAAGAAAACGCCATAAAAGTATTCTCCAGACATTAAACGGTTCTTAGTTTTTGACATACTCGTATGTATATAAACGTTATGTTCATAAGAGATTAAGGTCATCACGACGTCCTTAATTAGCATGGATATGGTCATTAAAAACCTTGATTCAATATCGTACAAACAAACAAAAAATACATGGTTGTGGCGACATCAATATAATTTTTCCCTTTATAGTATATTATTGTGAGAGAGAAGCTATCATTGTTTTAAGTGACTGTTAAATTTAATAAATTAAATAATATTTTAAAAAAATATTCTGACTATAATCATAGTTTGTTTAAAAATGTAACAATAATGTGATCGCATAACAATAAAACAAACAAGAACCATCATACTGTTTAAGTTACAGTTTATTGTCAAATAAATCTGTTCATAAAAAAAAACACAGACATGGCTGCCTGCCTGAATTTTAAAAATCTTTTTGTTCACATCACTTCAATTGTCTGATTTAAATTAAATTGTTCCCAACAGTTGTTGATGGATCGTGTTGGTATTGTGGCCAAATTAGGCCACATATTGATGGAAATTTTAATACATTATTGTTTTATAAATAAAATATTTTTGTTTTTATTATTAAACATATGTAGGCATTGTTTCCACTGCATCTTTTTTTTTTATAGATTGCTGGCATTTATATCAACAAATGATTTCGGCATTCAGAACTTAATCTAAATTATGGGCGAATCAAAATGTAAAATTTTTAACAAAATAGAGGCTTGTTTTAACGCAATGAAATGAAAAGTGTTTTTCATTTCAAGTGATCCATTATACGGTTTAAGTTTGCAACATTTTTTTATGCATGAAAAGAAATGGGTAGTAATTCCCAACCGTACACGACAGAACATACAAACTTTGTTTTCTGCTACTTTAAAGTACTCAAAACTTTTCATTGAATGGATACTCAATGGGATTCATAAGCGCAGAAATAGGTTAAGTGCCAAAAAACAATATTATTAATAATAAACAGTTCGTAGTAATTAAAAAAAATACAATTAATATACATATACAAAAAAGCAAGGGCATGTGCTAATTATATGTTCAAAAAACGAACATTAATCAAAAATATACTTAAGTTTAAAAATCAAACCAAAAAAGTTTGTCTTAAGCAGAACAAAAAATCAGGAGATTGGGATTTGTAGGATATAATTCGCTGGCAGCACTGTAATGTTTAATATACATATTATAACAAATAAAAACCAAAAAAATAAAAAATTCCCCAGCTAGCATCCATTAGTAATAAAATCACTTGCAAAATTTGCTTTTTCTAAAAAATATTTACAATAGAGAGTTCAGTTTCACCACCTTCACTAAGTCGTGTGTAACACCAGCAACAATAGCACATGTTTAGAGATAAGTCGCGTATTCTGTTGGTATTTGTAATTTTGTTTAAATAGAATATGTAATGACGTCCAACGAAGCTACCTAATAAGTAGTGAAAAAGCATTTGCACATGAATACTGACGAGGTTTAGTAGCTTTTTTTTTCTTTTTTGAATTAGGACCATCACTCAGGGGATGACCCCTACGTATGCAGTGCATTATGCCGGATCTCAGTGAGAGGGATAGGGTACAGAAGATAGATGTTGAAAATTTAGAAGGTTTAACTCTTTTAGAACTCTGCTTTGCGTGTTATGTAAATTTTTATAGCTGTTTTGAGGCGCTTCCGGTGTTACGTAGATGCATTAACTTTGTTAAGCTGTACTGGCAGGCATTTTATTAATTGTTTTACTTCGCCGATGTTTCTGCTAACCGACGAATTAGGGCGATGTTGTGTACATTAGCTTGGAACAGCACCAATCGCTGTCGGAACAGTTTTTTAGTGACCAGTGCTATGCCTTCATCACTTAAATAGTCCGACAACAATTAATACAATGTCTGACTAATGTACATTACAGAAATTAATGATGTTGATTGACTTGCTCTGGCCAGGGTTTGAACCCAGCCCCAAGTCATTGTTTGCTTAGTAGTCAACGCGCTAACAACTTCAGCCAACACCGAAAAACAACGTTTGTTTCTATTCAGCCATTACTGTTGAAAAATCTAAAAAAATGGATGTTTCGATATTAAATTTTTCCTTTGCTCCTCGAAATATGTTAACAAGGTCTACCTAATATTTTTCTGATTACAAACATTTACGAACTTTAGCCTGTACAAATATTAACAAATATTAGCTGCTGCCACGAAAAAAGGGAAACAAACCATCAATGCCCTTTTAAACTAAAATATATTTTGTTATAAATTGGTAACCATTTCGTGCGTGACCATGCAATTGTAAAATATGATGCAAATGTTCTCAATAATTTAATTAAAGAAAAAAAATTAAATTAATTGCAAATTATGTCGCTTAAGCTATTTTCGCGGTTAAGACCCGAATATTACTCGATATTTTCAAAAGGTGACCTTTTAGGCATTTTATCATAGAGCACATTGAGTTTTAAATGTTCATTGAATACGGTTGTGAAAATACAACTCTGAAGGTATTGAGTAACTACTTTTGAGTATTGAGTACCTACAAAAAACTAGCAGATATTCAGTACAAACTTTGCCAGCCCTATTTTTGTAAACCTCAGTAATACTTTCTCTGGGGTGGGTCTTATGTCAGCCTGAATTCCTGATTTTGTAAAATGCAATGCCAAACCGTAACAAAATTTTGGTGGCAGGCGAAGGTCCCCAGAAAATAACCTACCGAAAATTGGGGATTTGTTTCATATGCAATAAATTCTTAATTTTTAAAATAATATAAGGCCACAACGAATGGAAATAATATCCTAAATAAAAAAATAATAATACCAGAAAAAATCAAATAACACGCCAAAAGTAGTAGTTGTTGCGGGCAAGCTCCTGACTGCCATCAACTTTTAAATGAGTTTTGTTTTTCAACAATAAAAAAAAATTAGCAACTAATTTTAAAAATTATTTTTGGTATAAAACACCGACTTCAAAAACAAAATTCAATCGAACTGCTTACAAAATCGCCGATATAATTCACTTCTAGAAAGATTTTATTACTTTCTTTAAGGAAAAAATTTTAAATCGTCCCATAAATATAAGTATATTATTTATTAATCCATATTTCAGATTTCCACTAATATTACTATGGAAGCAATATTTCGGGGGGACAATTTGCCTCTCCGATGAAAAAATATTAAGGAATCAAGTTCAAAGAAACAAAAATGAAAATTTCCCCCCGATTTAGGAAAAACTTTTATCGGGTCAAGTTGTTTGCAAGTCCGTTTAAACAAAAAATGAGTCTTGGAAATCGCTTTATAAATAGCGGAGTTATGGGATAAGCAATATTTTTGGGGTTGGGGGAGAAGACAGCTTGCCCCAATTTGCAAACACATTTTGCGGAAACAAACTGCAAGCAAACCCTCTCAAAGAAGAGACAAATTTTGTAAATCAGTTCATAAAGGTTAAAGTTGTTGGATAACCAATACTTTGTGTGTGTGGGGAGCGGGACAATTTCCCCTGATTTTTAGAAAAAATTGTATAGGACCAAACTGCACGGAAAGCTTGTTCAAAGTCAAAAAGAATTATGAAAATCACTTGAAGTGTTATATGAATATCAATATTTTAGGACATCAATTTGAAACCGATTATGGGACCGACCCACACAAAAATATTATTTTTAAAATCAGTTCATAAATGTCTGAATTATGAAGGTTAAAGCACTAAAAAAATACCTCTTGAATTGAAAAAAATACCGGATTCTTATTTGGAAGTTGGTTAAAAAAGATGACGCAAAATCTTATTTATAGAATTCATGACTGAAAATTGAATACGAGAATTATACATGAAATGAAATGCAAATTAATTGTTCGGTTTTTACTTTAACAATACAATAAAATGAATGTGCAATTTTACTAATTGAAAAAATCGCATTGCAATTTCTCCCATGTACTCTTGAGTACGACTTTCTTTAAATTGTGTGATTGGCTTAAAAGTAATTAAATTTTTAATTGATTCTGCGGATTTTCTTACTGTTTTCTTTCTATAGATTTCCGATTCATTCAATCTACAACAGTTTCCATTTTAAGAAAAGTTTTTTTCATTCCTTTACATAAAAACCAAATTTTTATTTAACCTCTATTTGCCACCACTAACACACTAACATTTTAAATATTTCATTCAAATGCACAGACCAGATAAATGCAGTAAATATTTGTACTCTAATCTACTTGGTGTTTTTTTTTTATTTTTATTTATAATAAGATAAAAATGTTATTAAACAAGATTTAGTTCAATTGTGCTACTAAATACAAAAACATCTAAAGTATTTTATCTGGTTTTAAACAAAAACAAATAAAAAAAAATTATCTCTAAAGATGTTGTTGAAAAGAAAATCTGTTAAAATATACTTTTACAATTCAGTCATTAACTAAACTTCCAAACAGGTTAAAGTGTGTTGTTCTTGTTGTTTTTTGTGCCTCTTAAGCTATTCGACCAGCGACCAACTAAATAAAAAAAAAAGTTAAATTTAATATAAAATAAAAAAGCTGCAATAACACAAAGTATAATTTCTCCTTTATAGAAATGTAAGTTGAAAATAAGATGAAAATTTTAGAAAAAGAAAACACAATTTCAAGTGTTTATGATCGAAGTGTGTCATAGACGTTGTGGCGCCATACCAAAAATTTTGTAAAAAAAAATACATACATACATACATACATATAAAATCTTTTTGATTTATGATTTTATTGTTTAAATTGTATGAAAATATTTGTGTTACTTTTAATTTATTATTATTCTTGATATTTTATTATACCCTTCACCAAAAAGTGGCAAAGGTCGGATTGTCTTGAAATATGGGAAAGAATTCTTGGAAAAATATTGCCAATCTTACAGGTTGCCTAGAAATGCGATGGAAGTGTACCTATCAAGAACTTGGTCCTTATTTTGATCTCAGTACTCTTTTCGGCCGAAATATTTTGGATAGGAACTTGGCCTTATTTTCACATTTGTGTTTTTGTGCGGATCTCACTTCTTTTTTCTAAGTTGTTTTTGTATAAATATTTATATGTATTGCTTATCTGGGCCTATCTGTGTACGAAATTTAAGCTTTCTAGCTATACTAGAAGTGCCCTATACAAAGAAGGGGCACCATAGTCGCCCCAGATGAAAAGTGCCCGTTTAAAAATTATTTTTGTTAATTTCTCATCAGGACCTACCTGTGTACCAAATTTAAGCTTTCTACCTCTGCTGGAAGTGCCCTATACAAAGAAGGGGCCCCCTAGTCCCCCCGGGTGGAAAGTGCCTGCTTTTAGATTTGTGTGGTTAATTTCTCACCAAAACCTGTGGACTTTTCACACCTTAATATCTCGGGAAGCTTTTACGGTAGAACTTTCAAATTTAACCTTTGAGGTCACCTCTGTGGGGAGACCTTATGTTTAAAGTTTCATTATATTATGAATAAGAAGAGCAAAGTTATGTGTGGCCGAACTTGGCCTGGCGCGCCGTAGTGCGCCTAGATATTCTAGATCCTTTTAGATAGACAGGTTTAATGACCCATGTCCATCTGTTATTCCGCCCATCCGTCTGTCTGTATGTGAAATAAGTTTTTCCGAAGCTACCAGCCCTTATTTGTGGGGCCTGTTCTGCTAAAAATGAATTTAAAAAATAATTTTATAAATGTTGCACTTCAAATGCAAAACCTAATTAAGTTGCAATTAAAATTTTTGTTAGAACAGTAAATTATTTTCTAAATTCACTCATCATTAATGCGGTAAGAATTTTGAAAACAAAATTTAATGACTCAAAAGGCAAACGAACTCGCATACCGCACATTCATCGCACATATCTCTGAAATTTCAAATTAAATGTATAATAATTCTCAAACATTTACCATTCAACACCTTTTGCATTTTAATAAGGAAATAATGAGTAGGTTTGTTGCTGCTGTTGATTTTATTGTTATAATTTAATTTTTCTTTCGGCTCTTGTTACTGGTATTCTCAACTCTTTGAACAATTTTCCAGCCAAACAACTCACAAAAAAATAAAGGCAGAAACAAGAAACAGACGAAAATAAAAAAAAAATTGTTGATATAAAACATTATTTGCATAAACATGTTGTTGCTATTTTGTGCAAAACATTTTTTTATTGCATTTCTTTTAAATGTGTTTTTATTTTAGTGCATTTTTATTCGTGCAACAATTTTTTTTCATTTCATCATCCAACAGCGGCAACAACAATTCGTACTGTGCGACAACTTGTTGTGTGGCACTTTTTTCAAATATTTTGTATTTGTTTTTGTTAATAGTTTTTTTCTTTTTTTTTTTTTTTTTTTTTTTTTGTTTATTTTTTTAAATCTCTAGTGTCACTTTACATAATTGTTTTACAATGACACTTTGTCAAAGAGATGCTCTGTGCTCTGCTGTTCTGTTAGTCAGTGTCTGTATGAGTGTCTGTAAATGGTTCCCCTGCAGTTTTGTAGCATCCACATGCACGATAATTTTCATATTTAACAGTATTTCAAGTTCTGAATTCCTCATATCTCTGTATCTTACACAGTACCATATCTCCACCAAAAAGGTGAAAAAAAATCAAAGAATTTTAAAATTTTTAAAACAAGATACTTTAAATAGTGGCAGGAAATATTTGACAGACATGAGTATTTATTGCTAGTCGCATAGTCAAAGAAAGAATATGGTTATAGTGACCACTGTTTAAAACCAACATATTGTAGTACCAATATATTATTATAAAACCATAGCGATTTATGAATCACATTTCTAGATATGAGTCATAAGCCCAGCGGCGGAAAGAAGCACTAAGCTTCTATTTGGTCGATTTCCTAGCCAGCCAAGGCCTTCTAAGTTCCCTTCCTACACAGGTCTGGTAAAATGCCTTATTCAGTCATAAATTTATTTTTAAATTTCCTTTAGAAATGCAAAAACGAAGTCAAAATATCAACTCTACAAAATAGTGATTATTGTATTATGTTGAATTGCAGGGTTAACTATTTATTTATTTATTGATGTATATGTACATACCCATAATAAAAACTACATGTTTAGAAGGGAGTAGATAGGCCTTCTATAATGCCTTCGTGATAAGGCAAGCGAGCATGGGTACAAGATCTAAAAAGAAGCTCTAGGAAGGCCTTACGGAGGGAATTATAAATGAAGGCCTCCAAAATTTCGCCGCCGGGAATGTATTATGTATGCATACATATATGATCAAATATGCGCTTATACATATATAAACAAATGTGAAAAATATATGAAATATATACGAGTATGTAATCAGATATCATCAGTTTTCGAATTCTATGATATATAATCCATACAGAACATTGTCTAAATTTGAGTACACAAGTTATATGTTTTTGCACTTTTCCTGACTATACAGATTTGCATATTCGATAGTTGAACGCAGTGGGAACGGTATGGTAAAATATTTATTTATAATGCACTTTAATTGGATAATTCTCAACGAATAATGGTTTCGAGTCAGTACATCAATTTTTAGTCTAGCGGAAATTATAACATGATATCAAATAGTAGTTTTTGCATTAATTATTTGGCTACAATAGGATATAAATATGTTTGAAAAGAAATCAGAGTGTGAAATGTAGTGCAACTTGCAATAATTACTGATAGTAAGAATTCAAAAGTTAAATGTCAACACAAGTACGTCACTTTTATTTGACCTCTATAGTTTTATCGGCATTTTCCAACAATAATGTCAATAATTTTCTGCAATATTCTTCATCAACATTTTCAATAAATATTGTCATTATTTTTGCAAAAATAATATATATATAGATAATCAATATATTTCAAAAATATTAATGAAAAATAGAACAATATTTTTCATCCATATTTTATAAATATTATGCCATTATTTTCATTAATCATGTTATTATATTTTGAAAAATAGTGATTTGGTTGATGGAAAATATTGATAAACAATAATTCTTTATGAATATTTAACATCATTAATATTCAAAATTATTACTAAAAAATATTGACAATATTGATGAAAAATATTCATGAAAAATAATTGTTTTTCTATATTTTTCATTCATATCATAATGATGCAAAATATTGGTGAAGAATTATTTATTATCAATTTCATTATATTTTTTTATATGGTTGTTGGAAAATAATGTCAATATATATTTAAAAATATTAACATGATTGATCGAAAATATTGATAAAAATGAATTCTTCAGCTTTTTTCATTCTTTTTCAAAAATATTGATAATGACATTATTATTCTTTTAAACATATTGATATAAACGATGAAAAATTTTAATAAAGAATAGTTCTTCATCAATATTTTCCATCATGCATTTTTAAATATTTATAAAAAAAATATTACCAATATTGATGGCAAATAATCATGAAAAATAATGGTTTATCTATATTTTGTATTCATATTTTCCATCAATAAAATGATACAAGTTGTAAAAAAGGATGATGGAAAATATTGACGAAGAACTATTTTGGAAATGTGGAAAATATAAGAGAAAAATATTAATATGATTGATGCAAAATATTTATAAAAAAAAAACTAATTCTTCACCAATATTTTTCATTGCTAAAAAATATGTACAGAGCTATTTTTATCAATGGAAGCGTTCAGCAGACACATTTTGCTACACAACTGTTGCTCAACAATCTGCTGAACGCTTTGCTTACTGAGCCATGAGCGAACATGTTGAGTGAGCGCTCACTGTTTTTGGTAGCAAAGAAAAAGTACGATAAATTTCATCAAATTACGATATTTCAGTTCAGTTTGAATTTTGAATCAAATTTCATAATACATGTTTAAATTTTAATTAATTTAAATTCACAAATAAATATTATGAAATCTTTTTACAAATAATTTTAATTGAAAAGTAAATTTTTATTTTAGGTTTTGACAAAAAAGTGAGCAATTCGTTCAGAAAAATTAATTCAAATAAAAAGCTGCTACATATAAACTGTTTAGTAGCAGGCAGGTTTTTCTGCTGAACGCGCCCAACGTCATATTTTTTTTCATATCATATTTATATAATTGATGAAAAATAGTTACAATATTTTTAAAAAAATATTGCTAATATTGATGGAAAATATTTATGAAAAATAATTGTGTATTTATATATACTTGATTCATATTTGCCACTAATAACATAAATATTTTTGAAAAATATTTTTAGTCAATATTTTCAAAAAAAATTTACTTAAATGCTAAAGATTAATAAAATATTGGTGGAAAATAATTCTTAATAAATACTTTCCATTAGTACGCTAGAGCCCCGATTTGCGTCGTTAATGGACACCGGAGAAATGCGACGCAAAACGAAACGTCTCAAAGCGGATCACTATTTTCTGTATAAATATAAGTGTAAAAATTCTATTTTTGATAAAAAAAAGTCATATGGTATAAAAATGTACTACATAGAGAATAAACGGGGAACTTCCACTTTTACATGCAAATTGACAAATTCTTCACTTGTAATTATGACTTCAGTTAAAAAGTTCACTCATCAATTCTTATTCTAGTGTAATTCAAGTTAAATCAATATTTATGTTCGTATGAAGTTGAGCGCTTCTCATTGTTAGTTTTTTTTTAATATTTTAATTTTACCAATCTTGTGTTTTAAATATTGTGGAATAACTTTACTTAAATTAACCAGAATATAGTTGTCTTTAGCATGCCACAGTCTTGTCCCACAATTTCCGCTATGTTATTTTTAATAACTAGATTTTATGAATCAAAGTACCGGAAACAGAAATTTTAGTTCGAGGCAATATTTAATAGATTGGTTTTAAGGAAAGCAATGCCGTCGTTGCTCTAGGACCTTAGTAATAAATTACAAGAGTTGGCTTTATTTGTGTATTTTTTTTTTTTTTTTTCAATGTTAAAATACCAATATCATAAAGACTGTCTTTAATTGTAAATTAGTGCACTTAGTTGTAAGTAAAGATCGTGTTAAACCGTTTAACGTTGTATCATAATGACGTTTTAAGAAAACAGTTAACCATTTAAATAAGTGCAAATAAACATTTACTGCTGGTGTTAATTTGTTTGCAATTAAAGAAACCAAGCGAAACTGATTCTATATTTAGTAAGATCAAAGCGTAACAATATTTTTGTTGTATTAAGCAATATTATAGTTGATCTGCTTGATTATTATTGCGAGTTCACACATTGATTCTCTTCAATACTCTTCTATAGACTTCACCAGGACTATTTTTTTTTGCCTTCAGTATTTTGCAATATTTTCAAAGGACGCACCAAAAAGGCATCGTATATAAGAATACCATTTGATCTGCGAATAAATGTGATAATAAAAAATTTAGTTAAATAAAGAACTACTGGGTAACCCTGCGTAAGGGAAGTATGTTTGTATACTCGCCTTTTGTTTTAGTTGAAGTACGAGTATATATTTTTTTTTTTTTATTTATTGCTTTTGTATAAATTTATTCTGTTTTATTCACTAAGAGTACACGAGTTTTTATTTTTTTTATTTATATTTTTAACAATAAATAGCAAAACAAAAAAAAATATTTTTAAATTTGAAATTCGCTTAAATAAAAGGACAATAAATGTTGAAAGAAAAAAGCATAGCTCTGACAATTAAAATATTTGCTGCGCTTAAAAGTTTAACAAAATGCAATACAGTACTTAACGGTTATAAGCACATCTCGTATAAGAAAAAACGCTTGTAAAAAAGTATTACAGAAGCACCATGACATTTTCTATATATTTTAATGTAAAAAGTATTCTGTATAAGAAAACCGCGTATAAGAAAAAAACTGATATAAGACATATATTGCCATGCACCGATAATGAAAATACATATAAAAAACAATTGTTATAAGAAATTTTTTTTACACGGCAATACTTTGTTTTCAAACAGAAATATCCAACTAAGACCGTATGTATTTCCTTACACAAAATATCCAACTATGCGTGTATGTACATACATGTGAACGTACAAACATAAGTACATATATAATAGGTTTTTAGTTTTTCATTTCATTTAAAAGAAACAAATTTCATATATCAGTATAAACGCTTATAAGAAATGAGTTTTTCTGCAACTGTTTTGCCAAAGCAAGTAATAACATTAACGCCATTTTTTCATGTTTGAATGTGAGAGAATTGTAGGAATGTTAAATTGTAATTCATGCATATGTACCATTAATTAATTGCATTGCATTTATGTATGTATGTATATTGTGTGAATGTTTTTTAAGAGATTCATGTCGATTGTTTAATTTCTTAATACAAATTTAAAAGAAATTTTACATCTAGAATACGGATGAATGAGTCGTCCGTTGGCTATACTATTTTATGTTAAACGATGAACAGCAAGTAAAGTATGACATCGCTTAACGCAACCAATACAAATTTTGGGTTGCTACGAAAAGTGAGTCAAATATTTATATACATACCTGTTTTTTCGATTTAAGAGTTTATGTCAAATCAAAAAAAAAATGTCCTTTACAAAAAATAGTTTTAACTTTTAAAATAAATGCATTTACTTAAATAAAATAAAAAAGAAAAATAAACAACAATATTATAATTAAATAAAACAATATATACATTCTGTTTTTAATATTATTTATTTGTTAAATATTTGGGTGTTGTAAATATCGAAGAGTTGCGTTTGTCGAGGGTTACATTAACTGTGGTAGCACTCTACATTGACCAATTGGTTTTCAAAGTCTTAAAGGATAAAAAAGACAATATTTAGATAATATAATTGACTGGTTGGCCACTTTTTTTCAAACACAAAATATGCTAAAGTTCGAATCGCATATCCGCAAACACTACTCCCTCTATCCGCCGTCCCATTCCACATTTTCCCGGTTCCGGAACAATACATTGCTCAAGTGGATAACGCAGTCCCTGGTCCCTACAAATAAAAATGGGATTATCTAAAGTTTTAACATAACAGAACAAATACCCTGACATAGAATAAAAATTCTTAATTTTAATTGAAATATTCACCAAAAATCCCCGCAAAAATTATTAAATCAATACAATAACTGTTCTAACTGTTTTAACGACCTTCTCTTATTGCTTTCTATATCTTCAATGACAATTAACAACTTAAAATTATATTCACTTACATGTTATATTGTTAATTATACTGTATAACAAAAATCAAATATTTGTCAAATAAGGGCCCAATGAAAAATGGCCCCAAATGCAAAATGGCCTGAAACTAAAAAACTCAAAATTGGCCTCAATTATATATGCTGGAATAATTTTGAGGCCATGTTTTAATGCGGCCATTTTTTTACATAAGTTTTAATTAGAAACAACAACAAATTCTTTGGGGCTCATTTTTCCTAGTTTTTGGGGACAAATTTTCATACAACATTTTTATATTTGTGGGGCAATTTTTTATATTTACGGGGCCATCTTTAATTTTTTTACTTGCAAAATGAAAAATGGCCCCGAAAATATAGAAAAAATGGCTCCAAATTGCATGCTGTTATTTTGAAAGTGGATCCATTGGGACTGATGATGGTTGATGGTACGAAAAATAATATATTTATGCTTAGATCTGCTTTGTGAAAGTTTATACCTGAAATTCATTTAAGGTGAGCTCCCCCTCCCCTATTTTTTTTACATATTCCCATAGTGGTTCGGCATAGAAACTCTTTGAATTTTTAAGTTTGAAGTCGAACAGGTAGAGGAGAATTTTCGTGAAACCCTCTAACTCGGCGATATGCAGGTCTTTGTGTCCCTCTCTCAAAAAATGGGCAAAAAAAACTCCCTTAGAATCCCAACGTAGCGGACTAAAATGTTTTACAAAAATTTTTGTTGAAAAATTTGTCTAAAAACCTTAAACTCACTAAAGGTTTTTAACTCAGCTTGAACGCCATAAATCGTGTAAAACTTAAAATATGTTTAAGGGTTAATTTCCTATTTATATTTAATTTCTACTAAAATATTCCCCAAAATAGGATTTGAAAATATGAGAAATGTCATCCCACTATAACATCGCTACATGGGTCTTTTTACGAAAGTATCAAAAAATGCCCATACAAGAAAGTATATGAGGGTTAAATGTCTTTCGTGGTATTTCAAATACCAGTAAATTTACAATTTTTATTTTTGCTGAACTCTACTAAAACCAGGCATTTGAACCGTGTAATTGTTTTCATTTTAATGTTGTCCAGTGTTATTATTGTTGTTCTCTGGCAACATAATATTCGTGTTTTAATTGATTTGTTGCTATAATAATTTTCTTGTTTCTAACTTACAGAAAATTATAGAGTTCATAATCGAGCCTCGCGAGAAATTTAATACATGTGAACATTATTTGCTAAATTACTTGGAAATACATAGAAAGAAAGTGTTGAACGGGGCGCACATCATCACAAAAAAAAAATCGTGTTTGATTTGTGAAAGAAATTTTGTAATGAAAAAAAAACAGGTACAATAAATAGAAACACCCACATTCCAGAAATCCAGTTGCAAGAGTCCTCAATCATAACCAGGTGAGTAAGTTACACATTTTCTTTAAACCTTCTTATTTCATTTAACAAATCGGCCGGCCTATAAAACGCAGATCGTCGTACACAGACAACAGCAGGTAATTCTGCTATTGTACCAACGAAACCAGTTTGAAAAAGTTTATGGGATAAATAAATAAAATGTAAAAACAAAAAAAATCTAGTCCATAAACTATAAAATATTTAAATGTAGCACTTTCATAAAAAAAGAGCCAACATTGTGTGTTCCCATTAGAGATCTAAAGCGCTGATTTCACAGTTTGTAAAACTCAAAAATTATTTATAATAGAACTGAAGCACAAAATTGAAATCTCAAGAGAATGCTAAAGCTGTTTTAAACTTACATTAGCTGTATAAGTATTTTTTATTTACTATTGTGGTAGCAAACCAAAGAAAGTTTAGCGTCTAGAGTGAGTCTAGACAGAAAATGTCAAGGTTATTTATACAAGAGCCCTGCATGAACACATTCCAATTTGTACTTTATTTAGACATGGATTTTCTTTACAAGTACTATCAGTATACTAAAGGGGGCTTTCACATGCTATGCAACATTCTTAGTGGAAGCTGATAATTTATACTAGAGGAATCTAGTGTATGGAGGAAATTCTCTTGCGGTGTAGTTGAAATCTAAGTGATGTTTAGATATTAAATTTTTTCTTTGTGGCGTGAAATATGTTAACAATGTCTAAAATATATCTCTGATTATTATATTATGAATTTTATCTATATATATAAAATTAAGTGCAAAACTTCCTGTGCGCATACTCCTCCTAGACGGCTTGCCCGATTTCAATGAAATTTTCAGGGGTGATTGGGGTCTGTATGGAGGGTGCACATAAGAAATTTAGTGGGCGTGGCCCCTCCCACATAAATTAAATAACATCATATATCTTGACTATTGTGATAGCAAGAGTTTTAAAACATTGCAATAGTACATATGTTACTCATGTGATAATCAGGACAAAAATGGGCGGGATCGGACAAGTGGGCGTGGCAGATATCATATAATCTCATACAAAGTTTTAACATATAATATCTGTAGTACTATGACAGCAAGAGTTCTTAAACTTTGCACATGTACATATTAAACTAATCTGAAGAGTTGTGAAAAAAATGGGCGGGATAGGGCTAATGGGCGTGGCAGCTCCCATACAAAGGAAATATTTAATATCATATACATATTCTACAGTACTATAATAGCCATAGTCGTAGAAATTTGTGCACGTTGATTATATTATGAATAGTCATGGGAAAATTGGGCGGGATCATACCAGTGGGCGTGGCAGCTCCTATACAAAGTGAATATTTAGCTCATATAAAAAATTAATATTAAATATCTAGGGCTCTATATTAGCTATATAGCCTTCAAATTTTGTACGAGTCCATCAATCTATATATATAAAAATGAATCCCTTTTTTCCTTGGTCACGGCATCACGCGTGAATGGCAGGACTGATTTGGACGATTTTTTCTTTCTAATGATCGCCATGGTCCAACTTTTTTCGATTTACCTAAAATCAGAAAACGGCTCCATCGATTTGACTAATTCTTCTTTCAAATGTTCGTATTAATCCATTTTAAGTTTTCATCGAACGAAAAATTTGCCACGCCTACTTTTACGCACGCCCCTTTTTAGGAAAATTAAAATCGTAATTTAGTCTTAACTACTGGACCGATCGTCATTAAATTTTCACAATAGGATATTCTTACGAAATAATAAATGCTTGACTATATAAAGTATTGATTGGGCAAAGGGGCGTGGCACCGCCCATATAACCAAAAAATTTAAATCGCCATATTATGGGCATTTTTTGACATACGTCGATGATACTTGGTACATATGGTATTGGCATAATTAGGAATACGTACCAGGAGAAAAGTGGGTGGGAACACGCCCCTTTTTAGGAAAATTAAAAATCGTAATTTAGTCTTAACTACTGGACGATCGTCATTAAATTTTCAAAATAGGATATTCTTACGAAATAATAAATTCTTGACTATATAAAGTTTTAATTGGACAAAGGGGCGTGGCACCGCTTATATAACCCAAAAATTTAAATCGCCATATTTTGGGCATTTTTTGTCCTACGTCGATGATATTTGGTACATATGGTATTGGCATAATTAGGAATACGTACCAAAAGAAAAGTAGGTGGGAACACGCCCCTTTTTAGGAAAATTAAATATCGTAATATAGTCTTAAATACTGGACCGATCGTCATTAACTTTTCACAATAGGATATTCTTACGAAATAATAAATACATGACTATATAAATACTTTCAGTTTTATTTTATAACGATGGGGGTAGCGAAGCACACGGGTTTTTTCGGATTTTTATTATTGTTTTGCCGCAAGATTGGCAGTCCTGCCTTTTAAGCGCCATGGCCACGTATCAAATTGGCTTGACAAACCAAGGGTTTTTTGATTGTGTTAGTGAAAAAAAACTCTCACGTATAAGTCCATGTGAGTTTGACGAAAATCAAAACAATTTAGATATTCACTGCCGTCGATACCGTAATTTGAAGCAAATTTGATGTATTGCTGCGTAATTACATCAAATCTCATTTTTATTTAGTTTGCGCAGCGTGAATATCGTATGCGGAAAATTTGATAGCGCAATAAATAAAAAATGGATGAAAAAAATTTCATACTGGAATTAATTAAATTTCATCGCTGTTTGCCTGCTTTATGGAGAGCAATTAAAAATAAACCAAATGTTGAAGAAAATGTAAATGTTATGAAAATTTTTATATTTATAGAAATAAAATTAACAAAATATATTTACAGCCTAACCCACGATGTCGATCGATATCGCTCGCTTGCTTTTCAACGACAAACAGCTGTTTTGCGCCCCACTAAAAGTTTTCAGCACGACAAGTCGATCGACAATGAAAGCGAGCGATAACGTAAACATTTTCATACAAATTTCCGACCCACTAAGAAATATTATGCGACAACAACTGTCAAAATCAGTCACGAAAGTTTTGTTGTCGACAGAGAAATTAATTTGACAAAATAATTTAAAAAATGTTATTTTATATGAATGTATGTACAATGTAATAATTTTAAAAATTTTCATGATGGGAAATTAGTAGGTATTTACATAAATATGTACATACATACATACGAGTACATATATTAATAAATATATTGTTGTACAGATAATAATTATTCATTAGCATTTAACAGGCAAAACCGAAGCCGCTGCAGGGTCTTGTTGAATTTGTGAAATTAACAAAATACCAAAAATTATTTTGATATAAATATTTTTCACAAAATTCATTTATTGAAAGCATATGTTTTGTGTTTAAATTTGTAGCAAGGCATATCCAAAAGGTGAGCTTACTAGCACACCTACCTTAATTCGCTTTATATTAAACTAACTTTATATTCATGCCAACTGATACAGTTTTAAAGCATACACAAATAATTGTTACAGCTTGGAAATCAATCGCAAGAAAATGTTAAATTTATTTGCGTTTTTTGGTGAAAAGCGAGTACTTTATGCCAACAATATACATGTTGTTTTTGGATTGTTGTACTTGTAATGGAACTGTGCATACCTGGTCGTTGTGCCACGTTCAAATGGCCATATTTATGGCTCAATTTACATGGAATATTTGATGTGGCAATATAGTCATTTGACAATGATTACGTTAAAACGTAAAGCCAGACAACCGACAAGTCGATAGTTAGTGGGTCGCTTATGCGAACGATAATGAGTGAGTTGCTGTCGCTCTATCGACTTGTCGGTCGATATCGTGGGTTTGGCTGTTAATTATTTTCATAATAATTTAATATAATATAATAATAATGTAAGTCAATCGCATATAAAAATATAAGGTAATTAATATTATAAATATTAATAAATAAAATTAAGAAAATTTTGTTGGCAGAAAATATTTTGCGACCAAAAACATCACATGTTCTTATCATTCAAAAATAACTTTCAAATGAAATTTGACGACATGAATTTGACACGTTGCTGTGTTAAGCAAAATAATTATTTACCAACACATACATGTTATTTGTCAAGCCAATTTGATACGTGGAAATGGCGCTTTACTAATAAATAAACAGAGACAGCAGGCGAATGTTTACAATTATTAAAAAACATTGACATCACAACATTGTGTGTTTTTTCCACATTTAATTCAATCGATTTGCTACATTTATTCGAAAAGAATACTTTATCGGACTTAGATAGTCTATAAGTATGGATCCTTGGCCTTAATTTCCCATTGGTCCAAATGAGTGACAAACTTAAATGTGCACACAAATAGCCAAATTCCCGTAGAGCTGAACAAAATTTACACAATTTTAATCTTTAAAATTTTATAGAAAAATTCTCAAATACAATTGAGAAATCGGACTAACATAACCTATAAGTATGGATCCTTGGCTTTAATTTCCCATTGGTCCAAATAAGTGACAAACAAATTTTATAGAAAAATTCTCAAATACAATTGAGAAATCGGACTTACATAGTCTATAAGTATGGATCCTTGGCTTTAATTTCCCATTGGTCCAAATGAGTGACAAACTTCAATGTGCCCACAAATAGCCAAATTCCCGTAGAGCTGAATAAAATTTACACAATTTTAATCTTTAAAATTTTATAGAAAAATTCTCAAATACAATTGAGAAATCGGACTAACATAGTCTATAAGTATGGATCCTTGGCTTTAATTTCCCATTGGTCCAAATGAGTGACAAACAAATTTTATAGAAAAATTCTCAAATACAATTGAGAAATCGGACTTACATAGTCTATAAGTATGGATCCTTGGCTTTAATTTCCCATTGGTCCAAATGAGTGACAAACAAATTTTATAGAAATATTCTCAAATACAATTGAGAAATCGGACTAACATAGTCTATAAGTATGGATCCTTGGCTTTAATTTCCCATTGGTCCAAATGAGTGACAAACAAATTTTATAGAAAAATTCTCAAATACAATTGAGAAATCGGACTTCCATAGTCTATAAGTATGGATCCTTGGCTTTAATTTCCCATTGGTCCAAATGAGTGACAAACAAATTTTATAGAAAAATTCTCAAATACAATTGAGAAATCGGACTTACATAGTCTATAAGTATGGATCCTTGGCTTTAATTTCCCATTGGTCCAAATGAGTGACAAACAAATGCTATAGAAAAATTCTCAAATACAATTGAGAAATCGGACTTACATAGTCTATAAGTATTGATCCTTGGCTTTAATTTCCCATTGGTCCAAATGAGTGACAAACATAAATGTGCCCACAAATAGCCAAATTCACGTAGAGCTGAACAAAATTTACACAATTTTAATCTTTAAAATTTTATAGAAATATTCTCAAATACAATTGAGAAATCGGACTAACATAGTCTATAAGTATGGATCCTTGGCTTTAATTTCCCATTGGTCCAAATGAGTGACAAACAAATTTTATAGAAAAATTCTCAAATACAATTGAGAAATCGGACTTACATAGTCTATAAGTATGGATCCTTGGCTTTAATTTCCCATTGGTCCAAATGAGTGACAAACAAATTTTATAGAAAAATTCTCAAATACAATTGAGAAATCGGACTTACATAGTCTATAAGTATGGATCCTTGGCTTTAATTTCCCATTGGTCCAAATGAGTGACAAACAAATTTTATAGAAAAATTCTCAAATACAATTGAGAAATCGGACTTACATAGTCTATAAGTATGGATCCTTGGCTTTAATTTCCCATTGGTCCAAATGAGTGACAAACAAATGCTATAGAAAAATTCTCAAATACAATTGAGAAATCGGACTTACATAGTCTTTAAGTATGGATCCTTGGCTTTAATTTCCCATTGGTACAAATGAGTGACAAACATAAATGTGCCCACAAATAGCCAAATTCACGTAGAGCTGAACAAAATTTACACAATTTTAATCTTTAAAATTTTATAGAAAAATTCTCAAATACAATTGAGAAATCGGACTTACATAGTCTATAAGTATGGATCCTTGGCTTTAATTTCCCATTGGTCCAAATGAGTGACAAACAAATGCTATAGAAAAATTCTCAAATACAATTGAGAAATCGGACTTACATAGTCTATAAGTATGGATCCTTGGCTTTAATTTCCCATTGGTCCAAATGAGTGACAAACAAATTTTATAGAAAAATTCTCAAATACAATTGAGAAATCGGACTTACATAGTCTATAAGTATGGATCCTTGGCTTTAATTTCCCATTGGTCCAAATGAGTGACAAACATAAATGTGCCCACAAATAGCCAAATTCCCGTAGAGCTGAATAAAATTTACACAATTTTAATCTTTAAAATTTTATAGAAAAATTCTCAAATACAATTGAGAAATCGGACTTACATAGTCTATAAGTATGGATCCTTGGCTTTAATTTCCCATTGGTACAAATGAGTGACAAACATAAATGTGCCCACAAATAGCCAAATTCACGTAGAGCTGAACAAAATTTACACAATTTTAATCTTTAAAATTTTATAGAAAAATTCTCAAATACAATTGAGAAATCGGACTTACATAGTCTATAAGTATGGATCCTTGGCTTTAATTTCCCATTGGTCCAAATGAGTGACAAACAAATGCTATAGAAAAATTCTCAAATACAATTGAGAAATCGGACTTACATAGCCTATAAGTATGGATCCTTGGCTTTAATTTCCCATTGGTCCAAATGAGTGACAAACAAATTTTATAGAAAAATTCTCAAATACAATTGAGAAATCGGACTTACATAGTCTATAAGTATGGATCCTTGGCTTTAATTTCCCATTGGTCCAAATGAGTGACAAACAAATGCTATAGAAAAATTCTCAAATACAATTGAGAAATCGGACTAACATAGCCTATAAGTATGGATCCTTGGCTTTAATTTCCCATTGGTCCAAATGAGTGACAAACAAATTTTATAGAAAAATTCTCAAATACAATTGAGAAATCGGACTTACATAGTCTATAAGTATGGATCCTTGGCTTTAATTTCCCATTGGTCCAAATGAGTGACAAACAAATGCTATAGAAAAATTCTCAAATACAATTGAGAAATCGGACTTACATAGTCTATAAGTATGGATCCTTGGCTTTAATTTCCCATTGGTCCAAATGAGTGACAAACAAATGCTATAGAAAAATTCTCAAATACAATTGAGAAATCGGACTTACATAGTCTATAAGTATGGATCCTTGGCTTTAATTTCCCATTGGTCCAAATGAGTGACAAACAAATGCTATAGAAAAATTCTCAAATACAATTGAGAAATCGGACTTACATAGCCTATAAGTATGGATCCTTGGCTTTAATTTCCCATTGGTCCAAATGAGTGACAAACAAATTTTATAGAAAAATTCTCAAATACAATTGAGAAATCGGACTTACATAGTCTATAAGTATGGATCCTTGGCTTTAATTTCCCATTGGTCCAAATGAGTGACAAACAAATGCTATAGAAAAATTCTCAAATACAATTGAGAAATCGGACTTACATAGCCTATAAGTATGGATCCTTGGCTTTAATTTCCCATTGGTCCAAATGAGTGACAAACAAATTTTATAGAAAAATTCTCAAATACAATTGAGAAATCGGACTTACATAGTCTATAAGTATGGATCCTTGGCTTTAATTTCCCATTGGTCCAAATGAGTGACAAACAAATTTTATAGAAAAATTCTCAAATACAATTGAGAAATCGGACTTACATAGTCTATAAGTATGGATCCTTGGCTTTAATTTCCCATTGGTCCAAATGAGTGACAAACTTAAATGTGCCCACAAATAGCCAAATTCCCGTAGAGCTGAATAAAATTTACACAATTTTAATCTTTAAAATTTTATAGAAAAATTCTCAAATACAATTGAGAAATCGGACTTACATAGCCTATAAGTATGGATCCTTGGCCTTAATTTCCCATTGGTCCAAATGAGTGACAAACTTAAATGTGCCCACAAATAGCCAAATTCCCGTAGAGCTGAATAAAATTTACACAATTTTAATCTTTAAAATTTTATAGAAAAATTCTCAAATACAATTGAGAAATCGGACTTACATAGCCTATAAGTATGGATCCTTGGCCTTAATTTCCCATTGGTCCAAATGAGTGACAAACATAAATGTGCCCACAAATAGCCAAATTCCCGTAGAGCTGAATAAAATTTACACAATTTTAATCTTTAAAATTTTATAGAAAAATTCTCAAATACAATTGAGAAATCGGACTTACATAGCCTATAAGTATGGATCCTTGGCCTTAATTTCCCATTGGTCCAAATGAGTGACAAACTTAAATGTGCCCACAAATAGCCAAATTCCCGTAGAGCTGAATAAAATTTACACAATTTTAATCTTTAAAATTTTATAGAAAAATTCTCAAATACAATTGAGAAATCGGACTTACATACATAGTCTATAAGTATGGATCCTTGGCTTTAATTTCCCATTGGTACAAATGAGTGACAAACTTAAATGTGCCCACAAATAGCCAAATTCCCGTAGAGCTGAATAAAATTTACACAATTTTAATCTTTAAAATTTTATAGAAATATTCTCAAATACAATTGAGAAATCGGACTTACATACATAGTCTATAAGTATGGATCCTTGGCTTTAATTTCCCATTGGTCCAAATGAGTGACAAACAAATTTTATAGAAAAATTCTCAAATACAATTGAGAAATCGGACTTACATAGTCTATAAGTATGGATCCTTGGCTTTAATTTCCCATTGGTCCAAACGAATGACAAACAAGTGTTATAGAAAAATTCTCAAATACAATTGAGAAATCGGACTTACATACATAGTCTATAAGTATGGATCCTTGGCTTTAATTTCCCATTGGTCCAAATGAGTGACAAACAAATTTTATAGAAAAATTCTCAAATACAATTGAGAAATCGGACTTACATACATAGTCTATAAGTATGGATCCTTGGCTTTAATTTCCCATTGGTCCAAATGAGTGACAAACAAATTTTATAGAAAAATTCTCAAATACAATTGTCGGACATACATACATACATAGTCTATAAGTATGGATCCTTGGCTTTAATTTCCCATTGGTCCAAACGAATGACAAACAAGTGTTATAGAAAAATTCTCAAATACAATTGAGAAATCGGACTTACATAGCCTATAAGTATGGATCCTTGGCTTTAATTTCCCATTGGTACAAATGAGTGACAAACTTAAATGTGCCCACAAATAGCCAAATTCCCGTAGAGCTGAATAAAATTTACACAATTTTAATCTTTAAAATTTTATAGAAATATTCTCAAATACAATTGAGAAATCGGACTTACATACATAGTCTATAAGTATGGATCCTTGGCTTTAATTTCCAATTGGTCCAAATGAGTGACAAACAAATTTTATAGAAAAATTCTCAAATACAATTGAGAAATCGGACTTACATAGTCTATAAGTATGGATCCTTGGCTTTAATTTCCCATTGGTCCAAATGAGTGACAAACAAATTTTATAGAAAAATTCTCAAATACAATTGAGAAATCGGACTTACATACATAGTCTATAAGTATGGATCCTTGGCTTTAATTTCCCATTGGTCCAAATGAGTGACAAACAAATTTTATAGAAAAATTCTCAAATACAATTGAGAAATCGGACTTACATAGTCTATAAGTATGGATCCTTGGCTTTAATTTCCCATTGGTCCAAATGAGTGACAAACAAATGTTATAGAAAAATTCTCAAATACAATTGAGAAATCGCACTTTCATAGCCTATAAGTATGGATCCTTGGCTTTAATTTCCCATTGGTCCAAACGAGTGACAAACAAGTGTTATAGAAAAATTCTCAAATACACTTGAGAAATCGGACTTACATAGCCTATAAGTATGAATCCTTGGCTTTAATTTCCCATTGGTCCAAATGAGTGACAAACAAGTGTTATAGAAAAATTCTCAAATACAATTGAGAAATCGGACTTACATAGTCTATAAGTATGGATCCTTGGCTTTAATTTCCCATTGGTCCAAATGAGTGACAAACAAGTGTTATAGAAAAATTCTCAAATACAATTGAGAAATCGGACTTACATAGCCTATAAGTATGGATCCTTGGCTTTAATTTCCCATTGGTCCCAACGAGTGACAAACAAGTGTTATAGAAAAATTCTCAAATACAATTGAGAAATCGGACTTACATAGTCTATAAGTATGGATCCTTGGCTTTAATTTCCCATTGGTCCAAATGAGTGACAAACAAGTGTTATAGAAAAATTCTCAAATACAATTGAGAAATCGGACTTACATAGCCTATAAGTATGGATCCTTGGCTTTAATTTCCCATTGGTCCAAACGAGTGACAAACAAATGTTATAGAAAAATTCTCAAATACAATTGAGAAATCGGACTTACATAGCCTATAAGTATGGATCCTTGGCTTTAATTTCCCATTGGTCCAAATGAGTGACAAACTTAAATGTGCCCACAAATAGCCAAATTCCCGTAGTGCTGAACAAAATTTACACAATTTTAATCTTTAAAATTTTATAGAAAAATTCTCAAATACAATTGAGAAATCGGACTAACATAGTCTATAAGTATGGATCCTTGGCTTTAATTTCCCATTGGTCCAAATGAGTGACAAACAAATTTTATAGAAAAATTCTCAAATACAATTGAGAAATCGGACTTACATAGTCTATAAGTATGGATCCTTGGCTTCAATTTCCCATTGGTCCAAACGAGTGACAAACAAATGTTATAGAAAAATTCTCAAATACAATTGAGAAATCGGACTTACATACATAGTCTATAAGTATGGATCCTTGGCTTTAATTTCCCATTGGTCCAAATGAGTGACAAACAAATGTTATAGAAAAATTCTCAAATACAATTGAGAAATCGGACTTACATAGCCTATAAGTATGGATCCTTGGCTTTAATTTCCCATTGGTCCAAATGAGTGACAAACAAGTGTTATAGAAAAATTCTCAAATACAATTGAGAAATCGGACTTACATAGCCTATAAGTATGGATCCTTGGCTTTAATTTCCCATTGGTCCAAATGAGTGACAAACAAGTGTTATAGAAAAATTCTCAAATACACTTGAGAAATCGGACTTACATAGCCTATAAGTATGAATCCTTGGCTTTAATTTCCCATTGGTCCAAACGAGTGACAAACAAATGTTATAGAAAAATTCTCAAATACAATTGAGAAATCGGACTTACATAGCCTATAAGTATGGATCCTTGGCTTTAATTTCCCATTGGTCCAAACGAGTGACAAACAAATGTTATAGAAAAATTCTCAAATACAATTGAGAAATCGCACTTACATAGCCTATAAGTATGGATCCTTGGCTTTAATTTCCCATTGGACCAAATGAGTGACAAGCAAATGTTATAGAAAAATTCTCAAATACAATTGAGAAATCGGACTTACATAGCCTATAAGTATGGATCCTTGGCTTTAATTTCCCATTGGTCCAATGAGTGACAAACAAATGTTATAGAAAAATTCTCAAATACAATTGAGAAATCGGACTTACATAGCCTATAAGTATGGATCCTTGGCTTTAATTTCCCATTGGTCCAAACGCGTGACAAACAAGTGTTATAGAAAAATATTCAAATACAATTGAGAAACCGGACTTACATAGCCTATAAGTATGGATCCTTGGCTTTAATTTCCCATTGGTCCAAACGAATGACAAACAAGTGTTATAGAAAAATTCTCAAATACAATTGAGAAATCGCACTTTCATAGCCTATAAGTATGGATCCTTGGCTTTAATTTCCCATTGGTCCAAATGAGTGACAAACAAGTGTTATAGAAAAATTCTCAAATACAATTGAGAAATCGCACTTACATAGCCTATAAGTATGGATCCTTGGCTTTAATTTCCCATTGGTCCAAACGAATGACAAACAAGTGTTATAGAAAAATTCTCAAATACAATTGAGAAATCGCACTTACATAGCCTATAAGTATAGATCCTTGGCTTTAATTTCCCATTGGTCCAAACGAGTGACAAACAAGTGTTATAGAAAAATTCTCAAATACAATTGAGAAATCGCACTTACATAGCCTATAAGTATGGATCCTTGGCTTTAATTTCCCATTGGTCCAAACGAGTGACAAACAAGTGTTATAGAAAAATTCTCAAATACAATTGAGAAATCGCACTTTCATAGCCTATAAGTATGGATCCTTGGCTTTAATTTCCCATTGGTCCAAATGAGTGACAAACAAGTGTTATAGAAAAATTCTCAAATACAATTGAGAAATCGCACTTTCATAGCCTATAAGTATGGATCCTTGGCTTTAATTTCCCATTGGTCCAAATGAGTGACAAACAAGTGTTATAGAAAAATTCTCAAATACAATTGAGAAATCGCACTTTCATAGCCTAAAAGTATGGATCCTTGGCTTTAATTTCCCATTGGTCCAAATGAGTGACAAACAAGTGTTATAGAAAAATTCTCAAATACAATTGAGAAATCGGACTTACATAGCCTATAAGTATGGATCCTTGGCTTTAATTTCCCATTGGTCCAAACGAGTGACAAACAAGTGTTATAGAAAAATTCTCAAATACAATTGAGAAATCGCACTTACATAGCCTATAAGTATGGATCCTTGGCTTTAATTTTCCATTGGTCCAAATGAGTGACAAACAAATGTTATAGAAAAATTCTCAAATACAATTGAGAAATCGGACTTACATAGCCTATAAGTATGGATCCTTGGCTTAAATTTCCCATTGGTCCAAACGAGTGACAAACAAGTGTTATAGAAAAATTCTCAAATACAATTGAGAAATCGGACTTACATAGCCTATAAGTATGGATCCTTGGCTTTAATTTCCCATTGGTCCAAACGAGTGACAAACAAGTGTTATAGAAAAATTCTCAAATACAATTGAGAAATCGCACTTACATAGCCTATAAGTATGGATCCTTGGCTTTAATTTCCCATTGGTCCAAATGAGTGACAAACAAATGTTATAGAAAAATTCTCAAATACAATTGAGAAATCGGACTTACATAGCCTATAAGTATGGATCCTTGGCTTTAATTTCCCATTGGTCCAATGAGTGACAAACAAATGTTATAGAAAAATTCTGAAATACAATTGAGAAATCGGACTTACATAGCCTATAAGTATGGATCCTTGGCTTTAATTTCCCATTGGTCCAAACGCGTGACAAACAAGTGTTATAGAAAAATATTCAAATACAATTGAGAAATCGGACTTACATAGCCTATAAGTATGGATCCTTGGCTTTAATTTCCCATTGGTCCAAACGAATGACAAACAAGTGTTATAGAAAAATTCTCAAATACAATTGAGAAATCGCACTTTCATAGCCTATAAGTATGGATCCTTGGCTTTAATTTCCCATTGGTCCAAATGAGTGACAAACAAGTGTTATAGAAAAATTCTCAAATACAATTGAGAAATCGCACTTTCATAGCCTATAAGTATGGATCCTTGGCTTTAATTTCCCATTGGTCCAAATGAGTGACAAACAAATGTTATAGAAAAATTCTCAAATACAATTGAGAAATCGCACTTACATAGCCTATAATTATGGATCCTTGGCTTTAATTTCCCATTGGTCCAAATGAGTGACAAACAAATGTTATAGAAAAATTCTCAAATACAATTGAGAAATCGGACTTACATAGCCTATAGGTATGGATCCTTGGCTTTAATTTCCCATTGGTCCAAACGAGTGACAAACAAATGTTATAGAAAAATTCTCAAATACAATTGAGAAATCGCACTTACATAGCCTATAAGTATGGATCCTTGGCTTTAATTTCCCATTGGTCCAAATGAGTGACAAACAAATGTTATAGAAAAATTCTCAAATACAATTGAGAAATCGGACTTACATAGCCTATAAGTATGGATCCTTGGCTTTAATTTCCCATTGGTCCAAATGAGTGACAAACAAATTTTATAGAAAAATTCTCAAATACAATTGAGAAATCGCACTTTCATAGCCTATAAGTATGGATCCTTGGCTTTAATTTCCCATTGGTCCAAACGAGTGACAAACAAGTGTTATAGAAAAATTCTCAAATACAATTGAGAAATCGCACTTTCATAGCCTATAAGTATGGATCCTTGGCTTTAATTTCCCATTGGTCCAAACGCGTGACAAACAAGTGTTATAGAAAAATATTCAAATACAATTGAGAAATCGGACTTACATAGCCTATAAGTATGGATCCTTGGCTTTAATTTCCCATTGGTCCAAACGAATGACAAACAAGTGTTATAGACAAATTCTCAAATACAATTGAGAAATCGCACTTTCATAGCCTATAAGTATGGATCCTTGGCTATAATTTCCCATTGGTCCAAATGAGTGACAAACAAGTGTTATAGAAAAATTCTCAAATACAATTGAGAAATCGCACTTTCATAGCCTATAAGTATGGATCCTTGGCTTTAATTTCCCATTGGTCCAAATGAGTGACAAACAAATGTTATAGAAAAATTCTCAAATACAATTGAGAAATCGCACTTACATAGCCTATAAGTATGGATCCTTGGCTTTAATTTCCCATTGGTCCAAACGAATGACAAACAAGTGTTATAGACAAATTCTCAAATACAATTGAGAAATCGGACTTACATAGCCTATAAGTATGGATCCTTGGCTTTAATTTCCCATTGGTCCAAATGAGTGACAAACAAGTGTTATAGAAAAATTCTCAAATACAATTGAGAAATCGCACTTTCATAGCCTATAAGTATGGATCCTTGGCTTTAATTTCCCATTGGTCCAAATGAGTGACAAACAAATGTTATAGAAAAATTCTCAAATACAATTGAGAAATCGGACTTACATAGCCTATAAGTATGGATCCTTGGCTTTAATTTCCCATTGGTCCAAATGAGTGACAAACAAATGTTATAGAAAAATTCTCAAATACAATTGAGAAATCGGACTTACATAGTCTATAAGTATGGATCCTTGGCTTTAATTTCCCATTGGTCCAAACGAGTGACAAACAAATGTTATAGAAAAATTCTCAAATACAATTGAGAAATCGGACTTACATAGCCTATAAGTATGGATCCTTGGCTTTAATTTCCCATTGGTCCAAATGAGTGACAAACAAATTTTATAGAAAAATTCTCAAATACAATTGAGAAATCGGACTTACATAGTCTATAAGTATGGATCCTTGGCTTTAATTTCCCATTGGTCCAAACGAGTGACAAACAAATGTTATAGAAAAATTCTCAAATACAATTGAGAAATCGGACTTACATAGCCTATAAATATGGATCCTTGGCTTTAATTTCCCATTGGTCCATATGAGTGATAAACAAATGTTATAGAAAAATTCTCAAATACAATTGAGAAATCGGACTTACATAGCCTATAGGTATGGATCCTTGGCTTTAATTTCCCATTGGTCCAAATGAGTGACAAACAAATGTTATAGAAAAATTCTCAAATACAATTGAGAAATCGGACTTACATAGTCTATAAGTATGGATCCTTGGCTTTAATTTCCCATTGGTCCAAACGAGTGACAAACAAATGTTATAGAAAAATTCTCAAATACAATTGAGAAATCGGACTTACATAGCCTATAAGTATGGATCCTTGGCTTTAATTTCCCATTGGTCCAAATGAGTGACAAACAAATTTTATAGAAAAATTCTCAAATACAATTGAGAAATCGGACTTACATAGTCTATAAGTATGGATCCTTGGCTTTAATTTCCCATTGGTCCAAACGAGTGACAAACAAATGTTATAGAAAAATTCTCAAATACAATTGAGAAATCGGACTTACATAGCCTATAAGTATGGATCCTTGGCTTTAATTTCCCATTGGTCCAAATGAGTGACAAACAAATTTTATAGAAAAATTCTCAAATACAATTGAGAAATCGGACTTACATAGTCTATAAGTATGGATCCTTGGCTTTAATTTCCCATTGGTCCAAACGAGTGACAAACAAATATTATAGAAAAATTCTCAAATACAATTGAGAAATCGGACTTACATAGCCTATAAGTATGGATCCTTGGCTTTAATTTCCCATTAGTCCAAATGAGTGACAAACAAATTTTATAGAAAAATTCTCAAATACAATTGAGAAATCGGACTTACATAGTCTATAAGTATGGATCCTTGGCTTTAATTTCCCATTGGTCCAAACGAGTGACAAACAAATGTTATAGAAAAATTCTCAAATACAATTGAGAAATCGGACTTACATAGTCTATAAGTATGGATCCTTGGCTTTAATTTCCCATTGGTCCAAACGAGTGACAAACAAATGTTATAGAAAAATTCTCAAATACAATTGAGAAATCGGACTTACATAGCCTATAAGTATGGATCATTGGCTTTAATTTCCCATTGGTCCAAATGAGTGACAAACAAATTTTATAGAAAAATTCTCAAATACAATTGCGAAATCGGACTTACATAGTCTATAAGTATGGATCCTTGGCTTTAATTTCCCATTGGTCCAAACGAGTGACAACCAAATGTTATAGAAAAATTCTCAAATACAATTGAGAAATCGGACTTACATAGTCTATAAGTATGGATCCTTGGCTTTAATTTCCCATTGGTCCAAATGAGTGACAAACAAATGTTATAGAAAAATTCTCAAATACAATTGAGAAATCGGACTTACATAGCCTATAAGTATGGATCCTTGGCTTTAATTTCCCATTGGTCCAAATGAGTGACAAACAAATGTTATAGAAAAATTCTCAAATACAATTGAGAAATCGGACTTACATAGTCTATAAGTATGGATCCTTGGCTTTAATTTCCCATTGGTCCAAACGAGTGACAACCAAATGTTATAGAAAAATTCTCAAATACAATTGAGAAATCGGACTTACATAGTCTATAAGTATGGATCCTTGGCTTTAATTTCCCATTGGTCCAAATGAGTGACAAACATAAATGTGCCCACAAATTGCCAAATTCACGTAGAGCTGAACAAAATTTACACAATTTTAATCTTTAAAATTTTATAGAAAAATTCTCAAATACAATTGAGAAATCGGACTTACATAGGCTATAAGTATGGATCCTTGGCTTTAATTTCACATTGGTCCAAATGAGTGACAAACATAAATGTGCCCACAAATTGCCAAATTCACGTAGAGCTGAACAAAATTTACACAATTTTAATTTTTAAAATTTTATAGAAGAATTCTCAAATACAATTGAGAATTCGGACTTATATAGTCTATAAGTATGGATCCTTGGCTTTAATTTCCCATTGGTCCAAATGAGTGACAAACAAATGTTATAGAAAAATTCTCAAATACAATTGAGAAATCGGACTAACATAGCCTATAAGTATGGATCCTTGGCTTTAATTTCCCATTGGTCCAAATGAGTGACAAACAAATTTTATAGAAAAATTCTCAAATACAATTGAGAAATCGGACTTACATAGCCTATAAGTATGGATCCTTGGCTTTAATTTCCCATTGGTCCAAATGAGTGACAAACAAGTGTTATAGAAAAATTCTCAAATACAATTGAGAAATCGGACTTACATAGCCTATAAGTATGGATCCTTGGCTTTAATTTCCCATTGGTCCAAATGAGTGACAAACAAATGTTATAGAAAAATTCTCAAATACAATTGAGAAATCGGACTTACATAGTCTATAAGTATGGATCCTTGGCTTTAATTTCCCATTGGTCCAAATGAGTGACAAACAAATTTTATAGAAAAATTCTCAAATACAATTGCGAAATCGGACTTACATAGTCTATAAGTATGGATCCTTGGCTTTAATTTCCCATTGGTCCAAACGAGTGACAAACAAATGTTATAGAAAAATTCTCAAATACAATTGAGTAATCGGACTTACATAGCCTATAAGTATGGATCCTTGGCTTTAATTTCCCATTGGTCCAAATGAGTGACAAACAAATTTTATATAAAAATTCTCAAATACAATTGAGAAATCGGACTTACATAGTCTATAAGTATGGATCCTTGGCTTTAATTTCCCATTGGTCCAAATGAGTGACAAACAAATTTTATAGAAAAATTCTCAAATACAATTGCGAAATCGGACTTACATAGTCTATAAGTATGGATCCTTGGCTTTAATTTCCCATTGGTCCAAATGAGTGACAAACAAGTGTTATAGAAAAATTCTCAAATACAATTGAGAAATCGGACTTACATAGTCTATAAGTATGGATCCTTGGCTTTAATTTCCCATTGGTCCAAACGAGTGACAAACAAATTTTATAGAAAAATTCTCAAATACAATTGCGAAATCGGACTTACATAGTCTATAAGTATGGATCCTTGGCTTTAATTTCCCATTGGTCCAAACGAGTGACAAACAAATGTTATAGAAAAATTCTCAAATACAATTGAGAAATCGGACTTACATAGCCTATAAGTATGGATCCTTGGCTTTTATTTCCCATTGGTCCAAATGAGTGACAAACAAATTTTATAGAAAAATTCTCAAATACAATTGAGAAATCGGATTTACATAGCCAATAAGTATGGATCCTTGGCTTTAATTTCCCATTGGTCCAAATGAGTGACAAACAAGTGTTATAGAAAAATTCTCAAATACAATTGAGAAATCGGACTTACATAGCCTATAAGTATGGATCCTTGGCTTTAATTTCCCATTGGTCCAAATGAGTGACAAACAAATGTTATAGAAAAATTCTCAAATACAATTGAGAAATCGGACTTACATAGTCTATAAGTATGGATCCTTGGCTTTAATTTCCCATTGGTCCAAATGAGTGACAAACAAATTTTATAGAAAAATTCTCAAATACAATTGCGAAATCGGACTTACATAGTCTATAAGTATGGATCCTTGGCTTTAATTTCCCATTGGTCCAAACGAGTGACAAACAAATGTTATAGAAAAATTCTCAAATACAATTGCGAAATCGGACTTACATAGTCTATAAGTATGGATCCTTGGCTTTAATTTCCCATTGGTCCAAACGAGTGACAAACAAATGTTATAGAAAAATTCTCAAATACAATTGAGAAATCGGACTTACATAGTCTATAAGTATGGATCCTTGGCTTTA
Source organism: Lypha dubia (assembly GCA_947311025.1). Lineage (NCBI taxonomy): Eukaryota > Metazoa > Arthropoda > Insecta > Diptera > Tachinidae > Lypha > Lypha dubia. The sequence continues at coordinate 52,083,048 of OX371264.1, forward strand.
ATTTCCCATTGGTCCAAATGAGTGACAAACAAATTTTATAGAAAAATTCTCAAATACAATTGCGAAATCGGACTTACATAGTCTATAAGTATGGATCCTTGGCTTTAATTTCCCATTGGTCCAAACGAGTGACAAACAAATGTTATAGAAAAATTCTCAAATACAATTGCGAAATCGGATTTACATAGTCTATAAATATGGATCCTTGGCTTTAATTTCCCATTGGTCCAAACGAGTGACAAACAAATGTTATAGAAAAATTCTCAAATACAATTGAGAAATCGGACTTACATAGTCTATAAGTATGGATCCTTGGCTTTAATTTCCCATTGGTCCAAATGAGTGACAAACAAATGTTATAGAAAAATTCTCAAATACAATTGAGAAATCGGACTTACATAGCCTATAAGTATGGATCCTTGGCTTTAATTTCCCATTGGTCCAAATGAGTGACAAACAAATGTTATAGAAAAATTCTCAAATACAATTGAGAAATCGGACTTACATAGTCTATAAGTATGGATCCTTGGCTTTAATTTCCCATTGGTCCAAACGAGTGACAAACAAATGTTATAGAAAAATTCTCAAATACAATTGAGAAATCGGACTTACATAGCCTATAAGTATGGATCCTTGGCTTTAATTTCCCATTGGTCCAAACGAGTGACAAACAAATGTTATAGAAAAATTCTCAAATACAATTGAGAAATCGGACTTACATAGTCTATAAGTATGGATCCTTGGCTTTAATTTCCCATTGGTCCAAACGAGTGACAAACAAATGTTATAGAAAAATTCTCAAATACAATTGAGAAATCGGACTTACATAGTCTATAAGTATGGATCCTTGGCTTTAATTTCCCATTGGTCCAAATGAGTGACAAACAAATGTTATAGAAAAATTCTCAAATACAATTGAGAAATCGGACTTACATAGCCTATAAGTATGGATCCTTGGCTTTAATTTCCCATTGGTCCAAATGAGTGACAAACAAATGTTATAGAAAAATTCTCAAATACAATTGAGAAATCGGACTTACATAGTCTATAAGTATGGATCCTTGGCTTTAATTTCCCATTGGTCCAAATGAGTGACAAACAAATGTTATAGAAAAATTCTCAAATACAATTGAGAAATCGGACTTACATAGTCTATAAGTATGGATCCTTGGCTTTAATTTCCCATTGGTCCAAATGAGTGACAAACAAATGTTATAGAAAAATTCTCAAATACAATTGAGAAATCGGACTTACATAGCCTATAAGTATGGATCCTTGGCTTTAATTTCCCATTGGTCCAAATGAGTGACAAACAAATGTTATAGAAAAATTCTCAAATACAATTGAGAAATCGGACTTACATAGTCTATAAGTATGGATCCTTGGCTTTAATTTCCCATTGGTCCAAACGAGTGACAAACAAATGTTATAGAAAAATTCTCAAATACAATTGAGAAATCGGACTTACATAGCCTATAAGTATGGATCCTTGGCTTTAATTTCCCATTGGTCCAAACGAGTGACAAACAAATGTTATAGAAAAATTCTCAAATACAATTGAGAAATCGGACTTACATAGTCTATAAGTATGGATCCTTGGCATTAATTTCCCATTGGTCCAAACGAGTGACAAACAAATGTTATAGAAAAATTCTCAAATACAATTGAGAAATCGGACTTACATAGTCTATAAGTATGGATCCTTGGCTTTAATTTCCCATTGGTCCAAATGAGTGACAAACAAATGTTATAGAAAAATTCTCAAATACAATTGAGAAATCGGACTTACATAGTCTATAAGTATGGATCCTTGGCTTTAATTTCCCATTGGTCCAAACGAGTGACAAACAAATGTTATAGAAAAATTCTCAAATACAATTGAGAAATCGGACTTACATAGTCTATAAGTATGGATCCTTGGCTTTAATATCCCATTGGTCCAAACGAGTGACAAACAAATGTTATAGAAAAATTCTCAAATACAATTGAGAAATCGGACTTACATAGCCTATAAGTATGGATCCTTGGCTTTAATTTCCCATTGGTCCAAACGAGTGACAACCAAATGTTATAGAAAAATTCTCAAATACAATTGAGAAATCGGACTTACATAGTCTATAAGTATGGATCCTTGGCTTTAATTTCCCATTGGTCCAAACGAGTGACAACCAAATGTTATAGAAAAATTCTCAAATACAATTGAGAAATCGGACTTACATAGTCTATAAGTATGGATCCTTGGCTTTAATTTCCCATTGGTCCAAATGAGTGACAAACAAATGTTATAGAAAAATTCTCAAATACAATTGAGAAATCGGACTTACATAGCCTATAAGTATGGATCCTTGGCTTTAATTTCCCATTGGTCCAAATGAGTGACAAACAAATGTTATAGAAAAATTCTCAAATACAATTGAGAAATCGGACTTACATAGTCTATAAGTATGGATCCTTGGCTTTAATTTTCCATTGGTCCAAACGAGTGACAACCAAATGTTATAGAAAAATTCTCAAATACAATTGAGAAATCGGACTTACATAGTCTATAAGTATGGATCCTTGGCTTTAATTTCCCATTGGTCCAAATGAGTGACAAACATAAATGTGCCCACAAATTGCCAAATTCACGTAGAGCTGAACAAAATTTACACAATTTTAATCTTTAAAATTTTATAGAAAAATTCTCAAATACAATTGAGAAATCGGACTTACATAGGCTATAAGTATGGATCCTTGGCTTTAATTTCACATTGGTCCAAATGAGTGACAAACATAAATGTGCCCACAAATTGCCAAATTCACGTAGAGCTGAACAAAATTTACACAATTTTAATCTTTAAAATTTTATAGAAGAATTCTCAAATACAATTGAGAATTCGGACTTACATAGTCTATAAGTATGGATCCTTGGCTTTAATTTCCCATTGGTCCAAATGAGTGACAAACAAATGTTATAGAAAACTTCTCAAATACAATTGAGAAATCGGACTTAGATAGTCTATAAGTATGGATCCTTGGCTTTAATTTCCCATTGGTCCAAATGAGTGACAAACAAATGTTATAGAAGAATTCTCAAATACAATTGAGAATTCGGACTTACATAGTCTATAAGTATGGATCCTTGGCTTTAATTTCCCATTGGTCCAAATGAGTGACAAACAAATGTTATAGAAAACTTCTCAAATACAATTGAGAAATCGGACTTAGATAGTCTATAAGTATGAATCCTTGGCTTTAATTTCCCATTGGTCCAAATGAGTGACAAACAAATTTTATAGAAAAATTCTCAAATACAATTGAGAAATCGGACTTACATACATAGTCTATAAGTATGGATAATTGGCATTAATTTCACATTGGTCCAAATGAGTGACAAACATAAATGTGCCCACAAATACATAGCTGAATTCCCGTAGAGCTGAACAAAATTTACACAATTTTAATATAAATACTTTTAATTTTATTTTATAACGAGGGGGTAGCGAAGCACACCGGTATAAGCTAGTTCTTTATAAATATCAACAAATTTTTTTAAAAAGTTGAGCAAAAAAATATTTCGAAGGAATTTTGCCAGTTCCCGACCTTAAAAGCGAATAAACAATTTAAAAATTGTCTTACATTTTTCTATTACACGTAAAAAAGAGATACAGTTGTGACATGGTTGCATCAATAATAGTATGTTTATTAAATTATATCGGAAACATAATATTATTGATGATTATGAAAAAGAAATTAATATTGTTTTAAATTATTATAACTCCTAATAAGTTTAAAGAAATCAACAATTCTTATATTTTAAGCAAGTCGCTTTACCAGCATTTCATTGCTGCTTATGCCAAGTCATCAGTAGACTTCTACCGGATAATGGAAAGCTGCAATATATTTAAGTCTATTTATAAGTTCCTAAACCTTTAATGATTATTCGTTAGTAATTTATTAATAATATTTAATGTATGATGTAAGACATTTTGTAACTTTACTAATGACTTGAGATATCTTAATGCAGGCATATTGACCTGCTTAACAGTTGAGAGATTTTTTAAAACATAAAATTCGAAAAATATTGAATAATATCTCATCTTTACATTTAATATAATCATTCATAAAGAATGGTAACATGTTACATTTAACAATATACTCGTATATTGTGCAAATATGTATGTACCAACAACCATATTTTATTTAATTATAGTACGATTCTATAACCATTAAACATAATAAGAACCATGTTTTTACAAGACATTTTTTTTTTGCAATCAAATTATGGCTATGTAACATACACGAGTATAGGTTTTTGCCTTTAATAAAGTTATTTTTAACCTGGATTGAATATTGTTGAGTTTGTTGTATTGTTTCTCTGTACCTGATGAATTAATGAAGAAAATATTTTTGAAGAAATAGGGAAAATTAATGATAAAATGAAAAATGTTATGAGAGCAGCTAAAAAAATGTGTCATCAAATATATAAGTTAAAAAAAATATGGATAAGAATCATTTAGAATCATAATATGTTCATTCATAAATATACTATGTTTAGTTTAAATCATAAAATATTTAGATCACACACCAATCGTGAGAATGTAAGACGTCATATTATTGTGAAATAAGACAAAACTATAATATATCAGGTGTTATTTTATCGCATGAGACATAAAAATGATAATATAAGACAAAAATTGTTAAATTGATTTTTTTTCTGATAATCTGATAGAAAATTTCATGGCATTAATTTTTTTTAATAATTTCCGATCCATTCAATCAGTTCAATTTTTTTACCACCTTTTTCAATATATCTGTGAATATTGACTTGAATTTTGGCTTCCAATGCTTCCAAGAGTTGTTGTTTGTCGGCATAAAGTACTAAAGAGGAGTTAAAGTGCACTAACGAGAGGGAACGAATAAGCAGGATCATTTTTTTAATTAGGATCACCACGATGACCCCTACGTATGCAGTGCGTTGTGCCGGAACTCAGTGAGAGGGATAGGGTACAGAAGATAGATGTTGAAAATTTAGAAGGCTTAACTCTTTTACAACTCTGCTTTGCGCGTTACGTTAATTTTTATAGCAGTGTTTAGGCGCCTCCGTTGTAAAGTAGACGCATTAACTTTGTTAAGCTGTACTACCAGGCATTTTATTAATTGTTTTACTTCGCCGATGTTTCTGCTAACCGTCGAATTAAAGTTGTTACCAAATTTATTTTGCAATAAATCGATTTATAGGCGCGCTGTAAAGGTCATATATGATCTTCGCAAACAGGGCCCAAAATACGGCACACGATATCGATCGAAATTTCAATACAATTTAAATGTAAATTTCGATCGATATCGAATGCCGTAATTTGGCCCAAGATTTACTTTTTTCAAAGTAAATTTCCTCAATCGGAAATGTCAACACATTCTCAGTTGTCAAACCATATTTATCGATATCGATAGTTATCACGCCGCCAAAAAAAAAATCTTTTAGCTTACCTTCAAAATACAGTAGTCCCTGCTTATGTACTCATGTTAAATTGCAAATTTTTTTAAGTATTTAAGTGGGAAATTGAACCACTTGCAGAATCGCAGAGAAGCTGATCCATTTAAAAATTCAGGGCTAATAGTTGCAACATTTAATTTTATAAAACATATTGCCAGATAATATTTTATAGAAAAAAAAATTAGTTTTATTTTTTACCGAAGAAAGCGTTTTGTCTCCTTAAAATCACCCATTTAAGTGGGGAAGGCTTTTAAGCGGTTTGCAATTAAGTGAAAATGTTGTAATGAGCATTAAAAAGGGGGAACTCAATTATTCAATTAGCGGGAACAACTTATGATTTCATTCCAATCCTAGTTTGTTGCTTTTAGATTACGCTTGCCTCAAATATATTTTTTTCTTCGCTACTTTATGGAAATACAAATGAAATCTTATAGATTGTTAAAAACAACGCAAAGCTCTTGAAAACGGCAAGTAAAGTTCAATAGACAAAATTGCTTTTGTTTTGCGTATGCATAACTATTCATGCATAGTCAGCTATTCATATACTGAGTTGCAGTAAAAAATCATTAAATAGAAAGTAAAAGTTATCTAGACATCTTAGATAATACAGTGTGGAAAAATTTTAAATTTCATTAAAAAAATTCATATTTGAGTTATTTAAAAATTATAACAGCTTTTTTGTGTAAATTCATCTATTTTATTGCTATTGTAGTTTTATTAGTTTTCTAAAAATCAAAATGTATTTTACGGAATTGCATGTTACACTTGATATAGAAATTTACACGCAACAGTTTATTTCTGTTTTTTTTTTTTTTTTTTTTTTTTTTTTTTGTTGACGTTAGAAGTTACATGTGCCTTCGACATGTTTGTAAATGTATTTTAATAATCAAATTTTGATTTAATTATAAATACATAACAACACATTCACGTAATGCTCGTATTCGTAGTGGGTGGGTCAGATTTTTTTTTTTTGTATTTTTTCCTGATTAAATTGATACATAATAGTGTACTGGCTGTTTTGAAAGTAATTAAATCCTCGCGATCGGTTAACCCGATCAATGTTAATACACATCTGTATGTTATATGTACATACATACATCCACATGACTGTCATTGCAAATATAGTTAAAGTGTGTCAAAACGTCCAGATTTGATGAAATTATGAATTTGAAATTCGTAACAAACCATGTTTTACTTATTGGGGAAGTTAAATGGGAAATCAGACAACAATTAAAGAACTTTAAGTTTAAATAAAGTTGTTAGAAATTTCCAATTTTTAGTGGGGGGGATTTTTTTTCACACTAATTGGGCATTATTTAATTATTTATTGGTAACTTTTCAATTGGCTGGTTTTTTTATTATCTTCTTCTTTTCATTTCTAGACGAGTTAACGTTAAAAAAATCTTGTATAATTTCAGAGTTATTTGTACTGAATTTACTTCCTCGGGGCTTACATTTTGTCATCTTGGTGATATCCACACCTTGGTGCTAGGCTTTCTGGGGAAAAGGGGTAATTGTCTTTTCCAGACATTACCTTTGGCAAATTACCCATTAAATTTATATGTTACTGCTCAATCTCTGGAACAAAAGAGCAACGGATGTACATATGTGACGCGCAAAATAGAAAGGGACCTAAGGGTAAAAACCGGTTTTGTTCAGGAGATCCATTTTAAAGATTTAAATACGTGTATCTTTGGTGTACTTCACTTTCATAAAACGCGCATATCTCTGGAAGGGAACACTTTTGGGGCATGGGATCGGTCTCATTCGATGCTCAGATGTTGACAACATCAAAAAATAAAAATGTGAATTTTGTAAGAGGAAAACACAGCTCTCTCTCTCTCTTCCAAAAGATGTCTTTGCAGATGTGCACAATTAGTATTTTACTAAAATCCGTTTATTATTTCTAGAACTTATAACTGTTTAAAGTTTCTGCTCATATATCCCTTCATAGTTCGCACACAAATGCAGGCATGGAAAGATGTTTCTAAATGCTCGTTACATACAACTTTGCGCCAAGTCTAAATTTTTAATAAATATTTTTAGTATATGTAGAGGATTAGACAGACAATTGAAATAGTTTTTTGCTTCATCATACCAAGGAGTTTTTTAATTATATTTTTTATATAAAAAGTTTAATTAAAAAAGTGTTATTTTTCTAATAAAGAAATTAATATAAAAAAATGGTAAAACCAAGGGCAAAAAAATAAAAGGTTTCACTCTAGGAATTAAAATTTGGGAAATGGTGCAATTCCATTCATGTGTTTGCTTCTTCTTGAAACAAAAACATTGCCTGGGTTATCCAAGTATTTTATCTATACATATTTACTACATTCGAGTATTTTGTTTATTTCCGTTTATTGTTATTACGAATAGTAAAAAAACAAATCGAAATTATTTACAAGCATATTTATTTAAATTGACATTTTAAACAAATCTAACTCACACATACATACGAGTACATAGATAAAATTATAGACAGATGGAAAACAAACATTAAGAATTAAATCATTTTTTTTTAATTTATTTCGCATTATAACGGATTAAGCAACTGAAATTTGGTAGTTTTATTAATTTTCTAGTTGCTTAAATTAATAAAAGAAAAAATTTTGTTTGTTTTAAGACATTTTTTACTTAAAATTTTTTAATTCCGCAAATAACTTTTATCTTTATATCCATTAATGTAAATGATTTCATTTGTTTGTCTAACAAATATTTGTTGATGTTCGTAAGAAATAAATAAAAAATTATTTAAATAGAAAAAAGCAAACAATTTTACAAAAATCAACTTGTTATCGTGTCTTTCTAGTCATTATTTACACAAAAATAAATGTTTGAAGATTTATTAAAGCGATCATGACCTCAAGGTTTTTAGTTTTAATTTCTTTTAATTAAAATTGAAAAAGATAACTGAAAGCCTTTTAAGACAAGATCTTTAATATTAAAATATTTACATTTTACAAAAAAAGCACAACTGACTTTATTACACAACTTTTGTATAAAATGTTTTTGCAATGACGCACGATTACAAACACTAATAATAACAAATCAAATATGTTTGAAAGGAAATCCTATTTGCTTTTCTCAAGAATCAAGCACACGGATGAAAATTGAAACCAACGTTGTTTTGTTCTGTTCTGTGTAGAATGACAACTAAAATGATGTTCTTTTTCCTCTTGAATCTTTTAATATTAAGGGTATTCATTTTACAATATTTTTGGTTGGAAAGGTGGAAAAATTAACTAAATATATTTCGTTAATTTACGCACACATTAAGGTAGACTTCCCTTTTAAATTACTTGCTTAACACTTAACATTAATTATTTGCTGTGAAAATAATTATAAAATTTAATGAACTTTAAAAAATAATATGTAATAAATTGTAAAAAGTATTGAAACTAATAATTAAGACAAAAAATTATTCCCATTTTTAACTTTAATTTATTGAGTGCAACACGTCGTAAATTATAAAAGCCAATTTTACACTGAAAAAAAGATTGGCTGGTGAAATTGGAATCACATAATAAGTGTAGAGGCCCATTTATGCCATGCACTGTGTCAGAAGTAGGGGAAGAAAATTTAGGCTGTGAAAATGTAGAAAAGGACTTAATTCTTGTACAACTCTGCTATTGCGCGTTTTTGTTAATTTTTACAGCAGTGTTGCAGCACCTCTGGTGTTAAGTACACGCATTAAATTTCTTAACCTGTGTGAGCAGTAATTTTATAAATTTTTTTACTACGCCAACGATATTGCTAACCGACAAAGGAGCGTGCTGTTGTTTACATTAATTGAGAACTGTATCAACCGCTGACAGTTTTTATTGACCAGCGCTATGCCTTCACCACTTAAACAGTCCAACAACAAATAATACAATGCCACACTAATTCACATTAGTGAAAATTTTTTTGTGGTGAAAATTTCAATGGATAATAAGGGATACAATTTTAACTATACTACACCTACAGGTTAACGGTGAAGGAAGTTTAAAGATCTCAATTGACTTGAATTTCAAAGAATTTAATTGAAGGAACGGGAGTTCGTTGCATTTATGTAAAACTGTTTTTTCAGTGTATACTGTAAGGATTATTACCACAATTAATTGCAAGTGCTCGGCGTAGTCAGCGTTCTCTTAACGATCTCTGCAACGTGTAATTTTCTAAACAAGAAAATGATCTGTAGAAAATGATCTGCTTTCGAAAAATTGTAGCAAAATGGAATTCATAGTCCCAAAATGATTTGGTGCAAACGAACGCAAAATAGTTTCTCTTTAGGAATTAACCCTGCAATGCTACACCCAAAAAAATTACACTATACCAACAAAATCAAAACTTGTTCCTACTAGAGGGGAGCAAAAATAATATTTATTCATGTTTCGGCTAGCCCTTAGTGTAACGGATACTGTGATAGACTATTAAACGGGAGGTCGCAGGTTCGTTTCCTACCAAGACACTAGCAGGAGTATGTACGAGTATGTACGTGTGTGTGTTTGTTAATTTACAACTGGGACTATTTTCACTGGTAATCTAGCAATTGGTAAAGAATTTGAAATATCTGGAGATTATATATTGCATACAAGCAACAAACATTTTCACAAAGATTCTTTAGCCGATCAAGAATTGAGGTTAATTCACTCATCGTGTATTATTTGACAAAAATAGACTATCGAGAGGTTAATTAAAATTATTTCATTAGAAGGCAAATGTAATTATTTTATCGGATCGCGGTAGTTACTGGCCATAATTAGACGATCGAAAGCTGAAGAGTTCATTTCGATGTGTTGTAAATTTTCCATAGCGTATCGTAGCTAAGCGGGTGGGAGCAGCAGATTCTATCTTATCGGACCTTATACTGTGGTCACGAATTTATAGTAAACGAAGCACTCCTTTGAAATATCGGTACCGACTGATCACAATGTGTGTTTCAAACGTCGAGTTATAACAGACTTATTCGAAATTCAACTTTTATTGTGAAAATCCTCAACCAAATTTCTCAACAGATTTATTTCTTCATTTGACGTAAAAAAAACGCTTAATTGACCATACAGTTTATATAAGTAAAATTGTGAAAAAAAATATATTTGAATTTACTTATCAGTAACTACAATACGATTCACACACAACTTGGGTGATTTGAATTGAAAATTCTTGGTTATATTTAAAGCTTAAAGAGAACACATTTTGCACGATCATAAAGAGAGAGCATGTTGCCATGAAATTTTATTAATTTGTTAAAATTTCTTTATATTCAGGCAACACTAAAATTTAAAACCCATAAACTTTTTAAAAGCTTAACTGAAATGATTGAGTACATACGTTTGTTTTGCATTTAAAGCTCTTTTTTCCTTTCTTTTCATTTTCCATACGAGCGATGATCAGTGAACTTAATAAAATGAAAAAATAAAAGTCAATTAAATTGCATTTCGAGTTGAAGTAACTTTTTTATTGTTTTATTTCAATTATTACATACAACCAAGCACCAGCTTAAAGTACATACACGGACGAAGTTTGTCATCAAATTGTAAATTGTGACCAAAAGTCGGAGAAATAAAATACGATTTCGTTTCCATTTTAGGTGAATAAAATATGAAAAAGTGAAGGGAAAAAGTAGAAGTTATGAGTTAAAATAATATGAATGTGTACGATTTAATTAAAATTGCCATTTATGGTCAATATAAACAGAAGTGGTTAAAAGACTTGTAATCGAGGTAACAAATACGTATACACACGGATGTCACTGTTTATTGTTCCACTGTTCCCTTAAAACACCAGGAGATACAGTAAACATACAAACATGTTCATATATGTACGAGTATGTATAAGCTTTTCATTTGCATTACAAATAATATAATAGAATTTTTAATTTTTTTACTCAAGAATACACTTCATGCGGTTGCAATTTTAACTCGTACACACGTTTTGATGTCAAACGTTTACGTATTGATCTCTTCACATCAATTTTGTAGTGATGAAATTCTTGAATGGAAATTTCTTCTAAGATTTTAATAAAAACAAACTACGATCACATTCAATCGAGTAACTTCACAAGTGGGGATGCAAATGTCTAGTGGTGGTATTGTGGTGACCTTCGACAAAATACTGTTGTAAAGTTCTGGTCGTATGTGGTAAAATTATTCGTTAGAATATTGATCATTTCTAAATATAACTTTACAAAGTTATTCGAAATATTAAATCATATTAATTAAAATAGTGTTTTCGAAAACTTTATTTGCAGAAGTTCTCTTCTTAATTATTGTTATACGATTCATGATTTTTCTCTTTCATTATTATTGCAGTAAGCCGAAAGTTTTTAGTCTTGGCGGCTTGAATCATTTCGGCAATTCTTCTTATTTTTGCCGATTATTTTCGTTTTAACGCATTTTTTTCGTTTCAGCGTAGTTTAGACTTTGACAGACAGTTGTTTTCGCTTGTATGACTTTTTTTCTGGTTCCAGCGTAATTTGATTCTGCCGATTTTTTTTATATTACGAATTTCGCAGCATTTTCCGTCTTTGGCCTTTTGTAAGTTTGATGATACATATACATACATACATATTTCGTTTTAGAGCTTTAATTTAAATAATTTTTTAAAAAATTTGACATCTATTTGAGCATATACTCAAGAATTTATGTTTTTAAAAATTTTATTTATTTGTTGCAGGTTAGCAATATCTAAATGCATTTCGTTGGTTGCTACACCAGCTCATCAGTAGATATTTGTTTGTTTTGAAAGTGGCATAAGTCACTTTGTTTTTAAGTCGAGATATTTAAGGGTTTGCGTTTTAACACGTTTAAAAATATGGTTGCTAACTTTTGAGAAGATTTTCTTGTATTTGTTATCTCATGATACTGATATTTTTCTCAGTATTTCTCCATATTTTTAAACGTTTTTAAATGCAAACCCTTAAATATATCGACTTAAAAACAAAGTGAGTTATGCCACTTTCAAAATAAACGGCTCACGTAAACTCCCAAATACAATTTGTGAATTACAAAATAGCTTTTAAAAAATTTTACAAACACAACAACAAATAATTTTCTTCATTCATTATGAATATGTTTACTTTTTTTATAAACCTATTTTTTTATTTTTTCGGCAAAAGTTTCTTCTTAATTATATACGACTGATATTATTTAAGTGCATTTTGCAGTAAGACGACCTTAATTGGTTTGGCGATAGGTTAGGTTAGGTTTCGAGGGCCGTCACATCTGAGACGTGACGCACTTGGGTCCGTTGTTTCGGTCCCTTGGTGATACCCTACAGCAGACAGGGCTCAGTCAATTGGTTATTCAATTGCCTGTGATTGCCCTGTCGCCGAATCAAACCATCCCGATTGTTGCAGGAAGGAGGATAGGTTGGTGAGCCCCATGTTCGCCAGACTGCCGAGGTCTGGCAGAGTGTTGGAGCCCATAGTATCCGCCCAAGCCTGAGTAGATCGCGGGTTCTGTGCAGGCTGTAGCGGGGCCAAGTGGACCTGGCGACTCGACAGGTATGCTCTTGTTCCCACCTTTATTGAGCAAGATTGTATGATTCCTGCTGGATCAATCGCTTGCAGTGAGATAGAGGAATGCCAACGAAGTGACATATCATCGAGTTGCTCAATGCTGCGCCCTTTTTGGCAGTTTCGTTCGCAATATCGTTACCAGTGCACTCTGAGTGCCCTGGGATCCAGACTGGTGTTACTCTTGAATGTCTCGCTATCTCGTTTAGAGATTTCCGGAATTCGTTTACCACCATCGATGTAGTGTATACACCATTGATAGCAGCGATGGCCGCTTTGCTATCGGTAAAAATATGGATGTCTTCCGATATCCAATAGTACCTAAGCCATCTTGCCGCTCTTGTAATGGCCGAGACTTCGGCTGGAAGGACGCTACAGCCATCCCGAAGTCTGAATGAAATCGGTTGGGCGATGTTTTTCGTTTTTTTTTTTTCTTCCTTCTTGTTGTCATTTCTTGAGCATAATAACTTTTTGGCTCGTCAACTGTTTTTAACTTCTGCTTTATTTGTTCTTAGGCGATCTGTTTTTCTTTTTTTTTTTTTTTTTTTGATTTGTGACTTTTTTTGTTTTGGCGTTTTTTATTCAGTTTGGCGACTTTTGTAGCATTTCCCGTTTTTTGGAATTTTTTATAATTTTGATGATATGTTTTTCTGTTTCAGAGATTTTTTTTGGTTTTTTTTTTAAATAATATTTTCGTAAGCTTTGTTGTCGGGAATTCTTTTCTTAGTTACAGATATTAGGGGCTTTTGACATCGACTCTTAAAGGGTGTCGTGCGACTGCTGTTTTTTCGTTTTTGTTTTTGATTTGTTTAATCTAGCGAAAGTTTTTTTTTGGTCTGGACGACTTTATTCGGTTTGGCGACTTCTGTATTTTGGTGAATATTTTCTCATTTGAAAAGGTTTTTGTTCGATTTGGCATTTCTTTATTTAGAATTTTTTTTGGGGTTTTTGGGAACTTTTCTCATTTGAGCGTTATTTTGTCTTTGGCGATAATTTTTTGCATATATTTACTTAGTTTTACTTTTACTATTTATTTTTTAATTTGACGATATTCAAAACATTTGTTAAGCCATTTTATCAGTTTAGGCGATTTTTTTTTTTTATTTTGCTGATTTCTTTGCGTTTTGGGTGTTTTTTTCTTTTTTAGCGGTTTTTTATTTTAGTGTCTTCTTTCAAGTTTGATGAATGTTATTGTTTCAACGCAGTTTTAACTTTGACGATTTTTTTTAGTTTTGTGATATTTTTCGGCTTGATTATTTTCAGGTCCTGTTTTCTTTTTCGACAATATTTTTAAAAAATTATAAGTGATTTTCCTTTAATTTTTAGTTGTGATTCATCTTGAAGTTTCCGTGATCCACAAATTGCTTAAATTATTGATTAAATAGTGAATTTCTAAACAATGGCCGGTTCATAAACTTTTGATATTTATTCATGAAGTGACAAGTTTTTATACATATTACATACATACAAACCTATATCATGTTTCGTTGCTCGTCTTACAGCACCCTTTAATTTTTAGCTTTGGTAAATTTTTAGTTTATGTTATTTTAGAGGCCACAGTTCAACTTATTCTATGAAATTTCAAGGCTGTGCCTGTTGTGGCTCCCGCAATAGAAGTCTCAGACAGACAGATGGACGTACGGACAGCTGAAAGCATTTGCGTTTCTGCATCACGCAACCAAACACTTAACATTATCAAGTGCTAGAATACAAAATAAAGTTACATAAGTACTTTTCAATAGTTTGCATATATTTTCACTACTTTTATTTCATTTCAAGTCAATCTTATAACGAAAGAATTCCCGTTCTTTAGCCGCGTTAATTACCATATACACCTTTTGTTGTTTTCAAAATGTGTATCGCAACTACTTTTTTTTCCAAAAATTTACATAATTATTCATTTCCGATAGCGTACATGAAAATCGCAGTAACAAAAGGCATGTATAAAAATCGCTTAATATCCACTACTGATCTACATATTTATAAAGTGCGCGACAGTTACACATAAATGAATTTGTGACTGTTAAATATTTTGTTTAAATTACCTCGATTCTAGATAAATATAAAGTAAATAAACCGTTAAATACATTTACATTTTGGTAACATAAAATGTTAACAACATTAAGTAAGAGAGAGAGAGAGATCGAAATACAGAGAAAATGTCTGTTAGGCAATTAGTGTTACCATCTTCTTAATTTTAATAGTTTCTTATGTTTCGTCAACACTTGTAACAACTACGATCGAACAAGTTCAGTTTTGTTTTTATTGTACTTTCTACGCCTGAATTTAATTCAAAAATATTTTACCATAATTTTTTTCTTCTGAAACACACACGACCTTTTTCAGTAATAATCGTGTCATTTTACTCATTAAAAAAAGCCTTAAAACTACGTAATTTTTTTTAATCTTTAAGATTTTGAAAAAAAAAATATAATTGAACATTAAATTAAAAATTAAAATTAAA
Organism: Lypha dubia; assembly: GCA_947311025.1. Lineage (NCBI taxonomy): Eukaryota > Metazoa > Arthropoda > Insecta > Diptera > Tachinidae > Lypha > Lypha dubia. The sequence goes on from OX371264.1 coordinate 52,098,486, forward strand.
AACTTTTACATTTATTTGAGCATGTACTCAAGTATTTATGTTTTAAATTTTATTTATTTGTTGCGGGTTAGCAATATATAAATATATATTTCGTTGGTAGCCATACCAACTCATCAGTAGAAGTAAACATATTCATAATGGAAAATTATTGGTGTGTATGTTTGAAAAGTTTTTAAAAACTATTTTTATGCTTTGTAATTCACGAATTTATTTGTGAGTTTTCGTATAAATGGATGAGTTTTAAAATTTTTTAGACATAAAGGGTAAAACATCTACTGATGAGTTGGTATGGCTACCAACGAAATATATATTTAGATATTGCTTACCCGCAACAAATAAATAAAATTTAAAAATAAAATGAAAATTTAAACATTTTACAACTCATAAGAAATATTTCTTAAAAATGTCTTTTAAAAGCTTTTTTTTTATTTAATTAAGGAAAAAATCCTTGAAATTTTTAAAAATATGAAAATGTGTACCTTATTTTATTATTTTAATATTTTTACAAAATTATTTTAATATTTTATTTTAGACAAAACTGTTTTTCTGACTAATACGACAACATTAGTTCTTATGATGCAACCTACATCGAACAACCGCAAAACTGTATGTTTAACTTACTGCGACAAAATATTGCTTGTAGAAAATACATGTTTTATACAACATACACCAAGCACAGTGTACGACAAAACAGACGGAAACCAACCTCGCAGCACATAATGTATGCTTTCTTACGATTTAAACCATACCAGTTGAGACAAGTCAAAAAAAGCGAAAACCATTTTCGTTTTATTGTCTATAGAGACAAAAACGTTTATTTTTTGGTGTGGTGGACAAAACCTTTTGTCTTTCGTTAGTGTGGGTTCACCCTAAGTTCGTATAATCTGATTTTAAATTTTTTTAAAATCATAATCAATATTTCAGCGGAAAAACTTGCCATCGGCTTTTAAAAAAAATATATTGAACCAATCTGCAAGCAGATGTTTTCGAACAAAAAAAAATATTAAAATAGTGGAGTAATGCGATCGGGAATATGTCTAGGGGTCAAACAAGAGCAAACAAAACAAAGGATTTAGAAAATCGGTTAATAAGTAAGTAGAGTCGTTTAGGGGAATTACTTGCCATCGGATTTAGAGAAAAAGTGTTTGGGACGAAATTGTAATCAAACTCTTCCAAACAAAAACTTATTCTCAAAATCGGCGTCTTCAAACAAGTGCAGCCGGATGTGTTGATTTGTCCACTAATTTGAGATTTTATCTGCTTTTTGGGGACAGATTTTCCCTTCGAAAAAAGACTATTTTCACTACCAAAATTAAACTCAGTAATAAGCTACAGTATGAAATGTGGGAGTCGTTAATAAAAATAATGCTTTTACCGCAAATGTAAAATTCAATAAAAACCAAAAAATTTTCTTTAATTTTACAATTTATTACATTTTGTCATGTACATGTGTGAACCTACAGATACAAATGTTTGTAAGAATATGAAAAATATGGCCAAATAGAAATAAAAATCACTCCTATCGTGAATAATTTTCCACATGAAACTTTCACTTATTTGCACTTTTTCACGTATTTGCAATCGTGAACAACTCGCATGAAAAAATTTTATTCAGTCCAGAATAATAACGTGAAAAAATGTTCACTTAAAAAAATTCCCCTTACAGTGAACAATTTTTTTCCCACGTGTTTTTTCACTTTTCCCTTCCATTTTGTTCACTTTATTTTTGATGGGGAACAGATCAGGACATGTTAAAAAGTTTATTTTAATGAAAAAATCTGATAATAAGGCACAAACTGATGTATTCCTCAACAATATATAAAAAAACATCCCGATTGCCTGCAGATTTGTGATTAATTTGTTGGCATTTTTTCGTTTTGTTAACTTTACAAAAATTAGCCGAATTATTTTACCACATAAAAGTTAGAATGCAATAAGCAAACGGAGCAACCAAACTAAAGCTCCAACACTAAATATTTAGCTTTGATTTCTGAAGTTTTCTTTAAAATAAATAGTCCGTGTATATTTTTGAAAGAAAAGTTCTATGATTTCTTATATTTTTAATCTTCTTCCCTTTTTTACATTCACTGAGAACTAATAGTAGGAATAATTTTTCACGGGAGATTCACGATACCATTTTTCCCTTTGAATGAAATGAAAATTTCACGGGAACAAAAATTTACTTGCTATTCACGATAGGGATGAATATTTTTAGTAGATAGTAAAAATTAAAAATCCCCAAATACCAACCAAATAGCAGCTGAAAACCAAAGTTTGGCTACACTGACGAGACAGAGAGAGAGTTAACGATTAAAAAATAAATACAAATAAAAACCCATTAAATACAACTGTGTAAACTCATACCAATAAAACTCAGATATAAGTAAGAAAATAGGTATATTAAAAAAAAGTAAACAAATGCAAAGAAAACGGTGAGCTAAGCTTTTGAAATTGGATTTAAAACAGAAACCAACAGCAGCAACAACAACAAATACCAACGACCGCAAAGCACACTGAAAATAAGCTAAAAAATTGCAAGGAATTTTCAAAACTGGCTCAGTTTAAAATTGTTATTAAATGTGAAAACAAGTCAAGAAAGAGAAGGAGCGGAAAAAATAGAAAAAAAACCAAACATAAATAAAATAAAATTATTAAGACAATCATCATAAGAAAATAATTTAAAGGCCAATAAAATTTTTAACAAAACAAAAAAAACTAAAGGTTAATATAAAATTAAATAGCAAATAATAAAACAAAAAAAAAACATAAAGCGACTTTTTAATAAGATTAAATATAAAAGTTATGCAAACATCATTTGTGTGTAAAAGAAAAGTATGTAAAAACAATTAAAAATTTTATTTAATATCGATAATTAAAACGAAAAAATAAAAACAAAGAAAAACGGAATATTTTGCTTCAATAAAATTAAAGTTTTTTTTTTTTAATTTTTTTTATGTAATTAATTGTTTAGGAAAAAATCCCAGCAACGTGTTAAAAACATGTTTCTAGTAGTTGTTGTTGTTGCTCAAAATCACAAATATGGAAGTCAATGTCAACAAACGGTGAAATTGTAACTGGTCAGCAGCAAATTGTTGTTGTTTCGAAAATGACAAAAATAATAATTGGAAATTGTTAAATATTTATTAGTTTAAAAATGCAGTGGCGGTCAAAACATTTGCAACAATTGGCTGTAGTGAGGCACTTTTATTCTGATTCAAAATCTTATTTGATCGGTGTTATAGACCTTGATGTAGGACCAAAGAGATATTAAGTCCAAAAAATGCATTTTTTTTTTAATTTTCAATAACTTTAGTCTAGCTCAGGTGATTAGATGTGCTGACCCTTCTTACGTTCAATTGTGTTTTATTTTAACCGACTTCAATTCAATTTAAAGGCTATTTTTTAACGTTTAAGCCTCCATAAATAACTCTATTAGCTGTGAACCGATTTTCAAAAAGAATCGCTTGCAGTTGGGTCCGATATTATTTTTGGAAAAAATCGGGGAAAAAGTTGTTCCCCTAAAATATTTATTATCGACATAATTGAGAAACGTCCCATTGTGTTACGAATTTAGACTTTAAAATACACATGTAAACTTTACATTATGCAAGTTCGTTGCATGCAATTTATACATATGTACATACATAAGTATGTACATATTATATACCTTCTCTTTCTTTCTGTTTCACAATGGAAAAATACAGTTGCATGCAACAAAATTGCGTAATGTAAATGCCGTTTTACTCCTGAAAATTGTGACAATCAAGGATTGGCAACGAATTACACCTTGACTGTCAGAAAACAGAATAAAAAAGAATAAACAAGATTTTTTTTTCCTTTTAAGTTCGACAGATTATTAATAAAGCTGGAAATACATGTGATACAGTTTAGGTCCATAATTAAGCCGATAATTAGTTAACTAATGATGGTGGTTAAAAAAAAAAACTTTTACACAAAATACTAGTAGTTAAACTGTTGTCATTAATTAACTAAAGATTGTGTTTTGAAACCTCAATTAAAGAATTATTTAAACTTTGATCTGGGACGAATAACGAGTTTCGTCAAGGAACCCGCCGTTTAAAACACAATTAAGAGTTTCCCGATGTAACAGTTCTATATGTAATAAAAGATATGGTCTGAGTTATTAGCGTTCCTTATCCGATTGTAATTTTGATAATTGTCGATTTTCACTGGATACATCATTAGCGATTTCTTAATATCTACAGTTAGCAACTTTTCGCGATACGCGATATTTCACATTCTTTCCTTTTATGTTTTTCTTTGTAATATTTTCCCATTTTCCGCGACAGCAGAAATTTTTCTAAAATCTTTGGATATTTTTACTTTCTTCTTAAACTTGTAGTCAATATTGCGCTCTTTAGTCTTTAAGTTTTAAGCAAGTTTATGCGATTTTTTTGTCGTTTTAGCGATTTTTTCGTTATTTTTTGAAAGTTTCAATAAAAATTATAAATTTTTAAATATTTTTAATTTTTTCAAGAATTTTCGCTTTTTGCATGAAATTGTCGCATTGTTTTAGAGAAAAGATTTATCCACTAAAACATTTAAAACTAAAAACTTATTTGTCGTTATTTATTTATTCGCAGAATTAGTCACGAACGACGCCGGTGTTGTATTAACTTTCGTATACACAAATCGCTCCTTTATTGCAACGTAGTCATATCTCAAAAAACAAAATTTTTCAGTTACTGACGAAAAAGAGTTTCTCAATACCTTCTTTATTTGTAAAAAATTTGTCATAAACATACATATGTATATATATATATCTAAGCCGTCCATATAATTGCCTACGTTTTAAAAACTTTAAATGCATTTGCTACGTTAAGTTTTTTTGAGGTATGACTACGTTGCAATAAAGGAGCGAAATATGTTTATGACGAAAGTTCGCAACGAAAAATTTCTCGTTCGTGCTAATTATGTTCCCAGCATAAGACAGTTCTAATGTTTTGCCCACTACTCTCTGTATACACGAGTATTAACAATTTGTTAACATTTTTTTATATATTTTTCAACTCGAAATTATTGCGAAATTTTTATTGAAATTTGTATAGTTATTTTCAACTTAATCCCTTTTACAGCTAAACTATGCTGCCGTGTACTACTGTATGCATTTCTACGTAATTAGTGTTCTACTCACTCATTCATATGTAGTTCTGAATTTGAAAATAAATACCGGAATTTTTTCGTTTTATCTTAAACTTTTCAGTTCTCCTTTGTTGTCCATGTAAAATTTTTAATAAATATTGTGTTACAATTTTCGTATTTGTTGCTTTAAAAGCTTTGTTGTTTTTCTATGCGCAAAATGATATTTAATATACATTGTGACGAAATCATTAAAAAAAAATCGCAAATTTTCAGCATGTAATTAGCTTTCTGTATTTTAATTTAAGTACGATTTGTTGTAAAGAAAAATGTAGGAAATCGTAAACATTAACCGAAAGCTCTTCTTTGAAGCTTGAGATAAAATGGTAAAGAGTTATACATATGTACCTACATACTCGTATGTGTGCATATTAAGGTAATTTAAACCCGAAATTTGTTAAAAACTTTAAGTAAACAGGAATGGTAAATTCTATACAATTGTAATTTTTTATTTTTGCGTTACTATTCGATTTGCAAAAGTACTGTATATCGCCGGCGGAGTAAAATTTGTATGGATGTATATAAAAGTAATTATTTGTCTGTGTGAAAGCTTTGGCGTCCTAAGTCAGTAAACCAATCTTGCTGACATAGGCTGACTTCCTAAATGCATGTTGCTTTGCAGTAATACATTGTAGCGTGTTGATAAATGCAACCCTGAAAATTTCAGCAATGTATTTTGTTCCCATTTGCAACACTGTTGTAGTTAATACGCAAGGAAAAGCAAGAAAGGTATCCAAATCGATTTAAATGCAAAATACGCAGCACAAGACAGCAAGTCGTTTATGTTTTCTTTAAATAATGTTTAAAGGAGTTTCCTTGTTCGCACAAATCAAAAAAAAAATTTCAATAAAATATACTCTTCCGCCATTGTTCGATTTATTATGAATGATACATTGCAAATATATGTTCTTAAGCAATTTGAGGGTGCCACGTATTAAAAAAGTAACTACACAATGTATCAACTTGGTATTAATACCAACTTGGTATTGATACATTGTAAATGTACGTTTAGGAAGTCAGCCATATTCTCAGTAGGTATATTTGCGATGGTCAGTAAGGAACTATTATCATATTAAGTGGGCGTGGTGTCATTTCCCAGACAGAGGATTTTTTTATTGTTGAACATATACGATATTTATGGAACTATTACATCTAAGTAGTTTAAAATTTCCAAGCATTGCTCATGGTATATTGGTTTTAAAGAAAACTCATTAAAAATTGGACAAGCGGACGTGGCAACTCCTTTTTATAATACTTTTCATACATTTCGGGAACTAATAAAGTAAATAACCTCAGGATTTTCAAGGAGTTACTCTATTCATTTAGTATATTATTAGAGAACAAAAAAAAATTATTTTATAAAATTAGTGGGCATGGCACTTCCCATATAAAGGAACTTTCTATCGTATCTGAAACGCTGTCTCAATTTTTCTTAATACTATGTTCACACAGACAGAAATTATAGAGGTTCGTACTCTCATTCTTGGTTCGCGGGCCAACCTTGATTGAACCTACATGTTTCGCCATACAAAATTTTGAGAGCGAACCTCCATGTTTCATTTTGAACCTTGTTGCGAACCCGTATAATTTACTATCATCTCTAATTTTGATAACAAATTATCGCTAGTTTATCTGAACTAGTTGTCCAAAAACATTTTAACAAAGAAAAACAATTGATAAGTGCTAAATTTTAATAAAAACATTGAGCAAATAAAAAGCATATATTTATATTTATGTAAATAATTAAATAAAATGGAAAAACAATAAATAATATTAAATAACGAAGTACGAATCAATCTAAAGTGTGTCGTGTGAACACATAGGTTCGCCATCGTGGTTCATGGAGCGAACCTAGTGTTGCAGTTCTTCGTGTGAACATAGTATAAACATACTTATTGCAAGAACTCCTGCAGCTGCTCTTTATATTTAGCATGATAATAAAATTAATGGACGATATTCAATGTTTGGTGCAAATGGTCCCACGAAAGTGTATAAGAAAATTATCGTAGCTTTTTTAAGAAATCTAACAGACACTCTGTGTGTTTTGTTTCCGGATCTGCAAAAAAAAATTTTACATTATTTTGGATTTACAAATTCCGCAACATGATGTGCACTAAACAGTGAATAGCACCATAATAAAACAAAAAAAAATTATTTCAGTACAATTTAATCAGTTTTGAAATTATAATTTAGCATCCCTGGTAGCGAACAATAGAATAGAGATCCAAATCGGAAAAATAAAATTTACTCATTCAACAAGTTTTTAAAGGAAGATTTTGATATGTGATTTGTAATTGTTAAAAAAAAATGTTCCAGTACAAGTTGCAAACGCTTGCCGTCTCCGCCCCTATCGGAGTTTATTGACTACAATCAAACACCGACAGAGAAATAGAAAATTTATGTACTTTGTTTTTTTTTCTATAAAATTTTCCTTGATCTGAAATGATTGCATGCAACTATTTTAAACTTGCAAATTCGTTGACAATTTGATATGGGAACCTTTTGCAATGTCTATGCAAATTTTACAAAACTACCGGCACGTGCCACACACTTCGTTATGCAAAATCGAAACACAATCACAATAATTATTTCAAATTTAAATAATTCAGTCTTTTAAAAATTAATTCCTTTTACCAATTCATTTCATATGTATGTATGTATGTTCCAAATGGTTTTTTATTAAAATTAAAAAATTTAAAATACAACAGCAGACAATAATAGATAATTTAAATAAAAAAAAATAGAATAGCAATAATGAAATTGACGTAAATGGTATTATTTACACACTAAACAATAAAGCAAGAAATAAAACAAACACAACAACAACAACAGAAACAATATTATTATTCTTTTCGAAAAACTTTTAAATTAATTCAATAAACAAAATATGAATAGAGCAGAGAAGTAAGTCGTAACACTGCGCTGGTTAGTGGTGGCCAGACACTCGGCCGTTGGTTTTTAGAAAATGTGGCGCCGCTGACATAACCGCATTATCTGCGGCTTAATATTTAGCCGTATAGTTTTCTAATCGCCTTTAGCTCGGTTTTCAATTATAGTGTAAAAGTTTTACATATCAAAATTTTAATAGGGAAAATAATTTACTCTCTTTTCTTGTAGACAAAATATAAATTTTTGTTTGGGAAAAATATATTGAAACGATAAAGAAAACACTTGTCCTGTTCCGATTAAAATGGTTTTCTTATATAAAAATTAAACACACTAACAAATATTTAAATAGTTACAAAAAAAGCATACGCAAAGCCGAAATTTATTTTATATCAATGGATCTGGTCTGATAAGTTCGGTACAACTACATATACTTTTTAACCGATTTCAAAAAAAGGACCCTAATAACTTTTCGTTTTGTTAAAAAAGTTTTGGGAATATCGGGGCAAGTTGTTCCCCTAAAGTGTTGATTATAGAATAACTTTTCTAATTATGGACCGATTTTCAAACCAATTTTTTTTTTTTTTTTTTTTTGAAAAGTATGTTTTGAAAATCGCGGAAGGCTGTTTTTCCCTCCACTGCCCTCTTCTAAAAAATCTTGATTATCCAATAACTCCTCAACTTTATGTCTGATTTTCAAAATTCATGCATGCATTTTGGATCCCATAATTTTTAACAAAATCAAAGGGAAATTTATTTCCCTAAACTATTGTTCTTCGAAAAACCCCTACATTTATAAACCCACTATCATAATTATTTTTTTTATTTTATTTTTTAAACATTTTTTATTCGTTAAAAAAATTTTCAATATAAAAAAAAACCTTTGCCAAGATCTGCTTTTGAATATGGGTTGCACAATGGTGATATTAACTTATCTCGGCTTTAGAAATTTTGCCCACTTGCCACAGATATTAGATTTTATATGCTCAACACAAGGTGCAAGAAATATTCCATCTACATATATTTGAATTTTCTTTGTTTACAAACATTAAACAAGTTGGATAGTTTTAAAAACGTTTTACAGGCAGGGCGATTTTTTTTTTGTGAACACTTTTACGTTGATATTTATACAGTCCTTGTTGACAACTAACATTCAATTTGAAAGATATTTATTTACAGATGTGCACAATCAATATTTTATCAAAATCGATTGATTATTTTAGGATTTATAAAGTCTCTAGCAAATACGCTTAAAGCAGAGATGGAGAAATTTGATCAGCTATAGGAAGGTTTTTTTTTTTTTTTGCAACTTAAATCTTTATGAATTTATAGACCACAAGATTCCATAAATCCAAGGGAGGAGGGTAGATGAAGTATTTTATTCTTTGTTTGCTTATTCATACAATGAATTGGTGTCTTTTGCATTTTTCTTTTATAATAACTTTATTTTGCTCCTTCAGCCCCCCGACTACTTCATATATATATTTTTTATTATTATTGACATTTACGAACTTTTAGCCTGTATAAATATTAATAATAAAGCAGTTCGTTGTAATATAAAAAATTACAATTAATTTACACCATAACTTTTTTCGATTTATTTTCTTGTTAAAATTTAGTTCAATAACATTTTAGAACATGAATAATTGCAACAAAGGCTGACTTCCAAAATGTTCGTATACAAAGTTTGCATACAGTATTGCTACTGTATTTAAATCACATACATATGCAAAGTTCCGAAGCAATGCAACAACTATAAAACCGATGCCGTCTTTGCTTTCTTACTTGGCTTTCTTAAAAATACTTGGCGGCGGCGTTTTTAAATGGTATACATTGTACAATTATTGTACTGCGGCGTTATGAAATATGATGCTTTGTTCAAACACACCAATTGACGTTTTGGAAGTCGAAGTTGTATTTACTGATAAAATTTTTAATGTACAGTTTTTACTAAATATATTGTACGAACAGAATGTAGATTTACAGTCTTCAGATTTATAGTTTTCAGATTCCGTTTATTTTGTGTTTAGATTCTACAGTGATAAAGTTTTTTATACTCCTAGGAGTTTTTTTAATTGTTTTTTACTAGCAAAGCTCACAATAAGTTTTGTTTTATTAACATTTAAAATTTATTTTACTGTTGCGCCTTTAGGGGCTGTGCACATATTACGTAAAGCTGTTTTCAGAGATTTTATAACCCCACCGCCGTAACGCTTTTTACTAATTTTTTAGTACAAAATTTTCAATCCGTAACAAATCTTTAGCCCCCCCCCCCCCCCAGGAGCGTTACATAATATGTGCGCAACCCCTTCCTTACCTTAAATGAAATTTAAAAAAACTTTTTTTTTTTCGTTTCGACATAGAAACCGCTTTTGATCGCGATTCTGATAATTTCATGATAAAAGACTACTTTATGTACCTCGACTTTGTGCTCTGGTTTTAAACGAGTACATACATACATCGATATTATTTATTTTATATAAAAAGTAAAAGATAAAATTATATAGAAACTGATTGTGGTGTACGAAAACAAGAATCACAAAACAGAATAAACACAAGTCACATATTAGACAAAAATTTTAAAAATAAATATGTATTAGTGTTAAAAATTTAAATGAAAAATTCCAGTAGTTATGACGAAACCCAAAAATTCCCCCAATGATTTTGCAAAAACTGCAAATATCCGTATGGCACGAATAATAATTTGAAATCACAACAGTTAAGTGTGTTGAAGCTTCTCTAGACTGGTCAATTGTGTGAACTTGAACTTGGGCGAGATATTATACATACATACATACATATGTACATGTGATTGTCTATACTCATAGTTGTTAGCTTGGCGTGTTAGTTGTCAGATTTTATTTAAAATGTTTTACTGTTTGAGGCTTATAGCAGTGTTTCTTAATCGTTGTTTTTGATGTACCAGAATTGTAGGTCATTAATTGAAATTAAATATATTACATACATATATATTTTAAAAACGTTCTTTCTGAAGTCAAATCCCCGTTTAGGGATTTACGCAACTGCCACAAAAACTGGCGTATGCAGCAAATATTTTTATACAAAAAATTACAAAATTAATTTCATTCTTTCTAAGATAAGGCACAAAACAGGCGTGACTCTACACTTATCAAAGTTTGTGAAAATACTAAAAAAATTCCATTATTGGAATTTTTTACTTTCTCTGGGAATTGGCATTGTTTTAAGATGCAAATCTTATTATTTTGTATTTTCTGCCAATTAATTACATTAATTTTACTGGGGTGGCCTTCTATTATGTTTCATAAAACTAGACACCAGCAAACGGTTTGTCCCCAAAGTGATCTTTTTTTGAGAATCTTTCAAAATTATACTTTGGATTGAGTCTAAATATGTCTAAATAGTTTTTCCAATTTGTTTCCTCGATTTTGACAGTAACCCTCGTAATAAACTGAATTTCTTTTATCAGTAATTAATAAATTAATTTAAATAAAATATACAGCTGTACTTTGATCTTTTATGTTTCGTAACTAAATTTTTAATATGGAAACAAAAACTAAAATAATCGTTTAAATTAACACAATTTCAGGTCATTTCTTAAGTCATCTAGAATATTATTTGAAGTAGAAACGTACATATGTATGTATTTGTTATGCGCCCCTTATCGTCATAAATTATATTATTTGTGTCATTGCGTTAATCTTCTTAGAATTTTGTTAATTTCTTAATTTATTTTTTTCTGATAAGCACTGACTTATGTACTTTTAATAAGACCGGCCTTTTAATTTTGTGCAAATATTTTTAATAAATTCTCGTATTCTATCCTATATATAATTTTTATACTCCGAAAAAAACGAATAGAAATCAGCATTATCTTAAATGTTGTTAGGTATGAGTACGAATGAGTATCTTAATCAATAAGTATGAATGGGTATAAGTACTGACCGGCTATTAAGCATCGAGCATGTTGTCGAACATTTATGTTGGATCGATTAATCTTGTTCCACAATATTTTTTTAAAAGTATGGGAGATTGTTCGTTTAGCACCATTAAAATTGGAGCATTTTGTCGAAAAATTATGTTGGACCAGCCGACTCTTACGTGTTTTTAAACATCTTTTGATTTTTTTGTTCGTCATCTAACCATTAAGTGTGTGTAATTGCTTGCTCGTCCAACACTATTAAAAATCGAGCATGTTGTCGAACAATTATGTTGGACAATACGATTCTTAAGTGTTTTCTAAAATATTTTGGTATGCCACTAAGTCATTAAATGTTTGTTCTTCCAACACTGTCACACATCAAGCATGCTGTAGAACATATTTGTTGCACCTACCGAATCTTTTGTGATTTAAAAAATATTTTAATCTCTTGGTTCGCTATCTAACGATTAAATAAATTTATGTTGCTGCGTATTCGTCCAGCACTTTTATATATTCGCCATCTAAACATTAAATCTGTGTAATTGGGGTTTTTCATCCAGCACTGATAGAAATACAAACTTGAAGCAAAAAATGATGTTAACTGACGACTGGATATTTTTAAAGAATTTATTTAATTATATTCTGTTTAATAGATTATTATGAGAATATTTCAGGGCTTCTATATATTAAATTTTGCTTATTTTCGGTTTTAGTGTGCCACCTATTTTCCAGCAACACGCTTATAACTAACGCATTTATATAATCCCGCCTCATACAGAAGCTTCTAAATTTAAAATTTATTTTTAATGATAATCGCCAACATGTTCGATAGACTAATCGCTCTCATACAAGCAACATGCTCGCCAACATGTCACTATGTAGTTATAGTAGCCCTTTAGGAAATTATGAAATATAATTAAGGGGTACCCACTTTTTATGTACTCATTACAGACTTCTGGTAAAAACTCCAGTATGATCGTTTAATCAAATACTACCAACGCTTAACGTCTTGGAAAGTCCAATTATTAAGATTTTTAGTTTGTATATAGTAAGTAAGTCTACAATATATCATACGATTTTTAGTTTGTTTTCATGCCTTCCAAAAATAAATTACTGAGTAATTAAATTCAGCGTAAATGTAAAATAAGTTGAGCACGTTTTAACAAAAAAAATTCAAACCAACAACAAAAAAAATGGAATGCAAAATACTTTAAATAAACAAGTTTCGAAATCAATCATAATAAATTGTCAATTGTTAATAAAAAAAAAATAAATTAGATACATGTATTTGACCAAAAATATGCAACTGGGTGAAGTATTAACAAAAAAAAAATAAATTAACCAACTTTGAGGTTGCGGTTTGAATGTTCCTACAAACTCTGCGATCCTCTCGAGACTCTTGAAAACGAAAACATGCATACGCAATTGAAAAAAACCATCGCGACGTCGTCAACTTTATTTAATCAATAATAAAAACTAATTTTATATTGTTTTTGTTTGTTTAGAATTTGAAAAAAAACAGGTTTCATCAAAACATTTTCACTTATTTATTTATTTTTCTAAATTTTTTTGTTTGTTTTTTTTTTTTTTTGCTCAACTAATAAATAATGGGATCTGCTGCTTATTAAAATAAAAACTTCAAGTCGTAAACAATTTTTGTCTGAACATTCTTAGAAGAAGGAAATAACAACAAGTGATTAGTGACTTTGACTTTTCTTGGAACTGTTTAGTTTTAGTTAAACCACTTCAAAACAACAACACGATTTTAATAGATATTGACTTTATCTGGGATATTTGATCGTTGAAATTAACAAAACTAAATCAACAATTTTAAACGTTAAGTTCAGGGTCAACTTTCATAGAAGTTAGAGATGATAAGTTTTTGTTTCTGCTTTTTTTTACTTATTTTGTTTTTGTTTCAAATGTAAATTGTACGAAAGAAAAATTCGTTCGACATCGTGGGCCAGGCAGTTAATCTTGCAAAGTCATGCTCGACATTGTTTCGTATTTTACATTTATGTATGCCAAAGAGTCAATCAATCATGATAACAGAAACTTACTTTTAGAGAGAACAAATAGTTATTTCTTGAGGTAATTCTCGTATTTAAATTTCACACAAAGTAATCATATCGAATTCTTTTTGAATAAAACGTTGCCAAAGTTAGCCTATTGAAGAATATCAAGCTGTAGTTTAAGTTTTTATTTTATTTTAATTTTAAATTTTACAAAAAAAAAGAACTTAGGTTAAATTTTAACTATTAGTTCTGATCAAAAAGTAAAATTATGGTCAAAATTTCAACAGTTGATTTTTGAGAGACAGACAATAAAAGTTAAATTTTAATTTTTAATTACAATCAAATTTTAACTATTATTTTTTACTGAAAAAATTTCGGAAAATAATATGATGAAAATCAGAACAAAACTAAGAATTAAACAAAAGGAAGCCGTAATCTAAAAAGAAAACTACGAAAAACTCCAAAGTTCATCATGAAATGAAAACTTGTGAAATAAAACTCGGATAATTATATTAATTTCGCAATTTAATAAAAATGGATAAGAACACACTCCAAATAATGTTTGCATAACAACTTCCACTATTCGCAAATTTCAACAGCAATAAAATTATATTCACGATATTTAAAATCCTTTTACTTTTAGCATAGATTTCCAACCAAAATGGAACATTCCTCGAACTGTTCCAATTTCAAAGAAAACTCCTCAAATTCCAGCTGTGAAAATATTTTAAAAATAGTCGAACAGCAACAACAACAACAACTAAGTCAAGTAAGAACAAAAACGTATAAGCATCTCAATGAAACCATTGAAAATCACAGATCTTCAACAATGTCCTTTAAGACTTTGCAAAATTCCACACAATCCGGCAGCAATGTAGTGCAACAACAACGTAAGAAACGTTTACAAAGACAGAAATCGACAGTTTATAGCGGTGATGAAACGGAATATGCTGCCGATCTTGAAGAGGAAGGCGACGATGATGAGGATGAGGGCTATGGACCGAATGAACGGGAGTGCAATTTAAATTTGCCACCGGTATCAAATTTAAACAATCAAAAAAAGAAACAAGTTCGTTTCCGAAACAAACAGCAGAGTGAAAGTTCCTTAAAATTGATGAGTCAACAGCATGTGCCCATCGAAAAAACATTTTCCTCTTCATCGCTCACCTCATCGTGCACTGGCGGTTCCTCCTCAGTGGGCAGTCACGAAAGACGTTTGAAATCAGATGGCTCATTTGATTCGATCACAGAATTGCCACACTTTAGTGGTGTTGGTGGTGTTGGTGGTGGTGTGGGACTGTTGCACAGACAAAATTGTATTTTAAAACGTGATAACTCTTTACATTCCGATTCGAGTCGTTATTCGAGTGTGGATAGTTTGTTGGATGCTCGCAAACCCGATCCAGAAGCGATTCTAATCAATCTCGGTTTTGGTCCAGTCGGCTCCGAAGATATACTGTCACGCATACCAAAACGTTTTCTTAAACCCTCCCAAGTGCGTGGCATAGATACTGAGGCATTTATTAAACGTTTACAATTGGCCAATACCCTGGCCGGTCACAGTGTCTTGGGCTATCGTGGCCTCACCGGTAATCCGGATATACCACCCTCTCATATTGTGGCCAAAATAATGGAACGTTTTGAGGTTAATGAACGCAAAAAGTCACTCACCTCCATGGAACTGAAATTACGGTGATACATTTTAATTTTTAAGTTTCATATCGCAGTCATATTTTATGTTGCCGCCATTTTTATTCTTAAAATTTTCATTATTTACAAGATATTCTTGTGTGATCTTTTTTTTTTTTTCATTAAATACTTAATTAAACGTAGTTGTAAAATTTATATTGAAAATTGTTAAATCCTCTATTCTAAAAGAGAAATACTTCAAATGTACTTATTTTTTTCGTTTAATTTGCCAATTTTCTGTTTTTAAGTCAACTTGTTACTTAATTTTATGATTAGTGATATTTTTTTATTAATAAAACAAATAATAAGAAATAAATAATGATTAACAGAAAAACTTATTAACAAAAAATTGTGAGAACACAAATACAACAGTACAAAAATAAGTAAAATTTTTGGTATAGAATAGATGTCAAAGTGCATAAAACAAATGAAATAAAATGTCAACTAAATTTAAACTATGTACAGACGATTGGCAAATCTTACAATATTGTCAGAAAAATGTTCAGAAAATGTCTGACAACCGTCTGAACTTACAATTTTTGTCTTGCAACATTGCCAAGAAAAGCATTGTCAGTTCATTGTAAGACAATAATATTGTCAGACATCTGGAAATCGTGTGAATACGAGTACTCTACTTTGCCATTGTCAGACACTGTAAGCTCTTTTTTATTGGCAGATGTGTTTAAATTAATGCATCTGACAATGGCACCATTGTCAGTTTTTTTCTATTGGCAACGCTGTCCATAAATACGATAAGCTTTGACAGTTTGGACAAAGTTTAACAATACAATTATTGCCACACAACAATCTGACAACCGTGTGAACTGACAATTTTTGTTGGCAGATGAATTTATTGTCTGGCAATGAAATTGTAAGGTTCTCTTAGAATCGTCTGAACTGAC
The DNA here is from genome assembly GCA_947311025.1 of Lypha dubia. Lineage (NCBI taxonomy): Eukaryota > Metazoa > Arthropoda > Insecta > Diptera > Tachinidae > Lypha > Lypha dubia. Next base: position 52,115,039 of record OX371264.1, read on the forward strand.
AATTTACCTTTTGGTAACAATTTTCCATTGTCAGTACGTTGTCGGCATATTGCCATATCTTACAATATTGTATGATCTGTCAATCGTCTGTACATAGAATTACCACCACTTTTCATATATGTATGGAGTGTGATAGGCAGGGAAACCAGAAATATGCTTTTACAAATTTTTTTATGCCCATTTAATATGCAGCGAAATATTTTAAAAAGCTTTTAGAAGAATATAAAAAAATATTTTTTTTTAATTATTTACATATCGTTACCTAAAACGTAAAACGGCCTAACTAAAAAAAAAATCGGAAATCGTTTTTTTTATGAACTCCGATGCATTTCACCAAAACACACCAAAATTAAAAAAAGTAGACTTCAACTATCAAAAATAGCGGACTTATATTAGAAGAAAGACCTGACGTAAACATTAAAATTATGTGTCTATAGGAGTTCATCATTTAGTTTTCAACTTTGTTTTATTTTATTAGAATAGTCATGATTATACACCGCCTGTAATAATTTAAAGTGTCTAACTGTTACGGATCACAATATACATATATCGCAAATTCAAAATTATCTTTAGCATGTTTTTTGTTTCTCCCGTAAAATGTTAGTTAGGGCGTTTTGCTTTTCATGTAACGCCATGAGCCGTAATTAACTTTTAGTGCAACAAAGCCAATCCGCGAAGCGATTAGCTAGTCTCCACAAAACAGCCAGGGTGCTGTGCACATATTATTTGTTTCACCAACTACCCGCGGCAAGTACTTTAATCTTGCGTGGCAGCCATAGCTGCCAGATTTGACGATTTATCGTCATTTTGACGATTTTGGGTCCTAAAAATGACATAGTGACGATGGGACGATTTATACCTTAATTTTGACGATTTTAAATAATTCATGTTTGCAACATATATTTGTGCTATTAGAGCAACCTAGAACTGCTGAAAATTGTAATGAGAAACTTTTTAAAAACTACTTTGCTTAAAACTGAGAACTTTTATTTAACTGATTATAAAAACAAAAACAATTTTTTAAATTTTGAAGACATTTATTTAGGAATATTTGCCAAAGACGTATTGGAAGAATCACAAATAAATGCAAAAAAAAAAATTTGTTAGTAGTAATAATTGTGTTAATTTTTATATAGAGCTTTGTTATCAGATATTATCAAGATTTGATTTTGAAAATAAATATAAAGCTCTTGGCCAAACCGAAAGTTAAGTCTTGGTTCAATCAGACGTGCAGAAATGCAATCAGATCCAGAGAGGAAGCATTTAGTATCTGGCGTAATAATAAAAACGCCGATACTAATTCGCTGCGCAAAAAGGCGAGATCTTCATGTGCCAGAGTACTAAGGCGCGAAAAAGCTTTGTACGAGCAGCGCCTTCGTACTAAAGTTCTTGATGCTCCACGGGGTAGCAAGAGCTTTTGGTCATTCGTTAAAAGAGTCAAGGATAATGCTAGTTCTTCAATTCCACCTCTTTTAAAGGACGACCATGTATTCACTGACCCGGTTGATAAAGCTAACCTTCTGGCTGAAATGTTTGCAAGAAATTCTCACTTGCCGGAAAGCAGTCAACCACTACCCGTTCTCGAGGGAGTATCTGTAACTATGCCAAAAATATTCTTTCGAGCGCGTGCAGTTAAAAAGGTTTTAGCGAAGCTTAACGTAAACAAGTCTCCTGGGCCGGATGGTATCTCAGCACTGGTCTTGAAACAGTGCTTTTCGACGTTAGCACGTCCATTGGCACGCCTGTTTAGCACTTTGTACCATGCTGGTGAATTTCCAAAGTGTTGGAAGGTTGCCAATGTAACGCCGATCCCTAAAAAGGGGGAGGCCAACAACCCTGAAAATTACCGCCCAATTGCAATTTGTTCTGCGCTTTCCAAAGTTATGGAAAGTATGTTGAATTTCCATCTTGTGAAGTATTTGGAGCTCAACAGTTTACTTAGCGACCGGCAGTACGGCTTTCGTAGGGGCCGCTCTACGGGGGACCTACTTGCTTTCCTTTCGGAGAAGTGGTGTAATAGCATACATCACTTTGGCGAAAGTAAAGTGGTGGCTCTAGATATTTCCAAGGCATTTGACAGAGTGTGGCATGGAGCACTTTTGTCAAAACTGATTGCTTTTGGTGTCGGTGATGGCTTCACTCGATTTGTATCGAGCTTTCTCAGAGATCGCACTATACGAGTTGTTGTAGATGGGGTCTCATCAAACGAGTTCAAGTTAAATTCAGGGGTACCGCAAGGCTCCGTTCTTTCTCCTACCCTTTTTCTTATTTTTCTTAATGACCTTCTACGTCAAACTTCCAACCCTATCTACACTTTTGCAGATGACAGCAGCTTAGTTCATTCGTATTCATTCAGCAACAGGCCACAACCGTCGGAGATCCGGGCAATGCGGCAAAATATGAATGATACGCTAAATCGCGATCTCCTGTTAATTTCAAATTGGGGTCATGCTAATAGGGTAAATTTTAACGCACGAAAGACCCAATGTGCTATGCTCACACATAGACGTATGACCGAACATGCTGCTCCATCTGTAAACATGGATGGTATAGATATTGAGGAATCAGAAGCTCTTGATGTTCTTGGCATGAAAATTCACTGTGATGTTCGATGGAATGATCACATTTTTCATGTCTCAAAAGAAGCATTCAAGTGCCTCGGCTTTCTAAGACGGTGTAGGACATACTTCACTCCATCTGATCTCCTTAATATTTATACCACCTTTATCCGACCGAAAATGGAATACAACTCTCATGTATGGGCCGGTGCTTCAAAATCTATTTTGAAGTTACTCGACCGCGTACAGGATAGGGCGAAGAAGCTTATCGGTGACAGTAGGGTAGCCAACTCTATTGACTCATTGGAGCATCGACGCAATGTTGGGTGTGTTTCGCTGTTCTATCGCTACTACAACGGAGTGTGCTCTGATGAAATCAGGGAACTTGTTCCTGAAACCCGCCACTTTTCACGTATAACACGCTCTTCATCAGGAGCGCATCCCTTTGTGGTCGATATGTCAGTGAACCGCACCACGCATTACAGAGAGAATTCGTACTTTGGCCGTACTGTTCGTATGTGGAATAAACTCCCCGCAGAGGTCTTTCCTGCCACTTTCAGTGTGTCAGAGTTCAAATCGAATGTCCACAAACACTACTCCCTTTATCCTCCTTCCCAAAACCTATTTTCCTAGTTCCGGCTCAATGCTTTGCATACGTAGGGGTCATCCCCTGAGTGCTGGTCCTAATTAAAAAAAAAAAAAAAAAAAAAAAAAATTCATTTATTATTAATGAAGAAAAAAAAAGTTGGTTTTCTGAAATTATAAAATAATTTTCTTATTTTGTTGAAAAAATTAAAAACCAAGGGCTAGAAACAGAGTTCAGACAATTGAAATTATTGTCCTGATAAAAACATAAAACTATTGGATTTTTGGAAAAAAACTATCAGAGATGCAAACGATTTTGACTAAATTTATTACAAAAATCCTAGTTTTACCACATTATTCAGCAAATATGGAAAGAATATTTAGTCAGGTAAACGTAAGTAAGACTAAAATAAGAAACTGAAAAAGTCGTCTTTGGAGGCAATATTATATTCAAAAGATTATTTAAAGCTAAACAAATGTACCTGCTATGATCTGACAGGTGTACCTGAATTAATCAATATGGTTAATTGCAATACATATTTGTAAAAAATTATATTTTTATTGTATAAATTTTGTTGTAGCTTTTATACATTTTTAGCAAGTGTTTCCAAAAATGAAATTTAAAATGCTTATATTACTAAAAATAACTAAAGGATTTGAATTTTTTTATTTTTTTCCATATAATGTATAAAGTATTTCAAAGTATTTAAAAACATGCAATCTATTTACATGTGATTTTACTGTGAATTCTAAGTGATCTCTGTATTTTAAATAATGCTGTTTTTAATAAGATTTGTTCATTTAAGAGTTTTGTTATGTTTTGCCTCTAACAAAAATATGTTTTGTTAGTAAAAAAAGCGGGTTTTTCATTTGACGTTTTTATGACGATTTCAATAAGCTATATTCACGATAATGACGATTTTTGCCCAAAAATATGACGATATTACCTCAAAAAATCTGGCAGCTATGGTGGCAGCTTGATGTATATAAGCTCGAAATTAATTATTTTGTAATCTGTTCGAAACAAAAAGGTTTCCAAGTCGGTTTTATTTTGCCACAATTATGTTTATAAAGGTACGGTCACATTTGGCAAACATTTGCCCAAAAAAGTGGAACCACTAAATCCTAATGGGCAAATGTTTGCCAGATGTGACCGTACCTTAAGGTATTCATTTCAAATCGTTTGTGACTTTTTTTTTTGTTTTATCACTTTTAAGCAATTAATGTCTGTTGTCACATAAAAATAAAAAAAACTAGATAAAATATGTATGTATGTTCGTATGTAAGTATAAGAAATATTGGCCAACCCTTTATTTGCTTTCTTGTTTGTTTGTGTGATTCAATTTATAATTCTTTTTTTTTGGTTTATTCAAGGCGGTATGGTATGTAAATTTGTATGTATGTATGTATGTATGTACAAAATATATAATAGTGACTGTATGAAAGTATTAATATCGCAAGTACCGGCAACGATTGAATATACTTTAAATCACAGTCTTGAAATCGATACACAAGGTTACAAAGAAAATTGATTTTATTCGCAAAAGGAATAAATCTATTTATTGAATGTATGTATGTATATGTGTATGTGTACGAAATAGTCGTGCAAATTACTCAGGTTGAGAAACATATGGAATAAAAATTAAAATTAAACAACAACAACAGCCAACATGTGATCAATTGAAAATATTTAAAAGTTCATTATTTAGATGAAAATTTATTGGTTGTTCGTTTGACTGTCTAATGGAAAATTTCTATTCCTCTTGATTTAGACAAAAAAAAAACAAATTATGGTCAATGCATGCAAGTATTTTTAGTTTTATTTTAACGTAATTTTTAAATGACCCACACACATATGTACATACATACATAGATAGAGAAATTCTAACTGCTGTATTCATTCATAAAAAAAAATTAATTTAGTTTAAAATTTATTATATTTTATACGATACAGCAGTAAAAGTATAAAAATATTTTGTAATTACGAGTTAAATTGTAAAATGACAAACATTAAATGGTGGTCGGTGCGCGGTGACACTTATTAATTCATTTTCTTCAGAAGTTTAAGTGAAATATTGCTCCTTTTTTAAGTTATTGCATAGCTTTTATCGCGGGCTTTGAGGCGACCGAATCAAGAAGTTTTGAAACGTTTGTTTCTTAAGTCATTTGTTTTTGAAACGAAAAAACCTGACGACGAAAAAACCTGACACTAAGTTTGTTTCTTAAGTCTTTTGTTTTTTTAAGTATTTAAATCGCCCAATGTATGTTAACCCCTAAAGTATGCTATTGATTTTAATTTCATTAATATACAGTATTGCCAGAAAAATAATGGAGTTATTAAACAAAAGGTAATAATATAATTGCATAAGTTGATAAAAAATGCTATGCAATAGCTTTAGCGCGACAGTCGCCGAGTGCCACATGTCTTTTTTAATTAAAGAAACAAATTTCCAACAATAAACAACTAAAAGTTCTATATTCGGCTGTGCCGAATCTTATATACCCTTCACCAAGCTATATACATATATGTATGTATGAATTTTTTTATATAAGTGTGTATGTATATTAAGGTGGCCCTTCATTATATGGGGGGAGAAAAAACTGGTCAAAATTTCGGCCTCACCCCCTAGAAATATGCGAATAGCAAAAAAACTAAGAAATACAAAGTTTTGGACCAGTCAAAAGAAATTTAGAGGTGGCTCAAAGCAACTGAAATCTTGAAAAATTACTATTTTGAAAATTTGTGTCTTTTGCTGGAACTGAGACCGAGATTTTGACCATTTTTTTTAAGGCTATATTAATGTGTATAGATATTATGGGGAAGTATAAAATATAATGAGGTGCAAAGTTTATGCTGCCGGTATGGCCTAAAAATAATTAGCTCAAATACTCTAATGCAATATTTTATTTTTCCCCATTTTTGATTTTATATTCCAAACAAAATTTTCCATTCCCGGCCGCTTCCATCACTAAACGAAAGGGGTCTTTAAACGAAAGAAAAATAAAAAGCTGATATTAGCCTACAAAAATTATTGGAGTACATGGTCCATTTTAGATAAAAGGCGTAGTTTTTTGGACTACTCCTATGTAATTCAGCCGTAAATAACATTTGGCAACACTAAAAATGTTTGGAGTTAAATTGAAACTGTGGCAGCTTCCCTGTTTAAATTAAAACCAATTCATGGAAGCTTAAAGAAACATATACTACGTTTATACGCACTTTTTATTTGCAAATAAGAGTGGAAAGCGTTGCCGTATTAGTTTTTTATTGTAACTTAAAATGTTGCGAAAACTATTTGCAAATAAAAAGCTATTTGCAAATAAGATGTGTGATGCTACCAGATGAATATATATTTACTGCGTGTCATTACAAAAAATATAAAAATATTTCTGAATGCTATTTGCGTATAAACAGTGAGTTAAGTTTTTTGCAAATAGTTTTCTTTGCAAATAAGAAATGCGTATAAACGGGGTAATAGAAAACTTTTGTTTCAATAGGAATTCAATTTGATAGACTTGGATGATATGCGATCCATTCTAGGGTCTATGCTACCGACAGTGAGCTCGTAATATACATTTGTATGTATGTATGTAGGTATTGAATGATTTCGAAATTAACCCCTGCGAGTGCTCTATGGTGTAGAAAAAAAGAGTAGTTTCGAAACTAGTCCCTTTGGGTACCCCTTGGATTAGTAACATGGAGTAGTTTTTGGGTTACGTGGGTTAATGGGTTGATTGGACCATGTTTTTCCCATACATTTGGATTAGTTTTGGAGTAGTCCTACTCCATTGTGGAGTAGTCCATACACGCATGTATGGACTAGTCTCATTGTTTGTAGGGTATTAAGTAAATATACACATTTACAAATATTGAATTGAAATACCGATGATTCAAGAATCAATACTTGGTGCACCGCACCGATATTCCATTTTTGATGATTTTCAATACGAAACGTCTTAACTCAAAACCCAACACTTTAGTTCTAGACCCAAGTCTTTAACTCTACTGGCGGCCTTGGAAATCCGATTTCACGTATAGACCGACGGACAGGCAAACAACTGGACAGACGGACATGGCTCATTCAACTTCCCTAACTACAAGGATCAAGAATTTATATACTTAATAGGTCTCTTATAAATATTATGGAAATTACACATTGTGAGTTTAAATAATAGTCAGTGTTTAAATAGAATTTTTATTTTATAATTACGGGAAACCCGAATATTAATGTTACCAACTGTACATTCTATCAGTGATAAAATTTCGTATCAAATTCAAATCGAAATTAATGAAGAATTTTCAAACCTTACTTTTCTAAAAAAATTGTATATGAATAGTGTTTTCTTGTTTTTTAGAATTTTCCATAAACTTTGGGTTTTTTATAAGTTTTTCATAATTGAATTTTAAACCCATTTTTTTTGCAAATTTAACTCATAAATCACTATTATTTCGTGTTGAAAGTATCCTCAATTAAAAACGTTTTAAAACGTAAATATTCTAGAGTTTGCATCAGTAATTTTTTGCGAAAACTTCTAAAGGTTTCCACGTGCGCATGTGCCCCACTGTAGTGCCAATTTAAAAAACAAAATTACTATTTTGTAACAACGCATTATTATTAATGCAGTCAAGTCACTGCTATAAATTTCGTTTAAATATTTCGAAATACATTCCCTTACAACGTTCCTATAATGAAAGGGGGTGTGGTCCATTTTCTTAAAAAAAAAAAAAACAAAGAAAAAATTATGTCCATAAATATACTTTTACTTGTTTATTTGTTTTTGTTTATTTTTCATTGATTATCAATCTGTTCGATCTTCTACAGTGGGAAGTAAATTAATAGCGCATTTTGTTTAAAATCATTTCCGGTTCAATTGATTTAAAAATATTTATATATTTAAAGGAAAATATTTACAATATCAATGACAAGGTCTAGCTTTGATACTTAACCATTTACATTATCAGATACTAAACCATACCAAGTAATGCATAAAATAAGTTGTGGCCATTACTTTAAACTATTCCCCATAAAGAGCTAAACACTTCCCTTACGTAAAATGTAAGCTTATAAGCCTTTCGTATACCGATTCGTTGTAAAATAAACGATCGGATTTCAACTCCTTGAAAATTAAATTCAGCCCCAAAAATGTAAAACGCTGCACAATGGGGTTTTTTAGGTATATTTTGAAACGATCGGTTTCCAACGAAATTTCTGAAAAATAAAATATATATGTTGTACTATCTTTCAAAAGAAAATTTCTGATTTCAAAAAACAGTAGAAGAAATGTTTCCTTTCATTATAAATTAAAACTTAGATGCAATTCTAGGTCTCACGAAAAGAATGGTGGAAAAGCTTTACTTATTTCCCGCAAAAAATCTTATTTATTCGTAAAATAATGCAGTTTAGGCGGCTATATAAAAAAATTTATTTAATTTTTAAATCCCGCAATTCCCAAACAAATTTCCAAAAATCCCAAAATTGAGGATTTTTATTATTTTCGACATTATTTCTTATTTTTTGCCAGTTGCAAAATAATATATTTGCAAATACTCAAAATTAATAATATTTTAAATTGATATTTCCCATCCCGCAACTCCCAAAGAAATTTCGAAAAATCCCAAAATTAGGGATTTTTAATATTTTCGCCATTTTTTATTTTTCACCAGTTGCAAAATAATATATTTGCAAATACTCAATATTAATAATATTTCAAATTGATATTTCCCATCCCGCAATTCCCAAAAAAATTTTGAAAAATCCCACAATTGCAGATTTTTAATATTTTCGCCATTTTTTCTTATTTTTCACCAGTTGCAAAATAATATATTTGGAAATACTCAAAATTAATAATATTTCAAAATGATATTTTCCATAAAAATAGTTGTATTTTAAAACGCTCTTTCACTTACAACAATTTTTGAAAACTTTTTTTTGCGAAAAGCTTTCAAATAGCTTTAAAAAAGGAATATAAATTTTTGTATAATTTCCAAATAGTTACCGCATTTTATTTACAAAAAAAAAACGGGGAAACCCGACTTTGTTTTACATTTTAAATGAAACTGCGTAAATTTTTTATATAAGATGCATTTTTTCAAAGCAATTTATGTTAGAAATATTGGTTTTAATTAAAAAAAATTATTTTGCAAGTCGGAAAATTTCTCATTAGCAGAACAGGTAAAAAAAAAATTTATTAAAAACTTTTTAAGTCGAATATCTGCCAAAGTTGGATAAGAAAATATGCTTGCAAAATTTCTTTTTTATTATATGTTCGTGTTTTACATAAGTCCTTGGAGTTTTGTGGCTAGCCTCCCGCTTAAAATTTTAAAACCAAAGTCTACATTTTATCTATGATGATGATGACCTTAATTGTCGAATGGGACTTTCCGTTTAGAAACTGCAGATTTTAATAAAAAAAACTTCCAAAATCCCCCACTGTGCGCCGATACATGTAGTATCTTTTCTTACAATTATTGCAACCCCATTACATACATATTAATTTTTCCTGCTGTACACTTTCATTTCATCATACTGCTGCTATCATCCTAAACACATCTGTTCTCTATATGTATGTAAACATTATCTGCTACAGAAAGTTTCTTCGGAGACTTACTTGAAAGCTAAATTAACCAAGATTTTTGTTTATTTGTTGTTGTTGTTGTTGTGTACAAATGGACAAAATAAATAGAATACGATGTCGTCGCAGATTGATTACTTTTAATTGATTTTAATTGTTTTGAATGCATAAACAAAGTTGAAATTAAAAAAGAATCTCTAAAATCTACACATGAGAGGGGGCTGTATATTTTTTATAACGAGACTTTATTAATGCAATCTAGATGACAGCGGGTGGCAAGTAATCCACAACTCAGATACAGATAGATGCGAATATTTTTAATCAATTCAAATCCAAAGTGATCGTATTTTTTATTTGTAGCAAATCGAAACCGCTCAACATAATACAGTTTGTTCAGCATTGAGTTATAATTAAAAAGGTATTTTCAAAAAAAAAATATAATATAAGTGAATAATTTCTCATTTACAACAACAACAAAAATATGAATAATTTATTCTTAAGTCTTGCGTGTATTTTGTGTGTATACTAAATTAAAAAAAAATTTTAAAAAATAATTTTTACCAATTGTATTTTAATGAAATTTTATGCAAACTGATTTTATATTCTAAATAAGTTAAATTTAAATTATTGTATATAAATAAGGAAAATAGTTAGTCATTATTCCTAATAGCAAATTAAATAAAAAGAAAGAAGAAGATTTTACACTGTGCAACAAAATGAAAATTTTAGAACTCTAATAATTGATTCTGTTGGAGGCAAACAAAAAAAAAATTATAGTGCTGTTTCGGAGCCTGGTTTTCTCTCTTTATTTTGCTCATTTGGGTGTAAACTACATTGTTAATTTAGTTTAACTAAACCAGAGTTTAAACCTTTAATGATATTTTTTAAGTTCGGGACTTATTCGGATTGAAAGTTATAATCTGTGTACAATTTTTGTTTAAACTAAATTTATATTTTAGCTAAACCAGAGCTTAAACTTGCACTGAATTATTACCTATTCAACAATTTCGGTCTTATTTGGATTTAAATCTTTCTTCTTTCAGCATATTTGACTTTAGACTATATATATATAATTTTGCTTAGTTTAAGTGAACCGGAGGTTAAACTATTTGGATTTAAATCTCGGTTCTTTTCGCATATTTGACTTTAAAATACATTACGAATTTAGATTAATTTAACTAAGCTGGTGCTTAACCTTCCATGACATATTTATCACTAAACATTTTTGAAGTTCGTACTTCTTCGGTTTTAAATTTATCGACTTTTTACATATTTATGTTTAAACTGCTTTTTGAATTTAGTTTAGTTTAAGGAAATCAGAGTTTAAACCTTCACTAATATATTAGCCTCTAAATATTTATAGTTTTAACTTTGCTCTTTGAAAAACTGTATTTATTTATTATTTAGGTTTAACTAATCCAGAGCTAAAACCTTCCCGTATATATTATCCACTACATATATATATTTTAAGTTCGCACTTATTCAGATTTAAAGCTCTCTTCTTTTTGATTATTTCACTTTAAACTATATTTTTTGTTTAGGTTAGTTATAGTAAACCAGAGCTTAATTGTTCATTCATTTTAAGTTCAGACTTCTTCGGGGTTAAAGCTCTTGTTTTTTTTTTGCAAATTTAAGTTTAAACTACATTTCTTATTTAGTTTGGTTTAAATTAACTAGAGTTTAAACCTTCACTGATAAATTAGCCTCTAAATATTTTTAATTTTAAGTTCGGAGTTCTTTGTATTTAAATCTATCTTATTTTTGCATTTTTAAGTTTAAACTACATTTTGAATTAAGTTTAGTTTAACTAAACTGGTGCTTAACCTTCCATGATATATTTATCATTAATTATTTTGTAAGTTCACCCTAATTCGGATTCAGAGTTTTAATTTAGTTTAAGTTTAAGTTAAGTTTAACTAAGCCAGAGGTTAAACCTTCACTTATATATTAGCAACTAAATATATTTTTGAAAATCGAATTTTTTCGGGCTTAAAGCTCCCTTGTTCAAACTACATTTCTAATTTAGTTTGGTTTAACTAATCTAGAGCTTAAACATTCCCTGATTTATTAGCCCCTACGCAGGGATAAGACTACCTGGTATGATTTCAAATTGACTAAAACCTATAAAAAAGAATGCTGACAGATTAACAAGGCACTTTAGCGCAGTTGACAGTTGAATTACATGTAGAAGCGAATTTGTAGTGACTTAAGGTCTTGAGGCTAGATGGTATTAAGTTTTTGTGAATATTTCTAAATTTAGAATCTAGATAAAGATTACATCTTTTGAAAATTTTCCGGCAAAAAAAACCAAATAAACTGATTTCAATAACACCGGATGAAGGTCATATTTACAAAAATATTTTAAAATATCTTACAGCCGTACAAGTTTATTGCTAAAATTAGAAGAAAACAAAAACTTAAAATCTTTCACGCATATTTTAAGAAATGAAGTTCACCATACAACACAGAGCCAAGTCCAACAATAGTTTTGGTATCGTATTTATTTAAGCATTTTTTCTATGTTTTCTTGTTTTTTGTTTTTTTTTCGAAGAGGAAATGAGATTTTATCTTGTGCTCTAAAGCGAACAAAAAACCGAAAAAAAATTAAAATTGTAAATATTTTTCTTGCCATATTTAACATATTTTCATTTCTTTTATTTATAAGTACAAACATCTTTTTTTAATCTTATTCGTACCCATTCATTTAACAATTGGTTGCATTTGAGTTTTAATTCCGCTTGATTTTTTTTTCCCAAAATTTTTGTCTTTTTTTTAGCAAAATAACAAAATAATATTAATGAATAAAACGAAAAAAAAAACACCTGTATTAGTGCACGCTACGCTAGAAAAGGGAAAGTGTATGAGTTCCACAGCTAAAATGACTCTTCTAAAAATGCTTATACATTTGGGGTATTCACACTGTAGTCATAAGTCATATGTCACACACCAAAATATAACAAGTGTGAACACCCCAATTGTATAGTCTTATTTAAGACTAGAAAGTTAAAAACCTGCTAAAAAATATATTTACAACTTTGCAAAAAATATTTTATACATACATACTTGCAAAGTGCGCATAATATCCGTAGCATAAAAAAAAGAAATATTTTGCGTTAAAAATAAAATTTTCTACAATATATTTCGTAGCAGAAACTACCTTAGTTTTCCATTTTTAGTGCAAATATTTTATCATATAAATATGAAAAATAGAAACAAAACTACCTAACAAGTATTCTAAGAAAAAACTATGTAAATATGAAATAATTGAAAATATGGCACGCATGCGCTGAAGTAAGAATGTACAAATGCGTTTTCAAGCTGGGATCCAGGGGAACCACAAATATTTAGTCACATGTTATTCCTGTGCGATAAATGTGAATTTAAAACAAATATATATACGCTTCGGAACTTTTTAGTAATTTTTTCCATTAAGTTATTAACGTATATTTTTTTGCATATTTTAAGTTTTCAGCATAATATTTGCATATTTTTGTTTTTTTTTTTAACTTTTGTAGCATACTCGTATTTGCTTGTTTTTCTTGAATATTTTGATTTATTTTTTCAGTTTTATATATATATACATATATATGTGTGTGTAGTTGTAAATATTTTGCATATTTTTAGTCGAACTAAATGATGTTTAATCAAAGAAATTATTTAATTATTCAGGCTTCAAGTTCTCATAATATAATTTTTTATTGAAATGGAAACTCCAGAAGCAGACCAAGAAATTTCTATTAGATTTTACGGAAACTTTGAGACCAACAACTAAAAAATTTTCAATGATATTTTCAAGTTTGGAAATTTTAAAATAATGAGTTTTTCCCGTCATTTTTAATTTATTTTAGGGCGTTTATAGTATATATTTCGAACTTTACTGCATATATCAGACAATATGCATATTTTTATATTTTTAAAACCTTAATTGCATACATTTTTACATAAGAGAATTAAGAAAAAATATATTGTTTTTGATTAGTAATTTTGCCAAATTAAAAAAAAGGTTTCCAAATTGATTTTAAATTTACTGTAATTAATTTTTACATTTTATTTAATTTTCCACATTCCCTTAATTTATTCCGAAAATATTTAGAGAGATTTAAAATATTTTTAATTCAGATCAGGGATCCATTTTTAGTGCATATTTTAAATTTTACAACATAATTTAGCTTATTTCGGCCTACAACGCATTTTTATTGTTTTTATTTACAACTTAGCCAAATTTTAATCATCAAAAAATTTTAATTTTTCTCTTATTAGCAGTTCACGAAAAATACACGCAGAAAATAATAGAGTTTTGGAAATATTTAAATTATTTAAGAGATTTTGAAAAATAAACATGTACGATAATATATTAATAAAAATTTAAGTCCAGGGGAACCAAAAAACTGTTTAGTTCAATTTCGATAATGCTGCTAAGAACCCCTGTATGTGCATGTGAATTGATATTATATATGTACGTGTGTACAATGTACATGATAACTCATTTCTTCTTGGTAAGAAAATTTAGTAGAAAATTGTATTTGAATGATCCAACACAAATTTTACCAAACAAATAAAATACTTATTATGCATACACACACACATAATCTGTTAGCCGATGTATTTTTAAATTAACGTACACACCGGCTCCGTTCGTAAAAATGTTTATTTTTACTTCCGACTTAGTTTCTGCCTCAACCATAACAGCGGCTGATTTTATTATACTTATTAAGCAACTGTGTTCAGGAAAGTGTGACCATCTTTTGAATTAATGTAAAGCTATGTTATACGTCTTAAATTCAGGTATTGATTTTTAATTTCATATATCAATTTTATTTTATATAAAAACTCGGTTTTAATTACTAAGTGCAGTTTTTTCCATCTTATGTTATGTGATTTTGAATGATTATTCGCCTTGTTCAAAGTGGCGCTTCAAACTGAACTTAAGGGCCAATAATTAAGTGCTGATTTATATGTCATTTAAGTTTAAATGTTATTTATATACAAAATTGAATTTTCACTGCAAAATTAAGTCATCATTAAATAACCAACATTGTGCATTTAAATACTACATAAGTTTTACGAATTTCCATATGTTTTTGACTGCTTGTTCTTCTTATTTAAAACAAAGCTAATAAAAAAAATTGTGGTTGCTGACAAGTTGCATACACCTTTCGGTTTTTTTGTAGCTGTTATCATTTTAATCGTTCTGGAATTTTCTGTTATTCTCTTAAAACAATTCAGCAGTTCTTAATTATTCTTAATTTTAACTAAAATAAAAATACATATTTTTTGCATTTTACTTTATTTGTTCTAGTCAGCTGTTCTGAAGGGAAATTTGTGGGAAATTTTTTATGTTACGTTGTGCTACCAAGTTCTCAATACAATTAGATAAGAACAATTACATACGATTGGAAAACAGAAGTAGCACTTAAATGCAACATTAATTTAAATGAAAATTAGCTGAATGAGTATTTAAATATGAAGTCAATTATTGGCCCAAAGTGTTAGTGAAAAAAGCTCATGTATGGTTTGATGTAAAATTCAATATGACTTTTAATAAAGAGATATTCTTCGAACCATCATTTATATATGCGTCAAATCATTTGACTATGTTTCATTTTAAAAACTGATTTTCCTCTTTTTAGAGGAAATTTGCAATTTAATATATAAAATAAAATAAAAAAATCTAAATTTATACGCATTGTAAAACAATTTATAAATAAAATCTATATGCGCTATTTTGCATAACATCCTTAAGGACAAAAAACCAAGACGAAGAATTTCAGTAAATACAAAATTATATATGTATAAACGTTAACCAATTTATATGGCTTCCATACATTTTAATCATTAATTAAGATAGCTTATATGGTCACACTGTTTGCAGCTGTTTTGACGTGCGTGGAAAACGAAAGCAACAACAACGAAATTAGTTTAAGAAAAAAATTTTGTTGTATTTTCTTCATTTTATTTTCGTTTTTATTTCTGTTTTATCTCTTGCCTAATTCACATTATTTAATTGTTAAAAAAACTTAAAATAACGCAGAATAATTTAAACAGATAATCTATAATTTGGCTCTAGAAGTTCTCGCTCTCTCTGAAACTTTTATGTACTTAAAAACAAAAGTCAATTTTATACAAAATTATTAACCAGAAAATGTATTTGTGGGACCTTAGCAAAAATTAAAAGTATTTTAATGATGCAATTAAAACCGTATTTGTTAATAAAATAAATAGACAAAAACAAGTAAAAACTAAAAATTGTCTGTGAAATTTCCATATCGTGCAAACGAAACATTGCCAGAATTCTATTTGTGTCTGTGTACTTCCATGCGCTTTTATATTTTTCGGTCGCGCTGTTTATTACATATTAGCAATTGATTACTTTATCGGCATAAACTTTTATATATTTTTCTAAAATTTTGTTAAAATAAATTGTGTTACAATGTCATCGCTAAAGTTTGTTATTCGCACCATCCGTCGAGCCTGTTGTGAATCGAACATTTTAAAATGTCAATTTGGACAACAGCGACCAGTTCAACAACGGGCCTAGGTTCACCTCAAAGTAATTTGAGTCAGCAAAAGCAACAGAGACTTTCGGAACAACGCAAGTCTTCTAGCTCTTTACATAGTCATCTCCAACAAAATCCTAATCACAAGACTCAAAGTTCTCCCGGCAGCTTAACAAATATTTTAAGCGGAGGTCATCTCGTGCATTATTTACCCAGTGGAGGTCAAACAGCACATTCCAATAACGCTATACATATTGGCGTGGCAGTGGGAGCTGCCTCTACTTTGGCATCTTCGATTATACATCATAGTTCCGGTAGCAGTCAAAGCAATAATAACAACAGCAGTAACAGCGGCTGCGGCAATTGTACTTATCCACAACAACGTCATAGTCTTTCGCAATCTCAGATTTTAAGCTACTCACCACCAAATCCCAATAAGGTAAGTGTGTTTGTTGTTTTTTTTCCATTAATATACTTAAATTTTATTTTTAATTTTGGTTTCTACGAAAACTGGTTTTAAGTTTAATTTTTTAGAAGCTGTGTGTTTAATTTTGAGTTGGTGATTTTCTCTACTTATTTTTATAAAGTCTTTATGTACTTTATTTTTCTTTTTAACCTTTTTTCAGTTTATCCGTAAAACATTTGCAACCGCAATGATTGTTATGATTTTTTTTTTGTTAAAAACTGTGTTTTAATTTAGTTTTTTTATAAAGACTTTAAACTTTGTACACCTTGACCCAGTTTCGCAAAACTATGTATGTATAAATTACAAATCAAGGGAATACATTAATGCAGCTGATGATTTCGTTTGCTTTTCCTAACTTTTAACTATCCATGTAAAAACAAACACAAACAAACAAAAATTAATATGTACATATGTATTTTATTGGGCAAATTAAACATTCCGATCGGAATGGTTTCAATTTCGTAATTGTATTGTAGGTAAGGTTAGGTTTGGCAGGTTGATGGGAAGGGAAATTAGATTCCAGCTTAGATTCCTTTTATTTTGATTTTACATTGATAAAGCTTTGGGTATAAATGTTTGAATTGTTTTTATTAGCAAAGCTCACTTTAAGCTATTTTTATTAACATGTACTGATTATTTTACTAACGCTCCTAAAAGTATGCATGGTTTTCATCAATTTTTTACAAATAAAGCTGGTCGAAAAATGCATTTTCAATTCCATTTTTAATTTTAAAATTGGTTTGATTAAAATCAAAATTTTAGTATTTCGTTTTCTAAAGACCAATTGCACTTAGGATCGGAATTGAGCTCTATGACTTGGCTACTGTATGTAAATGATATTAATTCTGCCGCACTTAATTAATGAATTAAACTTTCAGTCGTTTTAATGCTCTGCAGCCAAATTAAAACGCATTCATATTTGTTAATATTTATATAGGCTAAAGATCTTAAACGTTAATAATCCGAGAAATATTAAATAGACATTGTTAACATATTTCAAGCAACAAAGGAAAAATTTAATATCTTAAAATCCCATTAGATTTCAGCTACACGGCTGAATAGAACAAACGTTGTTTTCTGTAGAAGCCACTAAACCTCGTCAGTATTCATGTGTAAATGCTTTCTCTACTTCTTAGGTAGCTCTGTTGCACGTGATTACATTCGTATACCATTTATACATATTTCGAATGCAAATAGAATACGAGACTTCTCATTACTAAATTGATGTTAGCTGGTGACTTTTTTTATTATAGCCTATATAAATAGCAACAAATATCTATATAAATAAAAATGAAATGATGTTCGTTGCTAAGCGCATCACTCGAGAACGGCTGGACCGATTTCGATAATTTTTTCTGTTTATGGTTAGAAATATTCCGAGAATGGTTTTTACGAAAAAAAGACGTGTGGCACTCGGGGAATACCGCGGTAAAGATATTTTTATCAACTGGAAGTGCCCCATACAAAGAAGCGGCACCATAGTCCCCCCAGGTAAAAAGTGCTTTACCTTAGTATCATATGTCCTTCTCCTGGTTCTAAGCTACCTGCCCACCAATATTCAGCCAAATCAGTTCAGCCGTTCTTGGGTTATAAATAGTGTAACTAACACGACTTTCTTTTATATACATATATAGATATATCTGCTTATGGGGCTGTGCACATATTACGTAACGCTGTTTTCAGAGATTTTATATCCCCCTCCCCTTCGTAACGCTTTTTAATAATTTTTCAGTGCAAAATTTCCAATCCGTATCAAATCCTTAACCCCCCTTGGAGCGTTACGTAATATGTGCACAGCCCCTACTCGACCACACTTGCTAATTTGGAAACACTTAGCCAAGACACACTTGTGTTTAGTCGAGACACAACGTCTTAGCAAATACACAAACCACCTTTGAGAATTCCCGAAAACTCGGACAAAAATCCACTCAAAATCCCGGAAATTTTCCCGGGAAAAGTGGCAACACTGGAAATTTAAAAAATTTCCAAAGCGGCAACACTGTATAGTCATCATACATAGACTATACAAGAAAGAAGTTTTCACTTCAAAAAGCAAAAGACTTAAGGTACGGTCACATTGGGGAAACATTTGCTTCAAATATGTTGGTTCGTGTTTAACAAAAATTAAAGTAAATAAATACACAACTTGTTTTGTGTTCACACTAGGCACATTTATTTTCCCATTTTGTTTGATGAAACAGCTGTCGAACAACGGCAGGTGCTAACATGGGAAAACATATTTTCCCGGTGGTCACACTTGAACAAATATTTTCCTTAACAAAATATTAGAAAAAACTACCAAAAAACATAAATTTGTTTTTTAACAAACATTTCGTTGCTAATGATTAGTTTCTGCAGTTGGGCAACAAAAAAGTAATATTAACAAAATATTTTTGCAAATTGCACAAAAAATATTACTTTCACGCTTATTCCATATTTCGTCGTCAATTTTGAGACAACACCGATTTGTACATTTCAACACAAGTAATAAGCAATTTTGTTTTGCGAAGTGTGATTTTTCGCGTTTTTACCATTTATTTTTATTTTAACAGTTTTGCGATTTCCGATTAATTTATGTGCAAGTTTGTGTGTTTGTAAGTTTTTCGTTAACAAGATTTGCAAATTTTCGCCATATTCTCGATTTAGGAAGAATTGTTTTGCATTCTTTAATTCTTTAGCGTTTTTTCTTTAATATTATGGCTTTATTGATATTTAATAATTTTTTCGCAAGTTGTCGCTTTTTCGCGAAATTTGCAATTCTGCCAAACTAATTTTTTTTAACAGTTTTGCGATTTCTGATTAATTTATGTGCAAAATTGTGGGTTTGTAATTTTTTCGTTAACAGGATTTGCAAATTTTCGCCATATTCTCGATTTAGGAAGAATTGTTTTGCATTCTTTAAAGCTTTAGCGTTTTTTTCTTTAATATTATGGCTTTATTGATATTTAATAATTTTTTCGCAAGTTGTCGCTTTTTCGCGAGATTTGCAATTCTGCCAAACTTCTTGCCTGTTTTTAATTTTTTTTTTGTTTTTATTTAATTTTGGCTTTTTAAAAATATTACAATTTATAGAGATTTTTCGCTTTTCTCGCAGAAGGAAGCAACATATTTTTTTAAAGTTTTTATCAGCCAGCAGCAGTAGTAGTTTTAGAGAATCACGAGGCATGCCGAACAAAGCAGCCAAAAAAATATCAGCCGTAAAAATCTTTTATTGAAGCATTTTGTCTAAAGGTAGATATTTTTTATTTGACTCTGTTTGTTCTTACAAAAATTTTGTAAGATCTAATAATTGTTTTCCCAAAATAAATAAAAATATTTGCCTTTTAGTGGTCACACTTTGTTCACATTAGACACATTTTTGTTTGGAAGCAAATAATTTTGTTTGCCATTACACAGCTGTTTTGCTGTTTCCCTCTAATAAATATTTTATGGTCACACTACAGCAATCAAATATTTAATATTTTTCATCAAATGTTTCCCCAATGTGAACATACCTTTAGGAAACAAACTTAGTGTCAGGTTTTTTCATTTCAAAAAACAAAAGACTTAAGAAACAAACGTTTCAAAATTTCTTGATTCGGTCGCCTCAAAGCCCGCGATAGAAGCTAAATAGCTTAAAAAGTTGGAAAAGTTTCCTGGAAAATTTGAAAATTTGGAAAAACAAAATTTGTTGTTTTCTACGGGAATTTTAAAATATCGGTAGAATAGTGACGAAAAAATTTACACATAAGCAAAAGTTTTTTACAGATATACAAAATTATCACATACAAATTCATTGAAATTTCGGCGGAACAACGTCTGTCGGGTCAGCTAGTTAATTAATAAAAAGCATTCAGTTTAAAAATCTTATCTTCTACTATATACTTTTTGATAATTTTCGAATATAAAATATATGAACATATTCTAAGAATATAACAATAGAAGTCCACGATAATGTACACATATACACACATACTCGTATACAAGTATTATCTAATTTCCAAATTTGTAACTACAAAGTATCTATTTTTAATTACATTTTGGTCTTCCTAATCACATGCATGTTTGATACACTCATATGTATGTATTATTTTTCTCTTTAGGGATCATTTTATAGCATTCAGAAAACAAAAAAAAAAGAAAAACTTACTTCAATGTACATTCATGTGCATATATCGTCACCTAAAACTTTTTAAAGTGCTGTAATGGGCTGATATTGATATTGAACAAATACATCAGTTCAATACATGTTATTTTTATTTTGAAAAGTAGATATAAACGTCAAAACAAATCAAAATGTGGAGGAAACCGAAAAAAATGGTCTAAATCAATTGATATCAAAATTGTTGTAAACTTTTTGATTATTCCTTTTTTTTTTTTGATTTGCCATCATCGAACTCAAAACGACATGAAATTGCATATTTGCAGTATTTATGTATATATTTTGATAAAAATATAAATAGATTTAATTAATTCTTTACATTCTTATACCCCGTCAACATATTGATTTTATTCTACCGTAAAAATATCGAAATGTTAACTACGCCATATCCCGTTTCTAGTAACTGTATGCAATGCACATAAAAATCTGTCTTTCATTCAAATATTTATATTGTAGTCATTAAACTTAAAATAAACAAAAAATCCCCCCAATTTGTCGGTATCTATTATATTTGACTGTTTAGATTTTGCGAAAAATCGTTAAATATACATACATATGTATATTAATTTTTAATTCATTTTCAATATTTCACAATATTGTTGACTACAAGTACATTTGAAGATTGATTTATATATTTTTCACACTCAAGACCATAAAAGAGTAGTCTCACTTTTTTTAAGTCATATTCAGCATTTACGTAGGAAAGCATAACGTCACTTTTTATTTCAAAACACACACGGTGATCTGTGATTATTTTATAAATAAATTATTTGATAGTTAACGCTCTGTTTATCCATAACAAATTATTTTAAAAAAATTCAAGATATCATTTGAGCAACCTTCGCATTTAATCACTCATTACGAACGCATGCATATTAGGGGTATAACCATTTTTTGGCATAGTAGCATGAGGTCAACCATGTCCTAGTAACCACGAAAATCATAATCTTTTGTAATTTTTCTCAAAAAAGTTCACGCACCAATTGGGTTTTCTAAACAGTTATTATATTAAATATTCATAATTTTATACGTTTTTTTTTATTAATTTTTAATTTTTTTTTCGTTAAAAAAGGTTAAAGATACGTTTTGGTTTGCGGAAAACTCTCTAAATATTAATGAAATTTCATACTTGAGCTTTTTTTTGTCTTAAATAAGCATACATATCTTTAATTTTTCTTAACCAAAAACAAAATTAAAAATTTTCAAAACTTCATCGCGGTTGGTGTGTGAACTTTTTTGACCTTAGCGAAAAAATAAATATACGCTCCCTTATAGTTTATTGTGATCTATCGGACTGTGCTATGCCAATATTGATATTTTAAAAAATTGTTAACAAGTTATATCCCTAATGCACATGAGTATGAGAGGCTTTTCATATATGTATGTATTTCTTACGAGCGCTACGCAATCATGAGTAAATACGAACACCGCTTAAAAGTAGAGCGTAGTGTCTTTAGAGTCTTCTAGATAAAAGTCCATTATTTTTTTTCTTTTTAATTTTTTTTTATGTATAGAAGCAGCCTTGATCTTTGAGAGTGAGTTTTTAGGATAGAGCTTAAGCGTAGTGGCAAAATCAGTTAATCTGAATATACATAAATTTAATCGAGTACTAATTGTGTCTGCTGTTTCCAAGTTATAGCTTAAGCCATGCAAAATTGCGCCATACTGAAGAATAAAAATGGCAGTAGTTTTATAATATTTTGACAGCTATAGTGCAATGCAGTAACTTTTTTAACAATTCGATAATTGTTAAATTTACTGACAATTATTGCGATTTACAGTAACAATTTTGTTATTCACTAATTGCTTCTTAACAATATCGTTATATGTAATTTCATTTTATGTGGCATCTCTAACAAAGTAGTATAAGAAAAGCAAGAAGAGGAATAAACAATTTATTTATTAAAAATTTTTCTCTTCAATTTATTTTTGGAATTTAGAGAAATGAATGTTAAGTTGCATGTCTAAATAATGATAATATTATTATTTATGATAATATTATTATTTATTTAAAGATTCTGTATGTTTTTATATTGTTTTAAACCAAAAATATTTATATTCTTGGCATAACAATGGTGCTACGATTATACAGCTGACTTATCTATTTCATAGCTACCGAAAAATTAGGTCTGTTCCAGCTGACTCCACACAAGTTCGGACTAATGAGTGGAAACTCAAAATTTACTCTCTCGAACTATAAAAATTGTTCAAAGCATCTGGAACGCAAAAAAAAACACAATTTTAAGTCCCAACATTTGAATGGTGCTAACTTATAAATTTTAAAGTTATTTTGTAAATAAAATTTTTATATTAGTGATTTTAAACGCCTAAAACGCATAACATGATAAATATACAATTCCATTATGCGCAGCAGCTGTAAAAATATAGACCAGACTCCATAAATTGTTCACTGATCTGTAAAAAAAAAAAATTTTACAAATGTACTTACAACTTCTAGTTTCTTAGGAAAAACTTTCATTTGATTTTTAATAAATTTTTAAATAATAATTAATTTTTGCTCTGTTTGCAAATTTTCTGATTAATATTTTCTGTTTCATATATAAACAAAAAAAAAAACAGCTGATTTTTTAATTCTTGTCCGAACTTAGTCAAAAAGTCCGTACAACTTTGTACAGGAAATGAAAAAAAATTACTCTCATTCGCTAACTCATTGGGTAACTTTGTGTAAGTTCGGACTGTTTTTTATGCACCTGGAAGATATGTACCATGGTGGAATAATAAGGTGCGCGTAAGAATACAACAATAAAAAACGTAATGCATTTTGTTTGTGTAAAATTCATTCAAAATTGTCAAAACAATGCTGTATACAAAACAAAACAAAAGTTGTTTTGTATGTATTTATTGGTTATGCAAAAACAAAAAGCATAACGTAAACAAAAATATTCATGATGGCGGCCAAAAATGTAAACAACTTTTGACAAGACCGAATTAACTTACCATATTTTTGCAGATTATTTAACTGTCAAAACACAACCCTACAAAAAACCATATTCCTTCTTGCGCACACCTGATTATTCCACCATGATATGTACCTATTATTGTCGTTACCTTACCGATAGTAAAAGTGTTACTGAATATCAAATTCGATAAATTTTCGTTATATGTATATATTAATTTTACCGATACGATTATCGTAATAAAAGTTACTGAATCGCCACAACTGTTTTTTTTTTTTTTTTATTTATGGGAGTACATGTTGTTGTGTTACGAAAAGTGGTTAATTGTCATCCTTAAAACGGATAATTCACAATTAAGATAACTAAATCTCTGATCGGCCACCTAAAAACTCACTCTTAGCCTCTCAGTAAAATATTGGTTTTAGAAAGAAAATATACATATTTCCACCTTTTTCCCCTAGCATGAAACCGCGCCTGTGTTAAATGTCGGCCTAAAAATTCATTAGTATTTTAAGAAAAATATTTAAACTAGCAATAATCAACTGCAAACAAACGTAACTAAAATTAAAGACATCATGTAGCCCTCTTATTATGCATATAATTTAGTTAATAAGTTTAAAATAAACTAAGCTTTTAAATTTTTTACATACATAGCATATATTTTATTGCATCGGCAATGAAAGTTTCGATTCTAATTTCTATAAAAGCTTTTTTTTATTAAAAATCAATGGCCACGAAAATATTGTTTACTGCGAGCACAAAGCTTAGTTTGAAGTATAGATATTAAAAGAGAACGAAAAATAATTGTATAATCGCTTTCAGAAAAATTAACCCGTTTCTTATCGTCTCACAATTTATATGTGAATTGAGTTTGCAATGAAATTGTTAACAAATCTTACCAAACAATGCGGTAAACTTTTAAGGAAGAACTCTCAACCAAGAAGGTCCACCTTGATCTCTTTACTCAACTCTCAGTGTAATTATTAAGACAAGGCCGGCCTATTTATGCAGTTGTCACTAACATTTAAGAAATATTAGATTGTCTTTCAAAGTCATACTTTTAAATACATATTTTATTTTAGGTTAAACCTAAATTGTGATGACATAAGAGTAAATAGAATATTATTTACCAACAATATTGAATTTCTTGATAACCCCATGTTGTTTGTTTGTTTGAAGAAAAAACAAAATTAAGCAGAGATAACAATATTATTTTTGCTTTAATTATAAGACAATAAAATTTTATGCACTACTCTGCCAAATGAAAAGTTACTGAAAGAAAAATACGTACGCACACATACATACATATTAAGTGTGTTCGCGAGTACGCAAAAGTTTTTAATATTTTTACTTACTGAACTTTGCTGCATTTTACAAAATTGCGTTTGTTTACACAAAATACAGTAAATGAGAACAAAAATTAACAGCATAAAGTGACAGTTCTTAATCGAGTACTTGCAAATTTTTACTACAGAAAATTTTCACAGTAAAGTTTAGTAAAACAAGAAAACATATGATTCAAAATGTAAACGAACAAAAAGTGTGCAATTTATGACAAAAATATTTAACAAAATAAAAATTAAAGTAAAAATTAGACAAAACTAAGTTGTTATTTTAATTCTTTGGAGTTGTGAAAGTCTAAAGTATAAAGGCCTCATTAAGGCCCAACTATAATATGCATATGCTAGCTTAAGTCAGCTTAAGCAACTGTGCGAATACATGTAAATCGTATGTGGCAACTATAATGAACTTAAGCAAAATTTTCGTTAAGTTTTATGAAACGTCATTTGCTTAAGCAAAGTGCGAAACTGAACGCACATTCCGTACGGAATCAGCTTTTCTACTAATACATACATACATATGTATGTTTGTACGTAAAAATAAATTAATTTTGAAAATGGAAAAAGAAGACGAAATAGTTTACATATAAAATTTAATAGAAAATGTGGAAGAAAAGAAGTGTCTGTACACGAAAGTGACATTTCATATATTTTATTTAACATATTTTATTTCCACTAATGTATATTTTAGTACTTTTGCCCTTAAATAAAATAAATACTACAAAGTACATAATTTCGGTTGTATCTTTTCTTATTATTAGTAAAAATAATAATATACATACATACATACGTATATTTTAGCTTATTTTTTTTTAATTACAATCGTTTTATATACATTTTAGTACAAGACTCAATTTGTTTAGGATAAATAAGAAGATACAAATTTTTCGAAAAATATTTATGCTACATATGTGTGCAATTATGACTACTTAAATTTTAAGTCGCATAAGTACATTATAGCCACCTAAAAGTCTCTGCAAATTTGCTTAAGCATTTGACAGACTTTTCGTTCAATTTTGACATTAGCTTAAGCCAGCTTATGCATATTATGGTTGGGCCTTTAGTCTTGACTTTTACTTTCTGTTCTGTTTTGTGCCGTTCTGTTGTTGAATTTTTGTAGTTAGAAGTTCTGTAAAAAAGGTATCAGCTGTTTCTTGCAGAATATACATAGCCCAATATACAAATATTATCGGCGGCGGCGGCGGTATTCACAAATTTAAAACGGCGCTTCGTCTTAATTATCAGGTTGAATAATTTTAAAGAAAATAAGTTAAAAACGTTATTTAATTAAAAAAAACTCTACTCCTATAAATTTTTCATGAATATAGTTTTTTTATATAAAAAATCATATTGTTTTTAATGTGCTTTAAGTCGATGGCGGCGGTGATAATAAAAATTTATCAGCGTTACGCGGCAATTTTGAACTGATCGGTTTGGTTTCTTGAAACAAGCAGCTGTCTCTTGCTGTCACTTAGAACTGTAAGTAAAATTCTGTTTTCAACAGAATGGTCCGTAACAGAACGGAACAACTAATTGAAAATACATGTTTTCCATTAATATAAAAAACGAACAGCTGATACGGAACAGAACAGAATGTCAAAACTAATTCCACCTTAAGTTTTCCAGTAATATGATTTCTTAAAAAAAACACATTGTTAAGAAAATTCAAAAGTTTTTTTATTTAATGTGAAGTACAATCGATACAATTAAGTTCCAAATAAAACGTCATTCAAATGGCCTCAACGACTTCTTCTGCAGGAACGAATTCGATGAACCCATGAATAGCAACTTCAATATTGAGTTGTAAAGTTTGAATAGAGTTTAGTTTTTCTCGAAAGACAAATGACTTCAAATAACCCCACAACAAATCACAACATCTTGGAGGCCATTCAATATCACAATTTCTTAAAATAATCGAATCTCCAAACTTTTCTCTCAATAATTCAATCGTTGCATTTGCTGTGTAGCCCCGTCTTGTTTTAACCAAATGTTGTCAAGATCAACTTCTTCCAATTTCGGCCTCAAAAAGTTGGTTATCATCGATCTATACCGCCAGGTTGTGGTTTGAGACAGTCCCAATTGTTGAGAACGTCTTGGAATCGACAAATTGCGGTCTTCAGAAACACTTGACTGAACGGCAGCAGTATTTGCATTACTTCGAGCGGTTGTTTGTCTTATTGGCACTTGAACATTATGTAAAGAAAATGTGAGCTCAAAATTTTCAACAATTCGACGAATAGCGAGCACACTTGGACGATTATAACGACCATAAAATGGCAAAAGCGCACGAAAAGTTGCAATTAGAGAACGATTATTTTGATAATAAAACTGAATAATTTGTAAACGTTGTTCTTGCGTATATCTCACCATGATGAAATTGCAAACACTACTGAATACAATGAAAAACAAATGACAGATCATGACATATTACAAATGGCCGAAACGTCACTTCAAAATATATCATCCCTATTGAAAAACCTTTTACTTGGGTACTTAGTAATGCACTGCTTTTTAAGATGTTAATAGCAAAAACAAATATTCATGTACTTTTGAATAAATTTAAACACACACAAATATGCAAAATCAAATAAAATAAAAAAAGAAGAAATGGCAAAAATTACATAGATTAATTTGGTTATATTTTTATTAAAATATTTGTGTTATAAAAAGTATTCAATCGAGTACCGATGACTAAATTGTTCAAATATCCAAAAATATAAAAATTTTTCAACACACAATTTTTTTGGAGAGTAAATTTTGCTGCTTACTCAGTAATTAGTCTTTTACTGAATTTGACTGTAAAAGTAAACAAACGGACCCATTAACACAGAAACAATATGTAACAGAAAGAATGACATACATATTAAACCTAATGCTGATTTTTAATATGTATTATATAATACTGATTTGTACGATCTAAATCTTTTAAAAACTCTTTTGTCTGATTAGCAAACAACTAAAAATTTTTATGTACGTGTTTGCACATTCAGTAAATAAAAATTTTATTATTTATTTTTAATATTTTTGCAAAATTATATTTAAACACTAATGAAACAATATCGAAAACTTGAACCAAAACAATTCAACTGGATCGTTGTTACTAGATACTGACAGTATGCCTTAAACAAAAGAAGTATTAAAATGCAAATTAATATTCATATTTATTCACTGAAATGTGATAACAATGCAGGCGCACTTTCCAGATACCCTTTAACATATACTCGTACTTTCTAATTAAATAATATTTTTATTACAATTTCTTATTTCAATTTTAAGTCGAGCCAAAATCAATGAATTCATTTTATGCATACGAGTACATAAATTTTACGATTTTCGAAGACCTGCAATAGTAAAATGGCGAGAAACTTTAGGAAAATTTTCATTCAGATTAAATGCGCTTTGATCCAGTTCTAACCCCATTTCAAATTGTTGGTTGTTACACAATCGTCATTAAATATGTTAAACTTTCCCAGTATGTATGGAAATATTTAGCTAAGGAAAACCTGTACTACTATAGTCGGTGTCAATTAATTCACTTTATTAATATTTTATTTCTTTACAAGATAAATAAATACCTTTTTTTTGTATATTAATTGTAATGCAATTGAAATTTAATTGTGTGAATTTATACTTTGTTGTTCTAATTGTACATGTTTTAAATATATAAAATATGTATGAGGTTTTAAATTAATGAGTTTTAGAAATTGATAAATATTTATTAAAATGTGTAAATGCAATAAATCGGAAAGAATAGTTAACAAAGTCTTGTTAACTATTCGAGTGTTTATTTAACCCTTTAAATATGCATAGATGGTTCATGTCATAACTCAAAACTCTTGCAACGAACATTTTGTATAAAAAGTTGTAATTTTTCACTTTTAATAATTGACTTTCAAATGTGTTGCTCTATAATTCCAAGCAAATGCTTTCGATTCGAATCCTTAGCTGTTTGCCTCATATCAAACCCAACCCGATAACCAACTTTTGGCTGGACTATCTTACGTTTAAGAAATCGATCCCACTTAAAATTTTGTATTCCGCTTTCTCCCATTTTTCTAATTTTAAAATCTATAATTTGGTATTTGTGTGCAGAAAAATTAAAATTTAACTAGCAAAGATACAAACCAAAAACTTTAGTCGTGGCAATTTTGCAGATAACAGAGCACTGTTAAACACTTAACAGTCGTAGCAAAACTTGTTGAAACTCATTAAGGATAAAGCAGTGTGACTATAGTGGACAATAGGTGATATATAAAAATATCCCCAGTATATATAAATTGTTAACCACATTTTTCTGCTGAAATATTTTTATATGAAAATTTTCCAAACTTCCTTTCCTGTACACGCTAGTGAACTACCTGGACCACCATTTGTCTATATCAGGGGTTCTCACCAAATAATAAATCTAAAATACAAACTTATAATATTTTTGAAAACACTGTCTTTTGGGCTCTTCACGCGGACCCCTTGTATGGTTGCTGCGGACCCCCAGGGTTCCACGGACCACCATTTGAGAACCGTTGGTATATATGTAGTGGAATGTTCCTATACATCACCACTTTTTCATAATAACAAAAAATCGTTACCCTAAATGAATTTAATTAACTTTTACTACGAATGTCTGGTGTTAAACAGTACAATATTGGATCGAGTAAAAATTTTGGTTTGCATCTTTGCTAGTTAAATCAAAATTTATCTTCTCAGAAACATAAATTTAATATAGAAAAAAAATTTTTAAAACACGAAAAAGATCAATATTTCTAGCAACAATTAATAACAATTTAATTTTCGACAAAATTGATGATAAACAGAGATGTGCGTGACCACTGAAGAAGTGATAAAATTTGTTTGGCCAACAGGTAGTTCAGATGTCGTGATTCCGCTTAACTTTATATAGAAATAATATATGTACCTAAGAGTGCACCGATCAAACTTCGTTCATATATTTTTGCCAAAAAATTGTTCTTTTTACGTCAAAAATTTCCGAATTTTCTATTTCTGATGCTAAAACAAAAATTTTTTTTTTTTTGTAAAATAGTACGATCAAGTAAATAAATCTCCTTTGTGCTGTATTATTTATTTGATATATCTATAAAGGTTGTTTTTATAGAGGTATTGAACTTTAAGTTGGCAATACTTTTGCAACTGACGGCCATTTTGTCAGCTGTCAAGTGCTTTATGTTTAGTTTGGTTTGGCATTTCAATATGAATAGACTGCCGCTTGAACAATGCCACTGTATTTTGAAAATCGTGGTTCTGTTCGAAATACGCATCGCGCCCTACGTCCATATTACGGTGAACATAATCGTCCATTAGAGCAATTAATGCGATAAACTATGGAACGTTTTCGTTCCTCAATCTTCAAGTGTATGTTGAGACACAGTTACATCCAGAAAAACTGACTGTTTGGTGTGCTTTATGGGCTGGTGGAATCATTGGTTCGTACTTCTTTATAAACGATGCTGGTCAGAACGTGTCAGTCAATGGGTATCAACAAGACGGCGCAATATGTCACACTACTCGTGCTAAAATTGATGTATTGAAAGCAACGTTAGGTAACCGCATAGTTCCACGTTTAGGACCCGTGAATTGCCCTCCAAGGTCGTGTGATTTTACGCCCCTAGACTATTTTCTGTGGGAATATGTGAAGTCGCTAGTTTATGCCGATAAGCCCGAAACGATTGACCTCTCGGAGGACAACATTCGGCGCGGTATTGCCGATATACGGCCACAAATTTTGAAAAACATCATCGAAAATTGGACCTCTAGATTAGACTACGTCCGAGCCAGTCTTGGCGGTCATATGCCAGAAGACTATCTTTTGAATAAAGTAAATTTCATGTCAATTTAAAATATTCATCTTTATTTTATTCGATATGAAAGTTCTATACGTCTATAAAAAACACCCTTTATATATAAAAAAAATGTGTTTGTATATTTGCATATTTCTTTGCTTGTGAGACCGATCTTCAAGATGATCGTAGATCCGTAGTACGACGTAATAGTAGTTTCGCAAAACATTTAGAAAAGCCGTTTTTAAAATATATATATGTATAACTTTATTTTCATAATAAAATTATTGTTTTTAATTGTCAGTCCGATAAACCAATAATGAGGTAACGATGTGTCACAACAAAATATGTAAAAACACTGTATCTACATAAATAAAATATTCTTTGCTCGCTTTTACAAATTTTTCGAATGCTTCTAAATTTTTATGTGAACTTCTCAACAAGACGTGGTGCCTTATTAAATAATTCGATATCGAATAAAATTTAAATAAATAATAAAATAAATAAATGAGTGTTCATTAAATATCTAATACCGTAATTTGCACCTTGAACCCACACTAAGTAGAAATACTTAAGTATGTAACTTTATTTAAATTAAATTAAATTGAATTTTTTTGCCGCGTACTGTCGCCTCAATATGATGAATGAACAAAAATATCTTCAACAATTATGTCTGTCATTTTTTTTTTTTTTTGGAAATATTGTGACCATGGTTTTGTCGCTATACATCTAAATTGCAACACTTTGAGGTCACATTCTGTCTGTGGTCCGTTATTAACGATACATTTTTTTAGAGAATTCGGTCAACAATTATTGCAATCAATTGGTTTTTCAACTAGATACAATCAAAGTTTTTTTAAGTTAATTTCTACCGTGTTTTTTTTTTTTTTTTACTTGTTGTATGTATTTGAACTTGGTTCATATTTATCGTTTATAGTTTCATTTGACCTACATATGTATGTAGATGCATATGTACACATGTATGTACATACGTATGTATTTTTTGGTCATAAAAATCATAAATCAATGATGGAGAAAATGTTTTTGATCAGTGATCTTTTTTTTTATGTATAAAGTTCATTTAATTCAATTAACTTACAAATGATTGATTTAATTTTCCCCCACCTCCCACCCCACCTTTAATTGTAAAATTGTACGTCTGTAAGATAAAAGTTTTTTTTTTTGACATTTAATAAAGGCTGAACACGAACTATTTTTTATTTATGTATACGAGTACATATATTTATTTGATTACCAGTATAGGGAAAGGAGAGAAAATAAATGGATGTGACATCTAAATTATGGTAAAAGCAAACAACTTTTGGTTGCTACTGTTAATCACGGATTAGATAAATTACATTTTTATATTTAAAAAGAAAGAATTTGATATCAGATAATATACCAAGAGTAAAGCTGACGATAATTAATTAAACAATCAGTTCGACATTTCGGAAATTTACGTTTTTGTAATAAATTCTCAGTGCAATCATGTGTTACAAGTATGCAAGGAAGTTGTAACTGCTTACATTTTTTATTCGATAACTAATTTATCTTTGCTTTAGAAGTTCAAACAATTTTATGCTGGGAACACAACTGGGACGAACGACGAATTTCATCTAGCACGACGAATTCGTTGGTAAAAGTTCGTTGCATAAATTCGTCGTGTGGCGCACAATTGGGACGAACAAACAACTGCTGTCATACGAGTAATAATAAAAAAAATTGTGTGTATTTATTATTACAAATTTGTTTTTATATACACTGGAGCCCCGATTTGCGTCGATCCTTTTTGCGTCGTTTCGATTTGCATCGCTTTTTAAATTTTGGTTGAACCCGCTTTGCGTCGTTTTAATTCCGATTTGCGTCGCAACATACCTACTTATGATTGAACTTCTTAACTGAAGTCATAATTACAAGTGAAGATTTATAAAGTGGTATGTAAAAATGGCAGTTCCCTGTTTATTCTCTACTTACATTTTTATAGCATAACACTTTTTTTAATCAAAAATAGAATTTTTGCACTTAGAATAAAGTGATCCGATTTGACTCGTTTCGTTTTGCGTCGCATTTCTCCGGTCTCTTTAAACGACGAAAATCGGGGCTCTGGTGTACAAACAAAACAGCGATAGTGTTACCGCATAATGAAAATAATTCCTTTATAAAATTACACATTAAAAAAAATTTTATCATTAATAATTATGTGTATTTAACTAAAAAGATCTATATCATAAAAAGAAGCACTTGACAAAATTAGCATTATTTACTAATATATTTAAAAACTAAAAAAAAACAAGGTAACTCTGTACTGATTTCTTCGTCGTTCGTCGGCGAATGATATAGAAATAAATCTATCAGAGCATTCGTCACGCACGACGAATTTCGTCGACGGCTGTGTTGTGTTCACTTTCATATGAATACATGTGTTCTATTTTTGACGACGAATATTCGCAACGAAACATTCGTCGTTCTTTCCAATTGTGTTCCCAGTATTAATTACATTTTTACTGAAATTACACGATCAGTTTAATAACTCAGTGAGTGTTATTTCTCACGTACTCGTGTTCTACTTTAATAAATTTTGTACAGCATATTTCTAGTTTTTTATTTGCTTCAAATGAGGGTAGTATTGGCTCAGGTGGTTAGAAATAAAACAATTAGTAAAATGCCTACTCACACAGCTTCTTAAGAAGGTTAATGCATCTATTTAGCACTAGAAGTGCTGCAACACTGCTCAAAAAATTAACAAAAACACGCTATAGATCGAATTGGTTCTCCTACATTTTCACTATCTACCTTCTCTACCCTATCCCTTTCTCCATAAGCACATAAGTAGTGGTCTTCCTCAAAGAGCTGGTCTCAAAATTGAAATTCTATATGCGTTTGTTTCCATGATAACTTTTTCATTTGATCCAAATATCTTCTTAACAAAGCATTTTTTCAAATCTGGAAACAGTAAATATACACAAGGTGCTAAATTCGGCAAGAATGGAGAATAGGGTAGCAGCTCGTAGCTCAATTTAACGACTTTTGCTATAGTGACTACACAAGCGTGCATCCGAGATTCATAAACATCACTATTTTCTTCGTTAGATAAGGTGGTTTTTGCTGCAATATCTAAACACATTTCCCAAATCATCATAAAACAAATAAAGCTGTGATTTGAGTTGTTAAAAAAAACACTTCATTTCCTCTCAGTCAACAGAAAATACTTAAATAAATCAAATTTTGATCGAATCTAAATTATGTTTAAAGTTTTTCTTGCTCAGTCTTTAGTATATTTAATGTTGGCCAATAAAAATGAAATTAGTTTCTAGTTATTTTTAACAGTCTATTAGAGATGAACAACTCTCATGCATTTTATGTGAATCATGCGTGATCATGTATAAGCATGAGTATACTAGATTTGGGTATGACTGAGAACGCATTTTTTAATGCGTGCAGTTTCATTATTTATTGAAATATCAAAAAGTATTCAAATTTTAAATCTAAAAATGTTAACTGTATGTCTAGCCAGTACTAAACAAAATTTTTAATTTCAGCAGTTGATTTTTTGTTGTTTTACGTCTTTTGTGTACGGCTGGGAGAAAGAGTATCCCTCCTTCTCATCCGAGTATGACCTCAATAATTTAAAATAATGCGCGCAAGTGGACTTGGGTGTAACTCAAGTTTTTTTTTTATATTTTGTTACATGTTTTGAAAACTAAGTCTTCACCAAGGGAACATCTACATTTTTATGAATTCGCCTATTTCTGACATACTAGGGAGGGGCCTGCTGCAATTGTACGAAAAATTTTGTTTTGTCGCCTTTTGAATTTTTTTCTGACAAAACAACAAATACTTTATGATCAATACACACTTCTCAATACTTTGCCAGCACTAATTTACAGACCGATTTTCGTAATTCTAAATTTTTTTAACAAGTTTGCTGACAGTTTGGTCCCATACATTCATTTGCAAAATTGGGGTTAGTTGTCCTTCCTACCACATAAATATTTTATGAAATTATGAAATGTCGGAAAGTTAAAAAAAGGCAAAAAAATAATAATTCAGCAATTGACCATAAATTTGCTTGGACTCTCGCTATATACCAAAAATTCGATATTCTCAATTACTTTTGCAAAACCATTTAGAAATTTTGGATTAAAAATCCTAAAATTAAAATAATCACTTCACTAATTTGAACAAATAACAAGAACTTGCGTGCAAGAGTGCCCATGTCAAATATTTATTAAAACGTACTTTTATCAACTAAATGCTGCTTTTTCCAGATATTTTATGTTAGAACTAGTGTGATCATTTGATAATGTAAAGGTGGTGAAAGTATAGTAATTTTATGGAATTTTCTCTGTCACTTTACTGAGCGCATCAACGTGTGTGAAAATTTACTCCCGATACCATAACTAATGTCTATATAAAGAAGTCAATGCTTTAGAGTCTTCTGTTTTTACCGTTCAACGGTGTCTGTCGTTTAGTAATAGTTCTCCTTGCCATATACATACATACATATTTTTTTATAATTTTCTTTTATTCTAATTTAATTTGTTTAGTTTTTCTCACCTTTTTTGCATTGAGAACAAAACAATATTTTTTAGAAAAAAAAATACTCTCTTCTTCAATATTGCCTTAACAAAATAATGACGACATCGGCTAACAAATCAACCCAAACAACAAAATATGAATGACTATTTTTTTTTTTGTTGTTTGTTTGTCATTACAGACTACTGCGAAAACGAAGTATCAGTATTAAAAACGCGTCTCAAAATTAGTTGCCACCGCCTGACCCAACAGTCTACAACATCTCCCAAACAGATACGGTTGCGATAAAATAAACAAAAATAAATTTCAATATTTTATCGATACTTTTGTTACGGAATTTCGTTTATATATTTTGGTTATACGTAGTTGTGACAACTTCCGCAAATTTAAACAATTTGTCTTTTATTAAATTGTTTGCAAAATAGAATAAACTAGAAAAAAGAAGAGAAGAAGTAGACGAAAAAAATCGGCGCAAAATGCAATTAATTTTATTCGATTTTGTCTACGTTTTTGTCGTGAGTGTCAGTGTATTTTTCTAATTAAAAGACAAAATCATTTGTAATTAAATTGTATTAATTATAATTATCTTTTAACATCAACCCAACCATCAACAACAATGGCCATCACCTTCGTAATCAACTGCTCTAACAAACCAAGTCAGTCAGTCAATTGACTAACTACCTGCTGTCGTCAAAAAGTGCCGTGTTTTTAGACGATTCGCTTGCGATAAACATTTGCAATTCGAATACATTTGAAACTTATAAACAGTGAAATAAAAGCTAAAATTGCATTAAAATAAATAAATATAAACAATAAATAAAAAGCTCATAATTTCAAAGAAAAAAAAATATATTTTGTAAAGAAAAAAAAAAAAGAAAAACTGAAAAGAAAAATGTGCAATTTCAATGTTTTGTGTTAATGAGTAATAGTTTTGAAATTTTCTAAAATAAAAATATATCACCACTTAAAATTAAATGATTTATGAAAATTTAAGAAAAAAATACGAGGGTTGTTTGCTATTAATGTTTGTTGATTTGTCTCGATATCTCTTCAACTAAAAGTTCACGGTTTTTGAATATTATTTTTTAGAGAGATTTGTGATGTGGCCAATATATTCACATACATACATCACATGTATGTATGTGTCAGGGATGGAAAATGCAAAACACCAATTTGTTAAAGAATCGTGCGTTTACACGCTTTTTTTTTTAATTATTATTATGCTCAATAACGTAATCGATTTAAAATAGAAATTAGAAAAATATTGTATATCTGCATAATTTATATTATATAAAAGCAAATTTCTTTCTTTATATAATAGAACAAATGAAGAACAATAGGGAAATCACTCTTAGTATTGTAATCATTGCCGATCTTGCAAGTCTAGCTTATTTTCATCAGTTTGCAGCAATGCAACAACAAAATTTGTATGCCAGCAAGATCTGCAACGTATGCAAGAGCAGTTTTCAACCAAGAGTGATTACCCTCAATAAAATGCAACTTTTTATGTTAGTACAAATTGAAAATACTAGATTAAAATGCAGTTTGATACCTATTAAATTCCGAAGATTATTCTACGAAGATTGTGAAATTATTGCCCATCCCTGGTATGTGTAGTTGTGTGTGGGCATGAATGTGTTTATACTAAAGTGAAAGTTGTGTGTAGGCAACAATATCGAATTCTAATACGCGAAAATTTGAGTATATTGACTTATTTCGTCATAATGTGCCTTAAACACAAAACAGGGGTCCCTCGGTTGACAAGTACTGATTCATGTTCGATTCTATTAGTATGCTCGGTACATTGCATTTTATTTATAAATTATAAAATTTTATAAATTATAAAATTTTTATAAATAGAGCAACAAAAATTGCTGATAAAGATCCTTCTTCAAAAAGTTTAGTATAAAGAAGTTAGTCATTTCCGTCCTTTATTCCAGAATGAAAAGTCGAGAAAGTTTGTCGTTAGTCTGCTGTTTCAATGATTTTGAATAGGATAAAGCTGGGAACATCTTAAAATAGAATTTGTAAACTTTAATATTCGAATTATAAAAAAAATCGTATTAGTGCATATATTTTTTTTGCATATTTTACTCTTAACAGCATAATTTTGCATATTTCGGACTGCACCGCATGCTTGGTTATATATATATATTTTTTTTTTTGGGATATTTAAGCATCAAAAGTAATTAAGTACCATAAGTAGCATAAAAATATATATTAAATTTTATTACAAAAGTAAAAACCGCGCAATGGATTTAAATGAAATTTGGTAGACGGAAGTTACCCATGTATGCTAACTATATTAAAATATAGCCTACTTTTTAAGGGATAAAAAGGGACAAATTAATTCTTTTGGTACTCTTTGTTTTTCTACTCATTTATTTTGCCATAACATACGGTACACTTTCTGGATGGTAAAATAAAAAAATTGGTACTTTTGGTACCTCTTTGTTTATTCAATAAATTTGGTATACAGACAGTTTTTGTTTTCATTAATATGAGCCGATTATTTTGAAAGTTACATAAGTCACTTTTTTTTTGTTGATTGCATATGTTTTACAAATGTAAAGATACCGTTCAATTTTATTTAGTGTTGCCATTAACTCGATTTTTTTGAAAAAGTAACTTATACCACTTTCAAAATAAACGGCTCATATGTAGCGTTCACGAAGTCCTTGTCAAAAGTTACATACTTGTAGGATAAACTGTAATAATAATATTCATGAGTATTTCTTTTTTATATGAATTCGGTAATGATACCAAGCGTAAGAGTTTTTTATTACGAAATTAATTCATTGACTGCTAATAAATTGTTTAATTGAAATTTCTGATATATAATCCAATAAAATAAATAGTTATGCAGATTATAAAAAAGTAATAAATTTAAGATACAAAGTTTCTGCAGCAATTAATTACTTGTGGCTGAAAATAAAACTTACAAAATTATCATCTAAAATTTAAAAAAAAAAATATTTATTATTATATTTGGATACAAGTGTTTGTAAATTTAGCACAATGCTTGCTGTCTAAACTCTTAATTTAAACTTATAGATTCGCAAAAAGGAAATAACCATTTTTGGTTGTTGTTCGTTTTATGAAAATTTTACATGATTCACGCAAATAACTTGAGTGGTGACCATCTATAGTTTGTATCTGATGAATAACATCGAAACCAAGTTAACATCAAAACAAATACAGAATTGTCAATTCGGCTGTTGAAACAAATTGATTGTTTGTATGTTCTTTATAGGAAGCCAAGTGAGGCCATAGAAACTGCGACCCGATGTTTTTTTTTTGTCCAGTCTAAACGTTTGCAAATAAAGGCAACTACTGTACACGGTGAGAGATTGTTAATCGATTTTAGAGTCGTCAATACACCTTAAAGAAACGTTTTTCTTCGATCCGTTGCCGCCTGGCAGTCACAGAGAATGGTTCTCCGGCATTTTATTCTGAGTTTCACACAATCTAAATAGATCGGTCTCAGAGTTTCCAATGATGAATTGGTCACTCCTGAGACTGCAGTGTCAGGTAAACCAACCCATGAGTAGATTTAGGTAATTTTTGTCCATTAGTAGTAAATCCTTTTGCGGGTCTTAGGCCTTCGAAGGATTCCAAGTGGCGAACACTATTCTGTTCTTTAAAATATCCGCATGATATGCCAAAGAAGTCCATGAAAACACCCGACCTTATCTCCGAAAAGATTAAGGCCTTTAGCGCTGCCTAGCTATCTGACATCAAGTGAATACAAGTACCTTCAAATTTTCATCTTAGCCATTCTCCAGCAGTAATAAAAATGATATAAAATTTCTGTTTGGAAAGTTGCAAAGCTCATGGGAATGGTATTTTGGAAATTAGGGCCGTATATCCCTGCCCCTATATCACCATTTATCTGTTCAGAGCCGTCGGTGTACCAGGGGTTCCGTTCTGCAATTGGCTCCATTCCGTAATAACTAAAACGGTAAGACCGATTATTTTGAAATTTCGGAACCGCATTACTATTGATGATCGGGAAATTCAAATAGCATAATTTTATTTTATTGGAGAGGCTAAAGGTACTCCCCATACAAAGTAATTTTTCATATTCACCTATTTCAACAACTCAATTGATTAATGTTTGAAACTTGCTATGGGTTACTTCTAGATCAAAATAACCCTTACAGGAAAATCTTGATGTGATAGGACGAGGAAAACGTCTACCCGCCGATATATATATATATATATATATATATATATATATATATATATACATATATGTGTGCAAATGCGATAGATCGAAAACATTTTTTTTAAACGTAGCATAGTTTAAAAACATTTGCATATTTTGAAAACAGTCTTCAAAATAATCACGTATAAATCGCATAGTTTGAAAACTTGTTAGTTTGAAAACATTTTATTTTACTTTTTGATTTTAATTTCAAATTATTCCTGTTTGTTATTAAATGCATATTTTCTTAGACATATAATAACAAAATCTATTTTAATGCATGCAAACTTAAATTTAAAATAAAATTTTTTAGTAAAACATTGCCATACTTTGTTTATAAATTAGTCGTTTGATCGCCATATGACGTTGATTGCGTCGGCGTTCAAAATAAACAGCAGAACGACTTGGATTTTTTTGCCGCCATATACATAGATATGCCAGCAATTTGATAGTTCAAGGCAAATTCATACCAGGCATGTGCACCACTACTACAATCCGCCAACAAAACAAACAACAGGCATTTTGTTTGTGCAAACGGCGAATTCATTACCTAAAGTAAAATTGTAAACAAAACAATTACAAGCACAAATTTTAGCTATTGGATCGATTACTATTGGATAATATATATAAAAAAAATTTATAATATATGTAAGTAAGTTGTGTGAAATATATAGAAAAAATTTATATAAATGTACATATGTTTTAACATCGGAATCTTGCTAATAGCTACATAGTTTGCAGCTGCCCAGTGACGACGCTCAGTTTGATGGATCATGCAATTTGTTTGTGGGACATTAACGCTACACCCAAGGAACGATTCTAAAAAAAGATCATCAAATAAAGATGTAGTTGAAATACAAGAGGAAATCATATTGCCACCACATTCAATACAAAAAGCAAGAAATCAATTGCGATTAACTAACGAACAAACTGCAACAACTGGTGCTGACGAACAGAAAGAAAATAATGAATCCATTAAAATGGGAGATTCTGCTAATGAAAAAAGTTCTTTTAACTATACAATAAATGATAATTGCAATAAAATCACTGCCGAAAATTATTATGAAGAAGTGCTTGTGAAGAAATAAACAGTGTCTCAAAAAGAAAAATTAAGAAAAGTGTCTGCGATGCAAAATCAATCCCAAATGTACTCCACAATGTATATTGATGGCAAGGTTACTTACACACAATGTGGATGATGATATTACTGAGAAGCATAATAAATCTCAAGTGGAGTTGTCGAATATAGAAGAAGGTGTTACTAAAGTGCCTTCTTAAATACAAAACAAATTAAAAATCAGACTATCAATAGCCGATTTATTTATAAACCAATATTTTAGGCGGCCACATACATAAGTACATATGTACATATGTATGAATATGGGACCAAACCGCAACCACCGACTTTCCAAATCGGTACGTAAGTGGTGGAGCTACGAGATAAACAATATTTCGAGCAGATTTCTCCCCCAAACTAATAAGAATGGTACAAAACCTCAAGAAAAGTCCTTCAAATTTTTAAATCGTTCCATAAATTTAGAAGTTATATTCAAAACAAATATATCAATGGCGAGCACCTACATATAAATTATATTATATGTATATAAATTATATTATATATAAATAAAATACATTTTTTTATTTCTATAAATAAAGCACCAAACTATAAGAAACGAACATACATTTATATATCGCACTTGATCAACAAGAGGGTATTAACTCAAAATTTTAAAATTTTCAGTAGAGGCAAAAAACTTTTTTTTTGTAATATTACTCTTCTATCACAAATAGAGATACAACTGTATTTTTTGTGGTAAAAGAGTGGAGGAAACCGTGTAAAATTTTTACAGTGGGTAGATATGACCACTGTACATCAATTTCTTGCAAAAAATGAAATTTTAAAAATTTTGATCACGTTTCTTGTTGATCAAGTGCGATATGGTAATCAATATTTTGGAGAGCCACTAGCTACTTTATCAAACTATGCAATAATCAATATTTCGTGATTTTAATAATACAATAGATTTAAGAACCAAAAATTTTGTGCTATTAACCACATTAAAAAAATAGAAACGTCGATGAACAAAACTGATCTTTGCAATGTATCAATGAAATTATGTAGTGTCCAAACTTAATCGCTTCGGAACAATTTTTCCTAAACTAAAAGCACATACATATGTACATATGTATGTATTTACTTATTCATTTTACATAATTTGCCTGCAAATATCTAATTTCTTTTATATAAAACAAAGTTGACTAAAAATCCATATATGTACGCACATACAAAAGATAATTAAATGCACATACATTTCTGAAATTTTGGTAAATCGAGTATATCTCAGTAAAACTCAAACTGTTAGATGGTCCAAATATAGGGGTTTGTAGAGGACCACTTCGTCTACAAACCCCTATATTTGGAATATCTAACAGTTTGAGTTTTACTGAGATATACTCGATTTACCAAAATTTCTGAAATATGGATTCTCTAAGGGATGACCACATTTTTTTTGGAATGAGTCAACGTGGGCAAAAAAAAATCATTGAGTTTTGTGGTCGAAGTGGACCTCTACAAACCCCTATATTTGTAATATCTAACAGTTTGACTTTTACTGAGATATACTCGATTTACCAAAATTTCTGAAATATGGATTCTCTAAGGGATGACCACATTTTTTTTGGAATGAGTCAACTTGGGCGGAAAAAATTCATTGGGTTTTGTAGTCGAAGTGGTCCTCTACAAACCCCTATATTTGTAATATCTAACAGTTTGACTTTTACTAAAATATACTCGATTTACCAAAATTTCTGAAATATGGATTCTCTAAGGGATGACCACATTTTTTTTTTGGAAGGAGTCAACGTGAGCGGCAAAAAATCATTGAGTTTTGTGGTCGAAGTGGACCTCTACAAACCCCTTTATTTGGAATATGTAACAGTTTGACTTTTACTGAGATATACTCGATTTTCCAAAATTTCTGAAATATGGATTCTCTAAGGGATGACCACATTTTTTTTGGAATGAGTCAACTTGGGCGGAAAAAAATCATTGGGTTTTGTGGTCGAAATGGTCCTCTACAAACCCCTATATTTGGACCATCTGACAGTTTGAGTTTTACTGAGATATACTCGATTTACCAAAATTTCTGAAATATGGATTCTCTAAGGGATGACCACATTTTTTTTTGGAATGAGTCAACTTGGGCGGAAAAAATTCATTGGGTTTTGTAGTCGAAGTGGTCCTCTACAAACCTCTATAT
The DNA here is from genome assembly GCA_947311025.1 of Lypha dubia. Taxonomy (NCBI): domain Eukaryota; kingdom Metazoa; phylum Arthropoda; class Insecta; order Diptera; family Tachinidae; genus Lypha; species Lypha dubia. Next base: position 52,157,912 of record OX371264.1, read on the forward strand.
TTGTAATATCTAACAGTTTGACTTTTACTAAAATATACTCGATTTACCAAAATTTCTGAAATATGGATTCTCTAAGGGATGACCACATTTTTTTTTTGGAAGGAGTCAACGTGAGCGGCAAAAAATCATTGAGTTTTGTGGTCGAAGTGCTCCTCTACAAACCCCTATATTTGTAATATCTAACAGTTTGATTTTTACTGAGATATACTCGATTTTCCAAAATTTCTGAAATATGGATTCTCTAAGGGATGACCACATTTTTTTTGGAATGAGTCAACTTGGGCGGAAAAAAATCATTGGGTTTTGTGGTCGAAATGGTCCTCTACAAACCCCTATATTTGGACCATCTGACAGTTTGAGTTTTACTGAGATATACTCGATTTACCAAAATTTCAGAAATGTATGTGCATTTAATTATCTTTTGTATGTGCGTACATATATGGATTTTTAGTCAACTTTGTTTTATATAAAAGAAATTAGATATTTGCAGGCAAATTATGTAAAATGAATAAGTAAATACATACATATGTACCACTTCGACCACAAAACCCAATGATTTTTTTCCGCCCAAGTTGACTCATTCCAAAAAAAGATACGTTTTTAGTGTACTCGATATAATTTTTAATTTCTACAGAACAATGTTAACTTGCGAACAGAGCTCTGTTAAATGTTATGACGTAAGCTATTACGTAAAACTTATTTAACTCGGCATATTTATCTTCACACACATTTAAAAAAGAACGAATATTTTAACCTGGGTTATATGCTATACGTCAAGAACATTTAATCCAAATCCATAAATAATTTTAAAAGTTATAATGGAACAAACATTCATGCACCTAAACACACAAACTTTTACATTTATAATCAGCCTCGATTAGATTAACGACAAACGCCAGTGTTTTCTTTAATCTAGTACTTGGCGTAGTCGAAAAACGCCAAACACAATAAGGCTGAATATTAGCAGGATTAGTCAAAAAGTTAAAAGTACTAAAGCTACCAACTGGTCGTTTTTTAGCCTTGGATTATATTTTAATCCGGGACACATCCTAACTCTATACCAAGTTTCTTCCAAAATCCATTAATAAATAAAGGAGAAAAAATACGGAAAGTAAAAAAATTACCAGAAGCAAAAATCATTATAGGTAAACATGTACCAGCTTTATTCCTATTTCGATTATCAGAAAGTATACAGCATGCTGATACTCGTATATAGAAACTTGAAAAACTGCTAACCCAACCACCTGCATTTCACAATGGGTCATATGCTATCCGTCATATTTAAATATCTTAAAAATTTCAGTAATCCTACAAATATTATACATACATAAACTTAAAAGTTTGTATGTTCACATGTTTTTTCCATTATAACTCGGATATCTTTTAATGGATTTGAATGAAATTTGGTTGACGGAGTTTCAAATTTCATTCAAATCCATTAAAAGATATCCGAGTTATAATGGAAAAAACATGTGAACATACAAACTTTTAAGTTTATGTATATATAATATTTGTAGGATTACTGAAATTTTTAAGATATTTAAAAATTTTTCTGGTCATTTAAAATTTTGATTTTAAATTAAATTTTATTATTATGCGATTTCTTTAAATTTTATACTTGAGTTTTTTATTTAATTTTAAAGCTTTTTTTAAAACTTAAATTTTAATTTCTCAAAAAGTTTAGAATTAGTAAAATAATTAATTAATTATCAAAAAATGTTACCGAATCCAAAACTTTAAATACATTTTCTACAAAATTAATTTATTTTGATTAAATTATTGGAAATTTAATTTTACACTACTCGCATCTAAATATTTAAAACAGCAATATCGCCAAAATATTACATTGATTCATCCACATCAGTACCTGAAATAAAAATTATGTTGTAATTACATATGTATTTGTATATGATATTAATATTAACTTACTTTTGTTATTTTTGTATCTTCTTTGGTTATCTATCCAGCTCTTAATTTGCTGGGGCGTCCTCTTATGAAGAACTGTTGTTTGGCGAATGGCATTCAAACATTCTTTCAGAGAAGGAAGATTTGGTAAGCTTCCTAAATCTCCAAATACTGAAGCAATCGCTTTTTTCTCAGCATTGCTCCATCTAATGCGCTTAGTTTTGCCGAATGGGGACGCTAAATAAAAATAAAAGTTATTAAATACAAAATTTTACATTTATTTGAGCATGTACTCAAGTATTTATGTTTTAAATTTTAATAATTTGTTGCGGGTTAGCAATGTCTAAATATACATACATATATTTCGTTGTTAGTTTAAAAATTTTTTTAAACATAAAGGGAAAAACATCTGCTGATGAGTTGGTATGGCTACCAACGAAATATATATTTAGATATTGTTATTAATTACAATAATTTATTATTTATAATATAATTTAAAATAATTTGGTTATGCTAAATTTAAGTGTATGAAAAGATACTCTAGAATATTTAGGATTCAAAATTGTGAACTTACTTATCGAGCGTTTGCTGCAATAAGATCATAACTCCAAAAAATATATTTGCACAAAATGGTAAAAGCAAATGTTACTTTTCTCTCAAATTCTTATATACATCAGTGATGGAATTTGAGTTTTTTTGTTTTGGGCCAAATTGACAATTTGAAAGGGCCAAAATAGCTTCGAGAGGGCCAACAAAACTTTTTTGGAATATATTTGATAACAAGCTTTTTATTTAAATAAAAACAATAGTACAGTACATACTCGTACAGTATAGAACTAATACAGTATATGTGTTATATTTTATTTAGAACAAAAATTAACGACGAAAATTCACATTGTTTAAAATTGTTTTTTGTTAAGGTTATATTTAAAGCAAATACATATTTCAATATGTAGTTAAAAAAATATTGTAGTTAAAAAACATATTTTCTATGTAATTCTAATTTTATTGTATATTATCCCCAAGATTTTAGTTCAAAGTTCCTCAATGGTGATATTACTGTTTGTAACATTTTTCTTTGTTATAAGTTTTAAAATATCTTTATCATAACAATTACCAGAATTATATTTAATTAAATCTTTCGATTGCATTAAAGATGACACGGTATTTACATGAAGACGATTCCTTATATTGGTTTAAAAATATTTTGGGTAGAAAAAATTCTTTTTACACATGCTGAGGAGTGTGGAATGTCAAGAAACAAATAGTGTATTTTGACATCCGACAATGATGAAAATGTTAAAAACAAGTTAACCGCTGCGCTTACAAGTTCACCTGAAAGGATTCGCCTTGGGTACTAGCACAAGACAGGTTTGCAAATAAAAGTAAGGAGTTTTTTCTTGACAAACAAAACAATGTTGTATATAAAAGTATGGTTCGAAACAGGGAGAAAATTACATTGAAAATGTACTGAACGCTTTCAGTACATTTCAAACCGTTCGAACGATTTGAAGCAGTTAGTTGAGTTTTGATCTGAAAGGGCCAAAATAGATAAGAAAGTACCACAGGGCCATCAAACACTCAAAAGTGCCACAAATGGCACAATCGTGCCACATTTTCCATCACTGATATACATATGTAAGATGTATGGATGACTTCTTTATATTATAGATGTATGAGCCGTTTATTTTGAAAGTGGCATAAGTCACTTTGTTTTTAAGTCGAGATATTTAAGGGTTTTGCGTTTTAACACGTTTAAAAATATGGATGCTAACTTTCGAGAAGATTTTCTTGTATTTGTTTTCTCATGATACTGATATTTTTTTCAGTATTTCTCCATATTTTTTAACGTATTTAAATGCAAACCCTTAAATATCTCGACTTAAAAACAATGTGACTTGTGCAACTTTCAAAATAAACGGCTTATATATAGATGAACGATGTGAATAATACTACACTATTAACTTAAAAATTAAAACTTTTTTAGGACTATTGCAGCAAAGACTAGTTATATAAATATGTATGATGAGTATAAGCTTTCATTATCCATGTTAATACTTACTGCTTCTACGTTTTCTGCTAGACGCAGAAGAATTTTTGGATGTTTCTAAGAAACTGTCATCTTGACTCTGATTGTCTGCCTCGTTGGATCGACATTCTACTTTTTCATTTTCTGTGATATCATATTCCACCTCTTGTTCATCTACTTCATTTCCTACCGCAACTGTCAAAAGTTTCGAAACACATGTAATTTCAGCGACAGGAATCGACATTCTATATATTCCTTTGTGAATGTCCTTGTGATGACCCATGAAATTAGCTAGTCTCTCCACCGATGTCTCTCCAACATTAAGCATCGCCATGTATGTTGCTATATGTTTACGTAATGTCGTTCCTCTAAGACTTTCTGGGGTTTTCGCACCACACTCTTCCGAAAACATTTTTAGTAATGGACAGGCTCGGTAGTATGGTTTTGCTAAAGTGGAGTTAGTTGGCCTAGCAAAAACGTATTTGTTGGCTGTAGTTATCCCTGCTTCTACTCTAAATTTCATAACTAGATCAATTGCTTTTACACACATTGGGCACAATAAAACGCTAACGGTTCTACCGAGCTTACCGCGTAATGTAATTCGAACAAACTGCTTTGCAAAGTTTACGGATTTTATTGAATAGTTTTTTAATATATTTTTGTCAATACTATCGGTAATTATTTCCTTATTGTCGAAATTTTCTATGGTGAGGCGTTCAATTTCACCAGCTCTTTTCCTGTTAAATATCTGTACAAGGACGAGTGTAGCTTGAACCAAATTGGTCCAACTGTTGACACAAAATGTTTCGGAAAGCACTTCTATATCATGACAAATTTTTCCTTTTAAATGTGCATACAATTTCTTTATGTCATCTGTTAAGGGTAAATTGACTTTTTTAATTCTTTTTTTGTTGCTTTGGTCTTCAGCAGCTTTTTTGTTTATTTGCGTTGGGGTGTCTTCATCCCATAATAAAAAAAAATTGTTCAGTTCCACTATGAGATCTTCACGACGTTCCTTTATAAACTCTGTCCTTTGTTTTTTCCCACATTTTTTAATTAATGATGTCATATTTTGTGCAACTGCGGGTGCATTGAAGCAGTCGTTCTCTTCATCCCAACTAGCAACAGCGCGAAGGGCTTTGACGCTCTTATCAAAGTGGTCCCTATTAAAAATTTCTTTTAGTTCCTTTATGTCTGAATCTAGTTTTTTCATCTCAATTATAAAACGACCTAGTAACCTCAAATTAGCCCGAATCATATCATGCTGGTGCAAGGGAGAATACTTTTCAGCCAACTTATTTCCGAATTTGATTGCTAGTTCATCGTATCGTATTGCCCTTGTAACGGCATCGTTCCTCATAACCGGAAAAATTTTAGTTCTTAGAACGGTACTTGCTGCCGAATGCATGTATTGTGTTAATCTTCGGCTTTCGATCATATTGGACTTTTTGGTCTTAGATTTCTTACAGTGCGGAATGTGAATACGAATAGTTCGTTTGGAAAAGAATCCTTTGCACTTCGTGCAACAAACGTAGTCATCTGCACTGTTCTTGAACTTGCTCTGTTGCCGCCGACTCACAATTAGCACCCCGGTGTTGTGGTTTGAAGATGTATTGTGTTCGAAATCCCCTTGTTTTCTTAAATTAGCTATAATTTGCAAACGATCCTTGCTTTTCTTAGGCAACGCTAAAGCTTTTTTAACTTCTAGCTCCTCCTTATGTTTTAAAAGCAAATGTCTTCCAATCGTACATTGTAATTTTTTACAAAAAATGCAAAAGTGTTTTTTTGCTTTAGTTTTAGAATACGGAATTATTATATCCTTTACATTCAAGGGCTCATCTATTAAATTTAAAGTTTCCTCTTTATCTACCGTATCTGTCGATTTCTCGTTTCCTATACACGTGCTGGCTGAAAGATCTGGAATATACTCTGAAAACGAACTTTTATCATCGTAACTTATATCATTAAAACTTCTACCGTTCAAACTATTTTCTGATAATGTCGTACTATTAACGTGTTTAGTAGTTGTTTTGTTGATAAACTTTGCTGTGTCTCCATTTCCCCAATTTATATTATCGTGTGAAGATTTTTCAGTGTGAAAATACTCAGCGTCATTTAAAATTTCACTAATATTGATATTTATTGTAGTAGAAATCGGTTGTGAACTATTTGCCGACGATAGATTGCTTTTATTAATTGAGTCGGGAGGCAATGTTTTTATTTGAGTATTACCGTAATTAGTCTTTTTACTTGAATATGTTTTAGTTGCCAAAATAATATCAGATGTAAAAGAACTATCGGATGTTATATTATTAGAGTCGGCTAGCAATGTTGATGTTTTAATATTATCGTAACTTGTATTGTTTTTTTGTGGAGACATTATATTTGGAGAAAAAGAGTCAGACATTAACGAAGTTTCGGAATCTGAATAAGGCACGATTCTTGGCTTTAGACTAGGAGGCAAATCTATTATATTTGCAATTTCTGAAGCTGAACTTCTGGTATCGAGCAAGGAACATATATCTACAATACTTTTAGGTTTAAAATTTTTTTCTGACAGTGCGGTGTTATGGGTAGTTGTTGTGTTGAGCAAAGACATATCATCACATACATCATTAGTATTATTTTTGAGTTGTGATATATTTCCCGATAGCGACGAGCATAGTCTAGCCTTATCGTTATGTATATTGGTGTCACTAGAACATGTTCCAATTTGTAAACTGGTATCGTGCATACAATTGTTATCAGAAATAAATATCGGCGATTCTTTAAACATAACATCAGCCGAATTAATATTATTAGGTTTCAACTTATTTTTTGGTAAATCTTTTTTGTTGACAGACAATATTATATTATTAGGTTCATTGTCTGCGTGAGAATAACGGTTTGAAGTGGAAGATGAATTGAAGTTTGAGGTATTTCTAATTTTGGACTTTGACGAACTGGGAAACTTTTCTTCTTTCTTCAATTTTTGGTCAAGCAGTTCTGATTTATCATCTAAAGGATAATATACATACATATAAATTTACATCGCAAATCAAACAAGTTTTATTGTTAAAAATGTGCAAATATTGAAATTCTTTTGCGACCTTTGAATTTTAGGTGAAAATATTTAATATACGATTGATTCGATTATGACACACAATGTTACTACGTTATTTGATTCGAAAAGAAAACTTTCCGAATTTGTACCCTATTTACATTGCAATTCGAAAGTATTTGCTTTCGATTCAAAATACAGAGTAATCCCCAAGTTTTAAAAAATATAAAACAAATATGTTGTTTAACTACTTAAGCTCTGCACAGACGGTTGTCGGATCCAACAATATTGTCAGTAAAATGTGTTGAAAATTTCTTACAACCGTCTGAACTAACAATTTTTGTCTGACAACATTGCCAGAAAAACCATTGTCATTGAATTGTTATACTACAAAATATCAAAAAATTTTCAGACATCTGACAATCGTGAGAACACAATTCGCTTTCATTGCCAGGTAATTGTCAGACAATTTTTCATTGTCAGATGTTCGAGTTTTGTGAATCTGACAAGTTTTTCATTGTCAGTAAGTAAACAAGCAAAAGCTTTTATTACAGTCGAATTCTGATAAGATTGCTTAACTGAAAATAAAAATTTTTATTTAGTTTTTTCTATCAATTTCAAAGCATTTACTATCGCTTAAAAAAATCCGCTTAAAAGTAACCCCGTTTAATTGAAACATATTTCGGTTAGAAATAAAACAAACACCACTTAAAAGAAAACATTATTAATTTAATGGCAACGAAATACTTTTTAGCGACTGCTCATTTCAATTAAATATAATTAACTATTTACTATTTTCAAATATAGTTACAAGCTTATATTTCAGTTTTTAAAATGAATCTGAAATGAAAAACATAAATTTTCGCTTAGCAGAATCCGACTGTATTCTCTTTCTCTTAAAAGTATTCTATACATTTCATGGTGTTTATGCTCTCTGAGAGAATCTGGCAATTATTGTTATATCTAACAACTATGTAAACAGACAATTTATTGACTTACAACGTTGCTAGATAAATTTAATGTCTGACAATAAATTAAAAGCTTTTCTGACAATTTTCTTACAACCGTGTGAACTGACAATAAAGCTTGTGCTGGCAATTTTGTATTGTCAGTACATTGCCAGCAAATTGTTAGATCTGACAATATTGTTAGATCTGACAACCGTCTGTACAGAGCTTTAGAGTGAGTTTTTAGGTGGTTGATCTGAGATTAAAACAACTTTAATCTGGATTAACTGTTTTTAGGATGTCAATTAACTACATTTATAAACGTAGTTTGAAACTACGTTTAAACTCTATCCTAAAAACTCACTCTTAATGTTAAATTTATAAAGTGATCCACTTACTGATCTTGACCCATTTAGCACTAACTCCTTATCAACAATTAAATAACAATTATTACTTCTTGATAAAAATTTACTGTTCAGTTGCTTATCCTGGCAGAAAGAACTGAAAAAAGATTTCTTGATATGTATTTGGTACATACCATATATATACATCTGTTAAACATAACGACTCCACTTAATTTTTGCATTCCGACTAATTCTATTGTTCCTTTAAAATCGGCTTTAAAATCAGTAATGTGTATTTAAGACAAAGAGTGTAAAACAGGAACAAATTTAGTTTAGCTACGTATCCCAAATAAAAAAATATTATTCCAAAATAAAAAAATAACGTATTATATATTCAAAGGTTGGATTTCTGTACATTGATATTCGCTTCTGTTTTTGAGATGTAAAAAAATTAACGTATGTGAACAAACCAACAATGAATTCGCCGTGATATCGTATTATAATATTGAAAGGTTTGATTTCTTTACATGGATATTCGCTTCTGTATTTGAGATGTAAAAAAATTAACGTATGTGAACAAACCAACAACAAATTTGGAATATTTTATTTTTAATTCTTTTATAAAGCCTTATATACGTTGCTTTATTACTTTATAAAAGTTGCTGAATGCTGTAGGCAAAAACTGGAGCGGGGTTATAAATCAGATCAGTGGGAATAGTGTATGTGAAGCATACAAAAGTTGGTGCATTTCGGGAACAGTTTATTGCGAGCTTATTAACTTTCCTGATAAGATATTTCATATAAAATTCATATTCATAGATAATCCTACAGGAATACATACCTCCGAATAAAACAAGACTTACTACAGTAAGGAGAATTTAATTCTAAGAATCAGTTCAGAGTACAAAAATCCTCGGAATGCCAGTAAAGTAAAATAAAGCCAATTATATTTACGGTTTTTAAAATGTTTTAATTGTAAATACTACTTACAGATATACATACGTTCATATTTATGGAACTTGGAAAAACAAATTAATGTGCGGTTTCTATAATACAAACAAATAGTTTGAGTAGAAAATTTGTATGAAAACCACTCAAATTTTTGAGTGATTCCCATACAAAATTTTTACCCAAGTCATTTGTTTGCATTGTGGAAACGGCACTTAAGTATAAATTTGAAGATTTTTAGTAGAACAAAAATACAATTAAAAAGAGTTGAAGGAAAATACTACAGAAATTTAATTTTTTGGATTTTTGTTTATCAAATTTATTTTTGATATATAATAATTTATTTTTCAATATATATAAAATTTTCAATTAATTGTTCTTTTTCTTTTTTTATGCAACGTTTTAGTTGACTTCTGCTGCTCATTTTACCTTTCTAAAAAAAAAAAAACAATTAACATTCACTGACCACGAACTTCTAATTGTATGCCAACAAAGAATAATAACTCTTACACACATACATAAAATCTTTATTAGTTTTTGTTGATTTTCTTTGGAATACGGGCACAGTTTCTTTCCTGCCTAACCCACGATATCGAACGATGTCGATCGCTTGATTTCTAGACTTGAAAAATCAAGGTTGCGCTCCATTAATAACCGATTTTATTTAACTTATTAATTGTTTACTGGAAGAAAAGCTAAAACTATTCGTAAAAAAAAATTTAAGATTGAAGGCATTAACATTTATGAACGAGTGCGTGTACATGAGTGAGAGAGTCAAAAAGGCGAACTTTTGCATTACTTGTGGCCACTGTAGTAGTTAGTCGACTTTTCGTTAGCGAAATACCTAACGATTTGGAATCAATTTCTACTTTTAAAACTGCAGGGTAAGGACAATTTTACTACATTCACATTTACATATGTATGTAAATAAACAAGCACACATCTGCTGATTACAAGAAGATATAGCATTTAAATTCACATTTACGAATAATTTTCAAATTGTCGTAAATCGATCTTAGTTCTTTTGTAAAAAGTCTATGGATATACATACATACATGCATACATATCGATGGATTAGAAGAAAAAAAGTGTAACTCAAGTTGTTAATGCACTAGACAAAAAATAAATTGTAGAATAAGATGAGTTTCCTTTTTTATTAAAAATTTCATTAAAACCTTTTAGTAGACCACAAGTTTTTCTGATTTTATTGAGTTTTTCCTATCCATACATAGAAGTAAATTAACTCAATATAGGCATTTATTATATAAAGCCATCAATATTTTCCATTACATACATATGTATGTATGCACATAAGTATGTTAATATACTCGTATAACCAGTTGATTTCTTTGAAAACGTAATTTTAGAAATGTTGCAAGATAAAACATTAACTTTCTGCAAAACTTACTTTTTGGAAAGGGACAATATCAATATCCCTTTGACAATTGTAACGTTATTGATATGTATGTATATACCTGTATAAAAGGAATCTCTGTAAACGCATTTTCCCAAAGCCTTCCACCTCAGGAAACCAAACCGGATGTAACGATAACACTGGAAAACACAACTATTGTTTCCTTTATTTTTTCCTGTTATTTGGTATTTCTATGGCCCTGACTATGAAAAAAATACTGCAAGATTACTAACAGCTTTACTTTTTAAAATATGCAGTTTTATTATTTTTACAAAATAATACAAAAATTTCTATCGAACACTATCATATTGCTCCTTTATTGCAACGTAGTCATATCTCAAAAAAATTTAGACGTGGCAAAATGCATTTAAAGTTTTCAAACCGTAAGCATTTATATGGACGGCTTGAGGATGTAAGTGGTTATAACTTCAGTTTAGATAGAGATATCTGTGGCAATAAAGAAAAAGCGCTTATGTCCTATTTTATAGTTACATAGAAAAGCAATTTAAAATGTTTACATAAGTGTTTTGATAAAAATGTAATCGCGTTGTACTAAAAGTTGATCATTAATTTTTCGATTCTTTTGATTTTTTAACACATGGTACTATCCACTATAACATACATATATGTACATGTGTATATTAAATTTGAAAACTATTATGTTATAAAATTAAATAAGATGTTATTCCATATGGGATAATTATTTAGAAAAAGAAAAGCAGCAAGTAATTGTTCAATCGTTCAATATATGTAAATAAAACTTTGCCCAGAGATACTTTTGAATATAGAGAATACTATAGGAATATTAACTCAAAATGAGCTTATCTCGACTTAAGCAATTTTTCATTTTTGCCACAGATATGTTTATGAAAAATTGTTTACAAATAAATAAGGTATTGAGAAACTATTTTTTGTCAATAACTGAAAAATTTAGTTTTGCAATAAAGGAGCGAAATGTTCTGCTATAAGATTTCCTTGAGTGAACGACTTTAGGTATACATACATACTTATATGCGATTTTTTATAACACTTGGAAAATATGACTGGCTAATTACCAATGGTCAGATATTAATAATCTTGGGATTTTGCCCAGAGTCCAAAGCCTTCGACTTTATAATATAAAACCAGATGGAAAATGATGATAATCAATGATCATACTGAGCTACGCTTATACTTTCCCTGAATTATATTCATGGGATTTTTTATAAAACTTGGAAAATGTGACTTGGGTAATTACCAATGGTCAGATATTAGTAAAATTGGGATTTTGCTCAGTGAAAAATGAAGATAATAAATGGGGCTGAAAACTTAATAACATAATTCAGGAAATGTAAACACAGTTTAATAGGCTCATCGATTACCTTTATTTTCCCTACATACATGTAGAATATTTCCAAAAAATAATTAAGTTTCCACACTCTTAGGAGTAAGATGTCCAAATTTTTTTTTATAAACATACAAATTTTCTTAACCCACAAATAGTTAACAAATATACATTTCAATATTTTTATGTATATATGCATATAAAAACGCCGTACTTTTCGAGTAAAAATCACAATTATTTTTTAAATGCATGTTTTTACTAAAGATCAAAAATAACTTATGTAAGTATTTGCACGATTTTAACAAATAAAACTTATTTCATTAGTTATGAAAATTTGGAACATATCTAGTTTAGCGACGCAGCTACAAATGAAAAAAAAAAATACATAAGGCGATAGAAAATCAAAAAATAAGACGAAAATATCATGTGGAAACTTTCTCGGAAACGGATAGTTTTCGAGTTATTGGCTTCTAAAGTTTTTATATATATGTGCGATTTCCCTTTGCATTTCTCAACTTATAAGGCTAATTTTGGTATTATATGAAAGCTTTTGACTAGATCTAAATGAATTTGCAAATTTTCTATTAAAATTTTGAAATCTTTAGGTGTCAAAGCAATTTTTTAAATTTAATGCATAGCCGGCCTTTGGCCCTGCTTAATGATTTTCTCCACCATGGTATAGCCCGACATGGCGGTATATGAAATAGATTTTCTTATAATTTTAATGATTTTCTCCACCTTGTACACCCAAAAATTGATATAGAAAATATAACATTTATGGCAGCAGTTTGTTCGCTGGAAAAAGAGTGTGACAACAATTCAAACTAATTTATTATATATTAATATAACTACAATAAAAACAAATAAATTTTATTTTAAATATCACTGAAATCTTTTGTATTTTAACAAATCCATTAAAATCTAGTCAAAACAAACAAAACCAAAATTGGCCTTATACGTTGAAAAATGCAAAGGGAAATCGCACATACATATATGTATGTATATGAACACTTCAGAGGCCAATAACTCGTCTTATTTTTCGATTTTCTAACGTCCTATATAATTTTTTAATTTGGAGCTGCGTCGCTAAACTAGATTTAAGCCCAGAAATTATATTTTCAAAACAAATAAGACTTAGCGAATAACCCAGAACTAGTTTTGTTTATTAATTATGCGCTATTTTATATTGGAATAATCCAAGTAATGTATGTACATGGGATTCTAAATGTTGAATATTGGACTTACCATTTTGAGAAACGAGGAACGCAGCATATTTCCCTCCGCTATATTTAACAACACACTCCTTTTTTGAAACCATCTGTACGTTTCTCGTTTGTATAACAGACAACTTGCCGTTGTGAAATTTAACAAGTGAAAACATCTAAAACCAATTAAAGACATTTACATAAATAAAAATTTGTTAATTTGTATAGAAATTTATAGTTCAAATTAAGTTTAGCAAAGTCACTGCTAAAAAGTTAAAAGCACTGGACCCTCCGATACAAAATCAATTAAATTAAAAAAATGCCAGCGAGTCTTGTCTTAAGAGTAATTTCCAGTACAAAATTTTGATTATGTACATATGTATGTATATACACACATTCATACATGCAGGTATATACATATGTATATGGTATGATCTTCAAGGAGAGTGGTCAATTTTGGAATCAAGTATAAGCTTTTGATTCCGAATGGTGACTTCACTAAATTTAATTTGATCCCTTTTAATTAAACTTACCTTATTTCTTTGGATAATAGTAAAAACTTTTACTGTTCAGAACTACAGCATTAATATTAATTTTTCCAATTGAGCTATGCATATACATATGTACATATACTTATCTGGGATGTAAATATTTATTTACTATATGTAGATATATAATTATATTAATTAAAATTTTTATTATGCAAAATATCACTTTAAACTTTATTCTTGAGGAATTATAGGTAATTTCACAAAAGTATAGGAACCGTTATAATGCGGCGTGGGTTATGCTGCCACACTTTTTAGTACCGAAAAAATTTAACAATGTTGCATTTTAATTAAAGTTGCCACTATCAAAAGAAGTTCTTTTGCAATAAAAATCAAAAGAGTTTTGCTATTACACTATCGAACGCTGACGGCATACTTCAGTACACATAAATGTTGTTTGTATGTTGGTGTGCGACATACATCAGAGAATCAAAAATTTTTGAAAACCAACATATATACATGTCTGACGTACTCTACATACATGCTATTAGACAGTAAGTTTTGGTATGCCATCGTACATGTCTGCAGACAAGTATGCGTGTCTAATAGCCCTTTTACAGGAAATATAAATTAAAAATTATATGTTACTATAGAAAAAATTGTGCCACTGTATTAAAACTTAGGGGTTCGCCTTACAATATCTTGTTATTGAAATATGTGTGGAGTATTCAAGCGAATTCAAAACAATTTTCTTATGCGATCTAGTGCAAATTTATAGGTTTTCTCCAAAGCAAATCAGGAGCGCCTACCTGATAGTAATATGCTTTTCCGATGAAATTAGATAATAAACACCCTAGAAGACGTACTGAAAAAGTACGGCCTACTTTGGCCGCTTAAAGGGCTATTAGACACGCATACTTGTCTGCAGACATGTACGATGGCATACTTTGCGTTTTGCTATTACACTATCGAACGCTGACGGCATACTTCAGTATACATAATGTTGTGTGTATGTTGGTGTGCGACATACATCAGAAAATCAAAAATTTTTGAAAACCAACATATATGTCTGACGTACTCGACATACATGCTATTAGACAGTGAGTTTTGGTATGCCATCGTACATGTCTGCAGACAAGTATGCGTGTCTAATAGCCCTTTTATGTTTGATATCACAAGCATGGGTTTCAAAGGCGAATTGATGCGAATATACCTTATATACATAAATAGGCAAGTTCATTACAAGCAGCATGCATTTTGTTTGTATAAACGGTGAATTCATATCCTACGCTGTCAAAATTCTTCCTGCATAAAAAATTACATAAAAATGGCGACGGACGACGAATGGATAGGAGTATATCCAAAGTGATGAATTTGATATCTAAGGTGAGGTTTTTCATTCATAGCAGATAGTCTCAACAGCCAGGCAGCTAATTCTCGTAGCTAAAGCTAAATCTCGATCGCTAATAATTTTAGGGCGAACATTTTAGCGATTTTGCCAAAAAAGAATTCTGTAACTCATCTCGTGTGCGGAACGCCACTTGCCAATATGTAAAAGGGCTCTTAAGGTGCCCACACACGATTGATTTGTGCGTGTGATTTGTACGTGTTCGACGTCTTGTTACAAGTTAATGGGGCTGTGCGCGCACAAATCATAAGAAATTGAAAATTTTCAATTTCTTGTGATTTGTTGGATTGTTGGTGGACTTGTGCGCGAACATTTTAAAATTTTTCATTTTAGTGCACAACGAAACGTAAAAGAGACAACATGTGTGCATGTATGTATGTACTTATGTACTGCGGAGATGAGTAGCAAGCAAAAAATTTTTAGTTTATTCTGCATTTTTTATTTACTATTGTTTGTGGTCGAGTTGAATATGTTTAAAGATAGTTATTAATTAATTTTTAATTTATTTTGTACATTTAATGTGTACATATGTATGTATGTATTAAGATTTCAAAAGAAAAAAATGCCATTTGGCAAAACAAAATTTAAAAATATAAAGGGAGAAATGAAGAACAAAATAATTCGATCAAATTTTTTCTTCTTATATATATTTACATTTATTTATTTATTATACCATGACAAATTTATGTATATACTCGTATTTTCATACATTCATACATGTTTTTTAATAATATTAGTTTGCTTCTATGTATATACATATGTATGCATATGTATATAATTTGGTTTTGCCCATACAAATATATACATACATACATACATACATACATACATATGTATCCGCTTCACAATTCATGTTTTCTTCTTGACGTATAAGGTTATTGTGATTTGTTCGTCGTTTGGGGAGAAATGGTACGCAAACAAATCACACGCACAAATCACTCGTGTGTGGGCAGCTTTAGCTAAAATTTACTTTTTGCGCCGTAGCTAATTTCCTTTCATTAGACCATTCCTTTCTTTCTTATTTAAAAATATAATATTGAAAAGAGACAAATATATATGCGTGTATATTTGATATTTTATATCAGTGCTACCTTACATTATAATTTATACTCCGTAATAGTGATTGTGTTTTTGTTAAAGAAATTTTTAAAATATTTATTTTATTTTTATTTTAGAAAGCTATTTTACAAAGTTCTAGTCCAAACTTATTGTTTTTTTGCAGCACCTGCATTTTGAAAATTGTAAAGCGCATAGTTTTTGCGTAGTATTTTCTCATGGAAGCATTATTTCCGAAAGTTATGGGAACTTTTATAAGAGATGGCATCATTCTTAAGAATTAATTTCAGTAAACAATTGAAATTTTTTTACTGTGGCGTAGTTATTTGAAAGTATTTATTTGTACAAAAAATTTGATTATAATAAATTTAAAATTTGTGCGGAGTTTTCTTAAATTTTGTAATATTTGTTCACTGCTTGACATATATAGAAATTGTAAAAATCTTTTTTTCTTATTAAATAAATATTCTATATAAAATTTGTTATTTAAGTTTTATTTAAATTAAACTACTCATAACAGCTAAAAGACTTCAACCTTTCATTGTCAACCTCTTTATACTATTCCAAATACTAAATGAGCATTTATTTTTGCCCTTTTTTATCCTTTTTGTAGTTTTCTACATTCTAAAAAAAAGGTTAAACAACAATGATATAAATAAATGACATTTTAGCGCCTTCAAAATAACGTTGGTTAAATTTTAGCGTTTCTAATTAGAAAAGTTGTTTATAAGTATGTGCTTAGAGAATACAAATGTATAAAATTTTAGCGATGACAGAAAATTCCAAAATTGCGGCGAATTCAATTTTTATGACATTGCCTAATTTAGAAATACGTATTAAAGAATTTAATATGTAGCTAAAAATCTCTAAAAAGATTTTAGACATGTTTAGCGATGTAACTAACTTTAGCGAGTTACAGAATATAGCTGAAGGTTATTATTATCGCCGATTTACCTGTTGTGAATTTGCCTCGATTGTATTTTTCTGGCAAGAGAAATTCATAACAGGTAGACTCGGCTCAAATCGCTTTGAAAAATCTCCACTTACTTTGTCAAAAAATGTACCGAAAAATGTGTAAAAAAAGCATTTGACAAAGTTTCTGGCGCACAAATACAAGGGGCGAAAATAATCACCAAGGCTGTCGATACTACCTGTTACGAATTTGCTTTGGTTTCTGGCAATGAATTTGCCTTGATTCATAATAGTATTCAATTCGCCTTGGTTTCTGGCAGCTAACATAAGTCCAGAAACACAGTTGTATGATGGAAACAGCGTGACCGTCTTTGCCACTAAAGTCCAAAATTGCTACTTCTCTGATCTTATTTCTGCCACGTTTTGCAACAACAGATTGTCTCTTCTTGCCACTTTTTAGAAATATCGTAAAGCTTTCAAAAAATAGAACACTTTAATATGTATACCAAAATATGAAAATATTGATTATAAACATTCTTTATACATACTTTAATGATATAATTACCATTTTTACTAGCCATAAAAATGAAAAATGCAATTAATATTATTAGTTATTTATCAAAGTTTTACCAAAAAATTGTGTGTTGAAGATATATAAAGAATTTGTTATAAAAAAAACTCCAATGCACTGCGATATTTACATCCAACATTTGAAAGTCAAATGAGGACATAAAATCTTTCGAAATAGTTATCCCATACAATCACTGATGCAGAAGGTTTTGTTATTGAGTTCAAGTTATTCGAGAGTAAAATAAACGGCAAAAGCTAAGAAGACATCTTCACAGTTAAAATTTTGGAAAGTTGTTTCAACGAAAAAAGTTAGCTAAAACAAGTTTTACGACAGAAGACTTTGTAAAGATTTATATAAGAACATTTTCAAAATATTTAAAATTGAAAAATTTTACACAAACGTTATCAACAATTTCTTATTGAAAGTATTGAAATATCTAGTTTTGATATTAATTTCTATATACATATATTCATTAATTGTTATAAGGTTTTGTTATCTATAAAATTTAAAGAAAACCTTATGAAATATGTACCAACAATTAAACTTTTTACGAATTTTTTTCGATATACTTTAAATCTAGTAACTGTAAATAAAATTCATATTTCTTGAAATGAACGAAATAAAATTAAAATCATGATTTTAGCTTGAATATTTGTTATTTAAAAATGATTTTTTTCACTAAATACTCTTTTTGACACTTTTAGAAATTTCGCAACGGTCACGCAGTATAGATAAAACAAGGTACATTTACTTACAAGGTAGTATTGAAAGTACAATGATTTTTAGGAAAGCAAGCAAAAACACTTGTAACATGATAATTTGTTTTTGATATTTGCATTTGTTGTCATAGCAATACTACCTATAAGCAAATGTTCATTGAAACAGTAAACCCAACAATAGCGTTTAAAAAAGCGTTTATACATATATTTATTATCTTTCAATTACCAACATCATATAAAAACGATGTCCAATTATATATCAATAGCAGTTGATATTCTCTTCATATATTCATGGTAATATTCTTTTTAGTTAGCAGTATATGGCTTGAATGATGTTAACGCTAACATATAGTATTCAGAATAAATCAAATAAAAAGCTATCGAAAGATAATGGTGCATTTAGATAGTTTTAATTTAATCCTTTCCCTGCAAACAAATCGAAGATATCGCGTAGAGCAATAGTGTACTAACATACCGAAATTGTCATCAAAAGAAAATAATTATAAAAATGCTTTTATTTTCTTCGTTTTATAATTTTTGAGAAAATGAAGCAATATACATATGTTGACAAAAATAAAATTGAGTATAATTATGTGTACATATATATGTATATGTAGATACAAATTTTTCACAAAATTTATAAAACCGAAATCTCCATGAAAATCATTTTTATATATGAAACGAATATCGGTCGATAGTTTAATCGGTTAAAACAATTAGAGTTAAGGCGACTAGTTGGCCCATAAAAAATGCGTTTTCCATTAATGAAAGTGTATACTTTCATCTCTATGGATGTGTGTACATGTAGAAAAATCTAAAATCATTTTATTATCTTCCTAATGATACTTTAAAAATATCTTCTTAGTGTTCTGTAATTGGTTATGTAGCGATGTTGCCAAATAATCATCTTTAAGAATCACATATCGTATTGCCTAGAGATACATTTCTTCCCGAAGGAAGTATTTTCCGTTACACGAAAAATATACATGTTTATGTGCCTATGTTTCAAACTATCAAACAAAAAACATAAATACTAATTATTTATTCACATAAGAAAACGAAATAAAAAATTCGCTATAAAATTTTTTCTGAAAATTTTTCTGCACAAATTCAAACTGATATATATTTTGTATTAGTTTAAAAAAATTTTACATTTTATTTATAAAATAAATTTAAGAAACGAATTCAAGCATTACTACATAATTTTAATTAAATATTTTTCAGTTTGATTATAAAATAACTTATTTGTTTTTTATTACGAAAAATTTTTTAATTTAAATATAATAAATAAACACAAAGCAAAATTTGGCAACTGAAATTGAAAACAAGTGGTTTACAACAATTGTCAGTTGGTCTTGAAAGATTACCTTATAGTAATTGTAGGTATAATGAGAAACAGCAAAATATGCAATAGTATTTTGTAATGAATGAGCCTCTTAAAATTAGTTAAGTTGTCGGGTTAAGTTCACATGTTAAGATAGATCGAAATGACATAAAAAATATTACAATTAATTATGAGAACAACCATTTGTGTTAGTTCAGAATTTGGGAAAATAGTGATACATATCTGATAAGTCTTGTTTATTGAAGTATTAAAACCCACCTTGTAATGATACATAGTTATACCAGTTCGTGATAATATAATAAAATCTTTTATAATTAGAATAAAATATTAGTTGAATTAGTTATAATTTTTATAGTATTCATATGTTTAATAGAAAAATATATTTTCCTTCTATTTCAATTCATTTGGGCTGTTTTCAATGAAAAACATCATTAGCATCACCAACTAGTAACTACCTAAATCTCATTGCTAGAGTCTACATACTGACGGCGGCGGTAAAATTGAAGAAATAAATATAACATCTGGCCATACAGATTTTCATCAATATCTTGCATAATTTAAAAACATGCACTCGAACTACGCGCCTGGGAAAAAAATGTTTTCAAAATATGCGTATTAATATTTGATATTATAATTTTACGATTTCTCCCATTTCAGTAGGAACTGAAGAAAAATTTCGATAGTACATCTAAAAGTTTTTTTATTTTTAATGATATTCCGGTAAAAAAAGTAATGATTTTTACTGCATCCAAAATATGCACTCTACACACATATATATATATATGAGAAACTAAAATAGTGAATGTCTTCAAATTGTGTTACTTCGAGAGTATTATACATTTTCTGGCGAAATTATGATGGGAGGGAGAAAAGGGAAACTGCATGAAAAGAAATATTGATCAGTACATAACTCCCGCATAACTGGACCGACTTGCGAAATAATTTTTTTGTTTGAAAGGATTTGCTGGCAGTTAATTCGCCCTTTCTATGAAATCATTTTTTTTTCTTGCTAGAACTATGAATTTCTTACAGAATGTTAGAACGTTCCTGATTAAAAAACTTTAATTGCCTAAAATAATGAAGAATTAAAAGTTGTATAGAAGAATCAATAATTTATACTTACTTATAAACGTTAGTTTTATTTTATGACAATGGCGGTAGCGAAGCACACCGGGTACAGGTAGTATTTTATATTAACATATTAGTCCATTTTAAAAGTTAAATTAAAATTGAGACAAAATAGCAGCATAAATTATTGAAGCAAAAATCTTTACTATGGATGGATGATATTAAAGTTTCTTGTTTATAATACCGGGTTCATACGAACTAAATTAATGAATCAAGTCGGTATGCTATTCTTAAAATTTTGTCAGCAAGTGATAATGTATCTAGTATGTACCTATGAGTATTTAAAAAATCATAAAATTTTGTAATAAAAATAAAACTGTTCTCGTTTAAATTGAAATTCAAATACAACATTCGTACATGCATAAATAAATTTATTCAATATTATATGAATTTAATCATATAAAGAAGAATAACAACTTAACCATGTGCTTAGCAAAATTAGGAAACCTACAAAATAAATTTAAAATAATGTTAAAATAAAAAAAAAAAAAAAAAAATCAAGAACAAAATATAGAAAATATGTGCATAAAATAAGTGATATCTTTTTGTGTTCATTTCACATGTCCATTCGAAAATACGAGTACTATCTACTAACTGATACATACCTCCAACGACCCCTTCTTCACTGCGGTCTGTCGAAACACGCAAAATAAAATGTTTTAAAAAATAGCAACAACAATGAACCATACACATTAAATAAAAACCTCAAGAAATTCATAAATTCTACAAAGAAATTTGTTAATAATAAAATAAAATTTATTTAAAACAGAAAAAAGTAATATAACTACAGTGATGGTCAAAACAAACTATACAATTTTAGCAAAATATAAATATGCATTTTAAAATTATATTGTCGAAATTTTTAAAGAGATTTCGGTACTTCGATTATAATTTTGCAAATTTAAACTAAATTTCGAACTTGGGAAATTAATTTCGAAAATTCAAAACTTCACTTTTCGTGCGCAAGCTCAACATAAAGCCAAAATATACATCCTGAACTAATCTTTTTCCATAAGGGACATCGATTGCCAACACCTTAGACTTAAAAAAGTAAAAAAAATGGTAAATTTTTGCCACGTTTAGTGCACATTAGGGTTGCTAGAAAATAAAAAAAAATAATTTGAATTATTCAGCCTTAAGTTCGTATAATTTCATTTTCAATTCATTTATTTTATTAGAATTTAACAAAGAAAGATAATTTAGACTGCACGGAAGGTTGCACTTGAGACTTTCTTTCATTCAGTTCGTTTAAAATTGTTAAAAAAAATAATATTTTCTCATCAAAGTTCTTTGACTTTTGTTAAAGCTGCCACATACACTTCAGCAATTGGCTCTTTCATCTAATTCTTTTAGCTTAAATTTAAACCTGCTCCATTTATGGACCGATTTAAAAAATTTTTTTTTTCCTTTCGATTTGCTTTATGTTTGGTCCTTTTTTAAATAATTATTGCGGTTGTTTTGTTCCCAACATTATTTAAAACGTTTCGATTAAATTCTTCATAAATCATTTACACTATTTTTGTGGTCACAACTGTAAATCTCTGCCTCATACAACACCACCAAAAACTTTGAAAAATATGAACCTTTTTATTTATTTTGGTTTTTGCCATTCAAAATATAGAAAAACATCTTATGAAATTTTAACATTCTCATTTTAAAAGATTACAGTGTTTAACTGTGTATGTCATTGAAACAAAAACAAAAATTTGCAAAAAAAAAAATAAAAATATTTTGATTAAAACTTTTTAATAAAAACGCAATGCTGCCTTTAAATCTACAACAACAAATTCACCAAAGCCAATTGCAACAAAAATCCTCTGTACCTCCACCCTTGCCACCGCCATTGTGGGAACCACGTAGACCAAGACGAGAAAAGAATCAGAACATAAATCAAAAGCAACAAAAACAACTAGACCAATCACATTTCTATCAGACTGAAGATTTCATTAAAATATCAGCATTATCGTCGTCGTCGTCGTCGTCCTCCGCACCGTCATCGGCATTAAACCGAGATATTGATGTTGGTGGCAAAATGTTTGCAAATTTAAGGTATTCATCATCACAAATAAATCTCAGCCAGAATAGTTTACTTTTGAATCAGAATGTACTTGATTGTCTCGCGCCACCATCTACGGAGGATGAACAGACAAACGAAGAAGAATCTATAATCAGTGACGATGCAACAGTGCCCTTAACAGCAACAACTGGGTCTACAACAACATTAACAGCCACAATTTTGCCAGCCTCATCGAGACAATCTCTTTCACCGTCTCGAATAATAAATCCAGTAGATCATCAACAACAGTCGCAATTGTATACGCGCTCTCTATCAACCCCTCCACTAACTAAAGCTTCTTTATTGAATCTCTTGGACAACAATCAGCAGCAATATCAGCAACAACAACAGCAACAGCATCTGCCTTCACCGCCTTCTAATTCTTCGTATCATTCACACGAATTTAAACTCTGCGATTCGTGTCGGCCTTTGCGTTTTAATAGTCCCCAACAGAACTCGATATTTATATCGCAAAAAAATTCGGGCAGTTCACGTTATTTGAACTCGAAACGTTATAACGCTGCACCAACGTTATCTTCGATTACAGCACCATTAACTGCTTTGGTAGGGAATACGCCGCCAGCTTCTTTGCTAAACACACAGCTTCCGCCAATATCGCCTGCAAATCCTTTTAATAATTTACGTTCATTTACACCACTTTCTCGTTTCCAGCCTCGTCGTCAAAACAGCAGCAACATGTCGCAATCTGGAGAAGATTTACATTCTCCCAGCTACTTGTCATGGCGTAAATTACAGTTAAGTCGTGCCAAACTGAAAGCGTCCAGTAAAACATCAGCTCTCCTATCCGGTTTCGCAATGGTGAGTAAAATCTTTTGTTTCCTTTTATTTTATTTATTGTCATAATCAAGAGTAAAAAAATTTACAGTGAAGTATAAAAATTGTTTAAGTTTAGCTAGAGTTTTTTTCTGTTTCAAAAAAGAATTTATAGAGAGAAAAAAGAAATATTAAAAAATTTTTTGATCGCATGATTTTGAAGACGTTCCATTTGTTATTTAAAATGTTTGAAAGGGGTCAGCGAAGCGAGAAAATCTATTACAAAATTGCTTAAATTGTGATTTAAAATTTTATTTAAAGTAATTTTTTCGAGCAAATCCTACAGAGTATTTAAATTTTACATGAAATTCTAAAGAAAGCAAAGAATAACAGAAAAGTTTTTGTGATTTTATAAATTAAAAAAAAAAATCAGTCCACAATGGGTTAAAATAATTAAAGCTAACAAGTTGTCGCTATATACTTTTTATGGAACTTGATTATGGGTTTTTGAAGCGAATTGTGGTCGAATGATAAGAAATAGAAATTTCATTCTGCATTTTGAAAATTTAACATTAATTTCGTACTTAACTTCGAAAATTCGAAATTGGGAACATAGAGTCGAAAATTATAAACTTGTTATTTCGTGCGCAAGATCTAAATAAAAACACACAGTTTTGATATTTGTTATGAAAAATCGATTGAAGGAGTCTTAAAAAATTTGCAAGATAAAAATTACAATTTTTTTAAATTTTTAAACGAATTTAGCCTTTTTTGACAAAAAAAAAAAATAGAAAGAGTGTTTTCAGTCAAAAATCCTGTATTGTTAACCGATGTTCTTACAGAAATCCATGGTTCACACTAAATATCAAATCTCTTTGACTTTTTTGCAGCTGCCGTTTTCATTAGACTGGAACAACCTTTTTCAAAATGTAAAGTTTCGAATTTTCGAAATAAATTTACCCATTCCGAAACTTATTTTGAATTTGCGAAGCTATATTAGGAATTTCTAAATTTAGATAAAATTATTTAAATTTACAAAATTGACTTAAAATTTATGAAATTTTCATTAAAATCGTTTAGTTAAATGTCAAGTCGAACTGCGGCGCTCTTTAAACACTAAATTTGCTCTTCTTTATAAAGAGAATATTTGGTTTTTCCAATTATTGCTTTATTTTCTATTTTCTTTTTCACGAAAATTTTATCCAATTGTAAGATTATATTTCGATAATATTCTAGCAAAACGGTGATTTTAATTAATCTGATTTAAAAAATTTTACACGGTTGAGTAAATTACAACGATTAAAAATCTCATTAAATGTAATTTGTACATACATACGAGTATATGTATGCGTATATGAATGTACACACAAAAATACATATTTCCATACGGACTTACATGCGTTCCTACGACCACAAACATTTTAAAATTTTTACCCACAATTTATGGTGTTTGGATATTTACATACAGTACAGTACATACATATTTTTTTTTTTTTCAATTGTATTTTTTGCATAAATATCGTCAAATAATTACAATTTTTTTGTGTAAAATTGTACAGATGTCACTACCATTTTTTTTTTCTTAGTTTAAATTAATCGATAACCCAGCAAAACTTGATGGTGCTAATTAATCGGAAAACTATCAGTTGAACAAAAGTGACAATTTAACTACTTTATTACTCGTTAACATTCTACAGACAATTAAAAGGAGTATAAATGTAACAAAAATTCCATAACAATGCCGAATATTTCAATTCCTAATGAAATACAGAACAAATTAGATTGTTTTCAAATGACTAGCTTCGGATTAAAATCCAAGGAAGTTTAATTGGAAATAAGTTGTTTGTTAGTGCTTGTTTTTCAAGACTTTAAGTATCTAAATATTAATCTTTAAAATGATTCTGAAAATGAGAAACGCTATGAGATTTGCTGACTTTGTCATTTATGAATAACTAAATAAAGTCTAAAAGAAATGTAGCAAGAAAATCAGTAAAGGGCACTATATACATTCGTCAAAATACTTGACATCAAGCTCGTGTACGTGTGCTTGACCTTTGCTGGAAGACCTGTCCAGCATTGATTTTGCATTTTATTTTGAAGTGTTAACAACGAGACAGTATAGAGAAAAAGTGTTGAATATACATATATGTTGCCGACGGAACTTTGAATATGAACTAACATAAAAAATTCTATGTTTATGAACAAAATAGAAAAAAAAACATGTCTTGTATGTTACAACATTACCTTTTTTTAGTTTTTTATTTAAATTGTATTTTATTATTGAATATTTAATAATTTACTTTTTTGTTTTTTATTTTACTTTCCTTAAATGCAATGCAATGATACATTGGTATTAAATCTATTGTTTTTTGTTTCATCCGACATATTTAGCGTTTGTTCTCTTTGAAATTTCGTTTTAATTTAAAAATGTGTACGTGCTTGAAGAGTAAAACCAATATATTCATCAAAATCACTCGTCAAGCATGCCAAAAAATCCAAATTTTTTGATTTTTCATCAAGCATCGTCGTCATACAAACAAATTTTCACTTATACCACCATAATGCTTGATGTGATTTTGACGAATGTATAGTGCCCTTAAGCTTCGACTTTGACAGACATACCAGAGATTTATTTTATATTTGGCGATTTTCCCGTTTTTTTTTTTTTATTTTGCCGACTTTTTAGTTCGTCGATTTATTTTCGTTGGGAATTTATCTCATTTTACGCTTTTGTTTTCTCAATTTTATTGTTCAGGCAATTTAATTTAAATTTCTCAACTTTTATCGACACAGATTTTATTTGATTTAGCGATTTGTAAATTCTAGCGATTATGTTGCGTTTTAGCGATGTTTTTCGTTTCGGTTATTTACAAATTACAAAAATATTCGGAGCAGAAAATTTATATTTCGAATATACGCATCACTAATTAAGAATAATCGGCGCTTACTGATATTTTTTTAATAAAGTTATGAATTTTCAAAGACAAACTTCGAATAAGACTAGAGGATCTTTTATTTTTGTGTTACGATTTGCTATAAAAATCTCAAAATTGCAGCCTTTTGCGAAAATGCTCACTTGGTATCTTTAATGTAAATTAACAAAATGCAATTAAACAACAAATTCAAATGCAAACGAGCGGCTATTTAGGAAAAACGACACAGGAAATCAAAATACATGTGTACTAAATCTAAATAAAAATCAAATAACAAAAAAAAAACTTAATCACGAGGAAATTCACGAATTTTATTCTAAATGAGAATTTCAGACAGAACAAAAAAAAGCATGTAAACGAAACGAAATAAAGCAAAAACACTTGAATATAAGAAATGACATCCCAAAATTTTAATTTATGTATATCGCATATAAAATGATAAATACATAATAATTTACAGAAAAAAATAGCTTCAAAGGGTTTTCACAATGTGCACAGTGGCGTAGAGTAACAAAGAAGTGAGGAGAATATATATCTGTTGGGGCTTAGAGAGGATCTGACAATGATAAATTCAATGCAACTGTTCCTTTGTTTTGTTTTTTTTTTGTACAATTCTCATTTCAAAAGCGAAGACATCTTCTATATAATTAATTGGAGACCAAGACCATTTTTTGTGATGGATTTTGTGGCCACATTATTCATCAGATTGTAACAAAATTTATATCAAATTAAAAATATTTAAATACAGAAGTGAACGAAATCTTGTGAGTTATTGTCGGCTCAGTAATTTGGTAACTATAATCGTTCAAAGTTGCTACTAATATATGTAACACATATTACTCATACATGTAAGTTAAAAAAAAACTGAACATGCATGTTTTTTTATCCAATTGCTTTTTGGAAGAAAGTATCAAAAATAAGAAATTTGTTTCTATGCTTGTTTTTGGGAATGTCAAAGGAAGGTGAAAGAGAAGGGAGACCAATAAAGAGAATTACCTCATTGGAAGGTATTTTCTTTTTGCATTTTACTATTTTGCAAATGCACCATTAAATAGTTGTAGCTGTGGTTGTTGGATGACGTTTTTTAAAGAGATTTTTATGTTAATATATCTATGAACTTTAAAAAAAAAGATTATTTACTACATCTAGAATACGGTCGATTGTGTCGACACACTTATTGTTAAGGAAATTCAAAATTTTTTTATTTAGTGTGAAGTACAATCGATACAATTAAGTTCTAAATAAGACGTTATTCAAATGGCCTCCACGACTTCTTCTGCAGGAACGAATTCGAGCAACCCAATTTTCGAGCACTTTTTCCACCAAATCAAGTCGTATGTCATGAATGCCACTTTCAATATCGACTTGTAAAGCTTGAAGAGAGTCTGGTTTATTTCGAAAGACAAATGACTTCAAATAACCCCAGAAAAAATAGTCTAATGGTGGTTAATCACAACTTCTTGGAGGCCATTCAATATCACAATTTCTTGAAATAATCGAATCTCCAAACTTTTCTCGCAATAATTCAATCGTTGCATTTACTGTGCGGCACGTAGCCCCGTCTTGTTGGAACTAAATGTTGTCAAGATCAACTTGTTCCAATTTCGAGCATAAAAAGTTGGTTATCATCGATCTATACCGCTCTTCATTGACAGTAACGGTGTTACCAGCTTCATTTCGAAAAAGGTACGGACCGATGATTCCTCCAGATCAAAAACCACATCAAACTGTCAATTTAGGTGAATGTTATGGTTTTTCATGAATAATTTGTGGATTTTCTTCGCACCAGAATCGACAGTTTTGTTTATTTACCGCACCACTCAGATGAAAGTGAGCCTCGTCGGAGAAGATGATTTTCTTAAAAAAATCGTTATCGTTTTCAAGTTGTTCCAAGCCAAAATCAGCAACGTTGTTTTTGCGTATATCTCTCCATGATGAAATTGTAAAAACTACTGAATACAATGAAAAACAAATGACAGGTTATGACATATTACAAATGGCCGAAACGTCACTTCAAAATTTTATCATCCCTATTGGAAAACTTTATACATACATACCGAGTTTAGTATAAATTAAAAGTTTTACTTCTTTAAGTAATTTAATTTTCTCTAATTCCGACCCACTTTTATAAACTGGCGTAGATAGGGCAGGTCTGGTGGGATCTAAGCCATCCCACGACAATTTTAGCACCTCTCCACTACTCTTAAAATAGTTAATCCAATCACTTAATTTTGTTTTGAAAACTTTTTAAAATTATTTCGGGTGATCTCTATCCCATCCAAGAAAATGGCTTAGATCCGTTAGTGCTGAGGTAGTTA
The DNA here is from genome assembly GCA_947311025.1 of Lypha dubia. Taxonomy (NCBI): domain Eukaryota; kingdom Metazoa; phylum Arthropoda; class Insecta; order Diptera; family Tachinidae; genus Lypha; species Lypha dubia. The sequence continues at coordinate 52,186,776 of OX371264.1, forward strand.
ATCGTATTTATTCAAATGCTTTTCACCGGTAATCACTCAAGAATATTGGAATTTTAACGCTGGAATACTATAGTCGAAAAAAAAATTTAATTATTGGAAAAGTCATTAGATCGCAGCAAAAAAATTTCCAAATATATGGTCCTTAATTACACTCATCTTGAATCTCCCTAATGATGGCTAAAGAAATTTCTAAAAATAAAACAGTCAATACAATTTAAGACGAACACTTGTAAAATGTTTAATTAATCTGATGAATGAATAAATTAATTCAATTACGTATAAAAAGAACTTGTCTGCTACATAATATTTCAAGTTAAAAATATGCAACCAGTACAATACACCATTGACAATGATTTACATGAAAATCGATAAATTAATTACAACAGAAAAGCAAATTCGTTTTTCTTTTTTGCGATATTTATAGAAAAACAAAAATATTGGCAAAAATATTGTTGAGCCACCACTACGACAAACAAATTCTTTTTAAGTTGCATATAAAAATTTTAAATGAAGAAAGCAAAATCACACATGAAAACACACATACATATACATACCTACATACATATCGTCACCTGAAATGTAAAAAGTCCTAACAGCATTTGGTATAACTTTACAGGAAAGACCAAACATTTATTAAAATAAGGAATCATGTGATTATAAACTTATGACACCTACCAAATGTACCAAATGGTACATGTATAAAATGTCTTGCCAACCCTGTAATAATGCAGCTTGTTATTTCACTAGAACTGAAAACAACTTATGAAAGAGTGGAACGCCCTGTTTTCAACAGCTGACAGCTAAGTTTTACAGGGCACTATCAACACTGTCGATTTTTACGGGGCGAAAAGTGCAATGCCTTCCACCATTAGTGAGGGCGATTTTTTTTGAATCAAACACACAGACCTTTTAAGGCCGTGCCGCACTATCCTACACAGTCGCGCGATTTGCAAAATATGACATGTGTGCTAAAAATGTATGGTAGTGTCGACTAAAAATGCAACTGTGTAGCAGATTTTTTGGCAAGTCGTGCGATTTGTAAAATTTTATGAAAATTTTCATAAAATGATAGTTTTCATGCGATCAGAGGAGTATTTATTGTCAACCAGATGTTTTGGCATCAGATTTGTATGATAGTGTGGCACCTACAACGCCATTTTGAAACGATTTTTTAAAGTCGGTCAGATTTTTGCAAGATTTTCCTGTGAATGAATCGTAGGATTGTGTAGGATAGTGAAGCACGGCCTTTAGAGAGCAAAACATTTTTAAGAAACGAACACCAAAGTACATTTTCTGCATGGAGATGTATCATTTTTCTGTAGAAAAGAAAACACCATTAATTTTTTGTTTAATTTATTTTTTAAAAGAGATGCTCATTTAAAGAAATACAAAAAAAATACTGTAACCCTAAACTTTTCCTAATTGTAATTAATATTTAATTAAACACACTAATTTCCGTTAAAATTTTTTTTTTTTTATATACAAAATAATCAAAAAATATAATAATTTTAAACAAAAAAGAAATAATCGTTCAGGGGCTACATTCGTAAAATGAAGTGAATGTGGAAATTTCACTCACTTTAGGGTCTTGAAATGGTAAAAATAATTGAAATGAATAATAACATGCTTTTTTAAATCACATCAATTCCTTTTGAGACAAAATGACAATAAAATTTTATTTTTCACTTTAACGAATTTAAGAAGACAAGTTGCGTGAATTCTTCGCCTCCATTTCATTTTATTAAATTGGTATAACGTAAGACAAACCAGTTTTTCTGACTAATACGACAACCAACATCGAACAAAACAATCGCAAAACTCTGTTTGACTTACTGCGCCATAACATTGGCTTTTTATAACATACCCCAATCAAAGTGTGAGACTAAACAGACTGATACGATCCTCGTTGCAGATAATTGCGTGCTTTCTTCTGATATAAGCCACACTAGTTATGACAAGTCAAAAAAAGACTGAAAAATACAAAAGATATTGTCAGGCACCAATTACCGGTTATCTTTTAAGACAAAAATGTTCATTTTTTGTTGTGGGTTAGCATCAAACAAGCCTTTTTGACTTAAAAGACAAAAACGTTTTGTCTTTCGTTGGTATGGGCGCAACCTTAGTTTTCAAAAGAAATATTGACATCAAACTATTTTCTTTGATAGCGCCTGATATTTTTTTTGGTTCATTTCAGTTACCGATATGTACCTACATACATACTAACACAAATAACAAATTTTTAGTTTGAAACATGCGGCATGCTGACCATAAGAAACACATTTCTGCAAGAATGGGAAAAATATCACCTGATTCAAAATTATTGAGAGAGTAAAATTAGTAAAAAAAAAAGGCGTATTCATAAACGTTTGGTAAATTCAAAGATATCTTCTAATATATGTAATATTTTAGAAAAATAATAATAAATAAAAGCAATTCTTAATAGAGAATGTCAAAATTCTCAGTTCTTTTTCTTTTCTTATTTGTTGGTTTTTCAAATATCTTTTATTGGTAATCGATTTTCCTGTACAAAAATATAGTCCACGCCAAATATTACAGCCATTTGACTGTTTTTCAGCTGAAAATCGACAAAATAGGTTTTTTGCCATTTCTTGCATTTTTAATAAGCCTTTCTTCAATTTTAGGGCAAAAAAATATATTCTGTTTTTCTGTTCTTTTTCAATGGGAATCGATGTTGCTACACAACACATATTAACTCCATTTGACTTTTATTCAGCAGAAAATCATTAAAAGCAGAGTAACGTGAGATAAATATTTTTTTTTTTTTATTTATATTTGATTGATGAGCTTGAGGTCAATTTTTTTTTTTATAAAAAACATTATAAAATTTTATTTATCGATATTTCGCTACTCCTTTGTGTAGCTTCTTCAGGATTAAAGTTAAAAAACAACAAAACTGGATAACAACAACATATTTAAACAAATTAATGAATCCAAAAATTATTCGCTTTAAAGAAAATTGATTTTTGCGTTTTTTTTTTTTTTTTTTTGTTAGGCGGGGGTTACGACTACTTGCCCCAATTTTCCAATCTGCAGGCAAACCCGATCACATAAAATTTATATCGGTTAATAAATAATGAAGTTCCGCGATAAATATTTTGGGTGGCTCAGATTTTCCTTGGATTTGATTGGACCAAACTGCATTCACACTCTTGCAAACAAAAACATAATTTTTAAAACCGATTCAGAAATACAGGAGCTATGCGACAATCAATATTTTAAGGGAATAAATTTCCCCCGATACCCATCTGCCAGCGAACCCTTTCAAACAAAAAAAAAAAAAAAATTTCTAAAATAGATCCAAAAAAATTTATGGAGGTTAAAAACTACACCTTCAACTGATAACATCCTTGTTTTTTAAAGTCGGTAAAAAACTAATGCGCATTTGTTATAAATAATTCAAGGAGTACTAAAAATTTATAAATTCAAATTTACTAAAATTAGAACACTTTAATATAAAAACCTCTTTAACAAAAAACATTGCCAAAAAAAAAATGCAGAAAAAAATCAACAAAATAAACAATAAATTATAATATATGTATGTATCTACACATCGGTTCCTTAATACAGAAAGGCCCTAACCCAATTTTGTTTGTTTTCAAATAACTTTTTTTTATGTTTATATCGATCTATCGAAATTGGCTAAATACGCAAATTGAAAAAAAAAACAAAGAGTTAAGACCTTTGTATATTAAGGCAACGATATGAACATTTTGATAGTCAAGAAATCATTGAAAACTAAAATTGATCTTTTCATTCATTTAAAATAATTTTTTTTTGTTGTTATTTTTCTATTCTTTCATTTTCTTTTCCAATTACGTTGCCATTTTTAGGTTGCCATGGTAGAAGTGCAATTGAATAACGATACCAAAGTGCCACCCGGCATGTTGGTCGCCTTTGCCATCTGCACAACACTCTTGGTAGCTGTACATATGTTGGCACTGATGATCAGTACATGCATACTGCCAAACATTGAGACTGTGTGCAATTTGCACAGCATCTCGTTGGTACACGAATCGCCGCACGAACGTTTGCACTGGTATATTGAAACAGCGTGGGCCTTCTCAACACTATTGGGACTTATACTCTTCCTGCTCGAAATCGCCATACTTTGTTGGGTGAAATTCTATGATTTGAGTCAGCCGGCAGCATGGTCCGCGTGTATTGTACTTATACCAGTTTTAATAATATTCTTGGCATTCGCCATTCACTTCTATCGCTCATTGATGACTCACAAATATGAGGTGACTGTGTCGGGCATAAGAGAATTGGAAATATTAAAAGAACAAATGGAACATGATCATCAAATAGATACGCATCACCAGAGTCATCGAAATGGTTTGAATTATGGCGCCAGCGGTGATATTGTTTAAAAACGTTTAATTTTCTTTTTTATTGTCAAACTGCAGCATATAGTGATGGGAGCAGTGGAGAGAACTTATCCACATACCTTTTCTTTTCTTTTTTAATTTTAACAATTGTTTAGGTTAAATAACTTCTTAATTTATTTTTTTTGATCATTTATTGTTTTCTCTATGTGCGGATGCAAAAGGAAAACAGAATATTCTCGTTTAAAATCATCATCAATGAATGGATGAATTTGATATAGTATATAAACAAAAGACATAATTTAATTAAGTTAGTAATTTGTAAATTTAAATAAGCAAAAACATTATTTACTGTACAATTGTGTGATATTGTCAAAATATATTTTATACAAAAAATAAAAAGAACGAAAAAAATGCAGTTTGTTATAAATTATCTCAGCGCAATTGATGGTAAGTTGTTACAAGTAATTACAGGTTTTTATTTACTTACACCACACACAGCAGCTGAAGCTTTCCGCAACTATTGATCTGGCAATACCGCTGGTGCTAAAAAAAAAAAAAAATTCAATGCATACTTTAAGGCATTACTTTCATATAACCGGGCGACTCAAGTACGATGAAAAAAAAATTGGAAAAAGTTGCTTGCTATTTTTCTGGCATTCTGGGCTCCTGGTATTTTACTTACATTTTGAAAAGTGTTGCCGCAACATAATTTATTTTTTAGGAATGCATTTTTCTCATCAATATAAATGATTTAATGGGGTTTCTTGTTTTATATATATAATTTGACTACGTAACTAATTGACTTTGATTGACATTTATATTGTTAAAATGTTAATAAATTATTTTCGTTTATTTCTGAAAATAAACGAGCGTAGTTTTACCCTATGAATAAGTCAATTTTTGGTTTTTTTTTTTGGCAGTTGAGTCCTTTTTTGTTTTTAGGTGACGATATTGAAATATGTTTATTATCAATTTAACTATTCGGTAATTTATTCAACCGGACACTTTTTAAGCTCTGTAACGCCAGCCTGCCGTAATTCCTTTCTCCGGAACTTGTAAAATGACAAACACACAATATGAATTTATTTTTATTTTCAATTAAAATTGTAATTTTTATTTTACTTTTTAAAATTAACGGCCTATTTCACTATGTCGAAAGAAAATTTCCATATGTTTTCATTCGTACAAATACATTTGATACAAAAACAAATTCTAAAATTTTGTTTTTGTATCAAATGTATTTGTACGAATGAAAATAAAATTCAAAATTCTTTCGACATCGTGAAATCGGCAGTAAAATTAGAAAATAAAAATTATAACCGCTGCATCAAAACGATTTGATTTTGTGTTTTTTTTTTTTTTTTTGTTTCTTTTTTAACTTAAAAATTTCTTTTTTTTTATATGCAGCCTTTGTTTTTACTTTTATTTTAAAAACTCAATAATTATTTAATTAATTATAGTTAATATAATGATAATAATAATCATAATTATCGACTAACACTAAACATGTTTAACATACGTACAATTAGAGTTGATGTTGGTTTATCTGTTTTATTTTTTTTTTCATTCACTTTTGTTTTATTTATATTTATAATTAAATTTTAATAGCTTTTTTTTTTTGTTTGTTGTTTTTTTTAGGTTACTATATAAATATAATTACTATAAATGGAGTTAGATACAAGTATTAATATTTTTTTGTTATTTTAATTTTCTTTTTTATGTTGAGGTGTTTTGAAAGTTAATTTTTTTCTTCAAAAAATTTAAAATTTTTTAAAAAAACATGGTTTTTAGATTTGGGTTCTTTTTTGATTTGTTTTCTTTTTATGATAGTTATTTTGTATTAAAATTAAAACATTGATTGAAATTGTTATTAATTTATGTATAATTTTATATTTATTATTTATATAATTTTTATATTTAATAAAATCTTAATTTTTACCAATAATAAGGAGAGCTAATTTTAATTGTATTTATTTTAGTTTTCTGTTTTATCCTTTAATTAATTTATAATTAATGGTTATATATTTGCAGTATGTATAATTAAAATGTTACTACAATCTATTGTTAATTAATTTGTTAATAAAATGATTCGTAATGAGAGCTAGACGTTGATTCCCCCCCTCAATCCCAAAACTACATTACATAGTTGTTGTTTTTGTTGTTGTTTGGGCTTAAACAAGTAGTCTGAGTTGATAAAGAAGAGCAACTGTACTTCGTTAGTCAGCAATTGAAAGTTTGCCAGTATTTTAATACCGTTTGCAACAACTATAAAATAAATAAGATTCAGCCATACGACAACAGAGTTGGATTACGTTCGGAAACGGAATTCAATACGTATTTGGGTTCTTCAAAGTATTTTCGTAGTGAAAACCATTTTTAAATAAATTGAGAATTTTTTCGATTGTTTACAATGCCCACAAAAGAAAAAGAAGCTCACACTTAGTTTTAAATGGGGTACATATTATTTTTCAAGCAATCAAATCTTGCATGAGAAACAATAATTTAATAATTCAAAAATTGTCAACATAAAGTTGCGGAGAGCAGAGATGTTTCAATTTTCGTTTTTCACAGATAACAAATGGAAAAATTAAAACTACTTTTCATAATTTCATTACTAATTATAGCAGATTCATTAATTTAATGCAAAAATACATTGTTTCAGTGAAAAATATTCATACAAATTCAATGTTAAATGTTTCATTGAAACTATTTGTTATTGGTATTCTTTAACAAAATTAATAAAATAGTTCATTGATTCAGCTTTGAGTCTTGAAAAAAAAACGTATTATTACAAAAAAAAAAAAATAGTTTAATTTTCCGTCGAAATAATTGCATCAGTATTATGAGATCAGAAGGTAAAGCGAACCACTTTCACTCAAGATTTGATTCGCAAACAGCATTCATCAATTGAAGACATAAAATCAAAATCGTTGGGCCTTAGTACGATTCGCGAATCGACTTCGACCGCTGTAATAGATTAAAGACAAATATATTATAAGTGATTTTAATTTATTCCAACAGTCAAAATCGATTCGAGAACTGTAATAATCCACGTTATTTTTGTGTGTTATTTCGCGAAACACTTCACTCCAATTCCCTGCAATGCAATCTCCTTTATCCAGTATTTATCACCACATTTGCGTTGCAAATGTTTCATTGTGTTGAAACTTCTTCCATTGTGGAGTTAATCCGTCGTAATTCGAAGCGAAAGCAGGTTTCCTTTTTTGAATCGATTCTTATCATTTAAACAAATTTAGCTCCGAATGTCCGGTTGGTAAAAATAATTTTCAACTCTGCGACTCTCTGGGTGGTAGTTTTAGAAAAATTCTGCATGTTGGATGTTGTTTTATGTAACATTTTTTCTTTTTTGTTACTTTTAATACAAAATAAAGATTTCAAATTTTTTTTTCTACATCCCTACTATCATTTGGAAGATTGTTTTATTAAAAATCACCTAACTAAGTCTTCCTCGAGTACTTTTGACGATTAAAAACTGATTAATCACTTGCGCACTTGAAAAAAGACTCGAAAATGATTCGTGCTTATGCTTAAAAAGTAATTTATTGAAAATACAATATTAAAACATACAGGTATTTGACATATGACTGTTTTGAAGTTATTTATGAATGATATTTTGCTCATCTAGATGATGAAAAAACTGATTTTAATTCTGTTATTTTTATTTGTATTAAACGAAAAAAGTTTCAATAAACTTTCGGATTTTCTTGTTTTTTTAATTTAATTAATTTTAAATTTACTGCCTATTTCACTATGTCGAAAGAAAATTTCCATATGTTTTCATTCGTATAATTACATTTGAAGCAAAAACAAATTCTAAAATTTTGTTTTTGTATCAAATGTATTTGTACGAATGAAAATAAAATTCAAAATTCTTTCGACATCGTGAAATCGGCAGTTAATTTTGCTTCAGACAGATAAAATTTTATTTTTAAGACTGAAAAATAAATCGAAAAAGACTCGAAAACAATTAGAAATACGACTAAAAATGACTCGAAAAAGACTCGCAAACAATCAGAAATACGACTAAAAAAAGACTCGCAAATCATTAAAAATATGAGTCATAAATGACTCAAAACTGATCGGAAAAGCGGGTAATAAAAGACTCTTCAAGAAAAGTCGCGGGTAGGGAACCATTTTCTCCCGATAAAACAAACATTTATGATCAGAAAATGATCTCATATATGCTTATTTTTATCGCGCAGAGGAGTCATAAATGACTCAAATATGATCAATTTTTTCATAAAATGCTTGTAGGGATGTTTATAAACAAAAATATTGAAAATGTGTAAGTTTGTGTGTGTGTATGTGTGTGTGTGGTTGTTAACAAATTTTCTTTTTTGTTTTTATTATTGTTTATTCATCTCTTCATCTATTGATAAAACTTAAAAATTATTTAAAGTTTAGCGTGTGTGTGAGTGTGTATGTGTAATAGGGAATAAGGAGTTGGTGTACAATTTTTACAAGTGTTTGTTTCTTTGTTTTCATTTCTTATACATAATTCTATTTTAAATTTAAATTATAAATTAATTCGATTTAAATTAATTTATAGTAAATTTTATTTTGTTTTGATATCTTTGTTTAATTAATTTAATTAATATTTAATTCTTTAATCTTTTCAAATTAAAAAAAAAGAGAAAAATTCAAAATTCATTAGGGGATTTGTTAATTGTTTGTTTGTTGTTTACTTTTGTTTTTTTTTATGTGTAAATTTAAATGTTAAAAAATTTTTGTTGTTTTGTTGTCTGTATAAATGTAGATGTTTTTGTTATTATTATTGTTTTTGTAATTACTTGTTCAAGTGGGTTAGAGTTTTATTTTTTGTTTTCATTTAAAGAGGTTGTTGTTTTGTATTTTTTTTTTTAATTTTATTTTTTTTTTATCAAAAATATTTTTATATATTTTGTTTTTTTATACTTAACAAAAGTCTATTTAAAGTTAAATAATATTGAGAAAGAAAAATAAAAATAATAATAATAATAAGAGTTAGTTCATTGTTTTACATGATACAATTGAATTTGTTTTATTTTTACTACAATTTCTTTTTTTAAGAATATGTTAAAATTGTTTAACAATAATTATTGGATAGATTTTGAATTGGTTTGTTTTAAAGTTAATTTGAAGGTTTTTTTATACTACAATTATTTAAAATAAAATTGAATAAAATTGGAAATTACTAGAATTCTAAAATGAAATAAGAAAAAAGTTTCTATAAATTATGTTATGAAGCGTATACATAAATAAATCTGTTGTTAGTTAGTGTCCTATCTTGCCCTCTCATTATGCCAGCTCACTCTCTCTCTCTCTCTCTCTCTCTCTCTCTACCTGGCTGTTTTTTAGTTAAACAGAAAAAAAATATTAGTCCTGAAATGTTTCTAAAATTTCGCAAGTAGATATGATTCATATTTTTATGAAAACTCGCGTATAAAACAGAACTAAAGTCTTAGGGGACAAGCTGCTGCATTTGATATGGATTGAAATTTCTGTTAAAGTTCTATTGAAATAACGATAAATATCGAATGCCCTAATTTCCCCTCCCCACCAAACCTCATTTTATATGGATGAAAAATGAAAATATTTATTTAGTTTAAAGCAAAGTTTCAATTTAATATTTACAGTTTTCCAACTATTGCATATCGTCATTTAAAATCCAAAAGGCCGTAACTACATTTTTTATTTGACCGGAGAAGCAAAATACTTCATAAATTTAGTACTATTTGTATCTAATTGCATTTCATTAAAATCGTTATTTCTAAATATATTCGAATAAAATATTAAGGGAGGATGTGTTCCTGTTAATAACAACATCATTGAAAAACAACATATGAAAAATTATAATTAGAGCTTTTTGTCAGTTACGGCCTATTTTAATTTTAGCTTACGATATATAATTACAATTAACAATTGTTAAGATAAACTTGTTCTCTCATTAAATAAAAATGTTTAGAAGAATTTTGACATAAATTTTTTTAAATTAAGTCAGTTTTGTAAATTTCTCCCCTGCATTTTTAATTGGTTAAGAAATATTTTCTCTTAAGCGGAATATAAGGCGGGAAGGCGGCCGCATAGTGAATAATAAATACTTTTCACTTGAAATATTTCTAGCGAACTAAATATTGGCGCATATAAATTTATGGAAATGTAAACAATTTCACATGAGATTTTGTTCCTATTAATAGCCGTTTATTGGTTGAGCTCCAATTGGTTTTTTCCAATTTACAATAAAAAATTTTATTTGAGCTATAGAGTGCAATACTCTGATCGATACTACTCGTTGCTTGAAAATTATACTTTTACGCAAAGTAGAGTTTTTTAGCCAGAGTTGTATTTTATCGAATTATCTAAATATGACGTTATAAAAAATACAACTTTGAAAATGTTGAAAACATTCGTTACTCACGTCACAATATATTGCCTGCATATGATAACGTTTGCAAAACTAATTTGAATATATTTTTATGAAATTTTATTCGTTGTAAACATATTCAGCCAGATTATGGTTGGCGTTTTTCGACTACGTCTAGTACTCGATTAAAGAAAAATTTAACATCAGGCTGATTATGTTCTTGTGTATTTCTTAGCACTTAATGAAGCAAAGTATTCGAAATAGAAATCTGTTACCTGGGAGAGGGGTGTCTTAAATTTGTACTTCGCATCGAAAGCAAATACATTTGAATTTCAATATAAACAAGATACAAAAAATTCGAACAGTTTTTTTTTTTGTTTTTGTGGATTTTCAAATAAAATGTGAATACAATATTTTAAATTCAAACGCTAAAATTTTAAATATATATTTCACAAAAATATAATAAAATTATCTAAACAAATCAAACACGAAAGAGAAAAATAAGAGACGCGAGAGAGAGAGAGAGAGAGAGAGAGAGAGAATCTGATATACATATGTATATAGAGTTACAACTAATCAACTAAAATGTATTAATGTATGTGTAAAAGAAAAAGTTTCGTAATGAAATTGAACGTGATGAAAACGAGAATTATATGTTAAAATTAATTTAAAGCTGTCTTTTAGTAAAATAAATAATTAATCACAAATTTCAATCAGAAGTCAATAAATTCATATTGAAATTCCTTTTCAAATCCACGATTTTAATTATTATTTTCTTTTACATAAAGAAATTCTTAAGTTTATGTATGTTGGTTTGTTTGTATATATGTATTTATGTATGAGTATGATGTAAATATATGAATAAAGCTTAACAAAGAAAGTAAATATTAAAGCAAAAAAGAAAAAAAAAAACAATATAATAAAACTATTACAAATATCAAGTCCGCTGAATTAATAAAGTCTATACGCTATTTCCGTTTTTGTTTTGTTTTGTTTTTGCTTTTTAATATTTATATTAACAATATTAAAAAAAAACCAAAACGAAAATATAAAATAAAATATATATTTAGTAAACATTTTTTTTCGTTTCATCTTTCTTAACATTCATTCTCTTGAATCTAAATATTAATTAAAGTTTGAGGGTTTGTTGATGTTTTTCTTTTCTGTTCTTTTCAAAATTCTTTTAATTCACATTAAATTAAATTAAAATAATAATGTTCGATAAATATAGTTATTGATAAAAATAATAGTGGTTATAATAAAGTTTTTTTTTTTTTTTTTTTTTTTTTTAAATTAGAAAAAAAAAGCAGGATAAACTTACACCTTAAGAAAAAAAAAATTTAATAATAAAGTCACCCTTCCAACAGAATCATAACAAAACCGCCATTCGTTCGTCGTACATTCTCATCTATTACCATTCATAGGCTTGTTGATCAATCAATCATCTCATTTTTCTAAAAAGTTGAAAACTTTTAATGTCACATTTTGGAAATTGTAAAATTTCTTTGTTGTGTTTAGCTGCATTTGAATTTACACAATCGTTTCACAGCAAATTTACTGCTAATTTTTTTAATGATTTAGTGACTCTTTGCCCTCAACACTCTCTTCCACTCTCTTTTTCTTACTCTCTTTCTTCTTTTCTTTCTTACTTCTTTACATTTCCTTCATTGTTCGGACTGTTTGTCTAGCTCTAGTTAATTTAACGTTTTGTTTTAGAGGTCTTTTTGCGTTTGTTGCTGCTGTTGTTAGCAGCAACTGTTGCTAAGCTATGATGTTGTTGATGATGTGTTGTTGTTGTATTGTGACTATTAACGCCACTTAGATTCGCTGCTGCGGCAACTGTTGCAACAGCAACAGTAGAGGCAGCTGATACAATTTGCAGTGATTCTCAACTTCTCTCGGGTGTGCTGTGATGATGATAAATTTGTTGAATTTGCTGCTGTTGGGAGGAACCCGCATTGCTGGCATGTTGCTGCTGTTGGACTTGCTGTTGACTTGACGATGTTACAACATCTTGCTGTTGGATATGTTGCGCATGTTGGGTCTGTTGCTGATGATGTTGTTGTATATGCACAACATGCTGCTGTAGATGTTGTGGCGTTTGACTTTGTTGCGGTGTACTATTGCCGCCGTGCTGTTGCTGGTGCGGCGATGGACTATATTGGAATTGTTGCTGAAACATAGGCAACTTGATAAATTTATTTGTTGACGCAATTGTTGTTTGTTTGTTTGTTTGATTGATTGTGTGTGCAGTTTATTTTTTTATATTTTGGTTGGTTGGTTAAAACAGAATGAATGAAATTAAAATGAGAACGATTGTTGGTTAAAATTAAAAAAAAAATAGAAATAAAAATATATTAAATTTTATTTAAATATAGAAAAATAAAAGCTATAAAATATGTTTAAAATACGAGTTTTAAATATATTCGTTTTTGTATGTTTATCTCTAAAATCTGTGGCAAGACAAAAATAACTTCAGTGTCGGTTAAACGCCCATCGAACTTGAGTGAGTTAAAAATTTATCAGTTTTTAAGGACAGTTTTGACGGATGCTCAAGGATGGCTCAAACAAGCAAACATGCAAAATATGAAAATTCGATGCGATTTGTTAAAACAAAATTTTTCTAATGAAATATTAGTTTTATAATAATCAACCCTATCGTGAATAACAAGTGGAATCAATGTTCCCGTGAAATTTTTATTACCCTGCAAGTGAAAAATGCTAATTTGAATCCACGTGAAAAGTTATTCGCGCTATCAGTTCTCAGTGATTGTATAAAAGAATGAAGATAAAAAATAAAACAGAAAATCAAAGAAATTTTTGTTCACGTTCAAAAAAATATTTGTTTGCCCTAAAATTGAACAAAGGCTATAATAGTCTTATTAAAAATGCAAAAAAAAAATTGCAAAACACCTATTTTGTTGATTTTCAGTTGAGAAAAAGTCGTACGAGCTCTAATATTTGGTGTGGACTATGCTTTCTGTTCCGACAATTGATTCTTCTAGAGAGACAAAAATATATCTCGGCGTTTTGAAAGATCGCATTGGAATTTTATTTTAGAGGCGGTTAAATTTTCCCGACTTTGGCCTTCAGCAAAATGTTATGCCAAATATTTTTGTAAAACATATTAACCCTCTAATTCCCCCGCATAACGGCATTTTGTAGGTTTATTTTAACAAATCGTAAAAAACACCCCGAAAAAGGGGAAGAGCGGGGATAAAATTTTCTACAAAAATGCTTCATTCTTATACAAACACAAAATAATAACTAAATTAACCTTTGTTGGGCAATCCTGCATTCGTACATACCCTACACCTCGGATGTAAAGAAAACATAGTTTTATTTATATTCTATTTTATTTGACCTTTTCTTTATATTTATTAGAATGTTTATTTAAGCTATAGGTCTTTTTATTTTAATATATATATTGTTGTTTATTTTCGATATTTCGCTAACAATTTGTTAGCATCTTCAGGAAAATTTTTGTTTTTTAAATTATTTGAAATTTTAATATTGATTTGTGTATTGGGTGTCATAAAATTTTTTTCAATAATTTTTTATGGAAAAAGTCTAGGAAAATTTAACTACAGTATATAAAAAGGTTTTTGTATGAAATGTCACAAAAATTGTTTCCGAATTTTAACATAAAAAAAAATTATTGAAAATGAGTTAAGTATTGGATAGATATAAAATTTTTAACATAGAAAAAATTATTAAAAATATTATGTTATAAAAATAGTGTTAAAAAATTAACATTGAATTTAATATATCAACACAATTAACATTAAAATGTATAGTATGTATCCAGGCTGTTTTTTAACATATAAAAAATTATTAAAAATGTTATGTTATAAAAATAGTATTTAAAAAAATTTTAACATTGAATTCAATATATCAAAACAATTAACATTAAAATGTGTAGTATGTATCTAGGCTGTTTTTTAAATATAAATATCAAAAAATTATTTACAAATTTTTATAAGCTTTATAAAAGTTAAGAATAATAAAAATCCTACAGGAAATTAAGTTATTATTGCTGTAAAACCAAGAAGCAATAATGTGATTATTTTCCTGTGGGACCATAATATAATTAGATATGTAATTAAACAAAGTAACAAAAAATTCATAGTGAAACAAGAAACAATCATTTAACATTTAGATTTTTACTAACTAAATATCTATAATTCTGTGCTAAATTTTCTGTATCTACTTTGAAATTTATTCTTTGTGTTGCTGGTGTATTAATTATCTCTAACATTTCTAACATCAAACGCTGTTTATAATTATTTTCTGTATTCAGAATTGAAACATTTTCAAAGTTAGGAAAGTGAACTAATCTGGAACAATGAGATGACAACGCTGTCTTCTGTGAATTGATATGCCTATATTTCTGATCTGACTTATGACCTGCTATTCTCGTTTTTAATTTATTTTTGGTAGTACCTACATATACCATGTTACAATTCTCTCCATCATTTCCCTTGCAAGGTATTTTGTAAACTACATTCGATCTATCCCATTTATCAATTTTGTCCTTAGTTCTACTAAATAATTTATTTAATGTGTTATAGGTTCTATGAGCTATTCTATATTTGTTCGTATCAAAAATCTTTGATTTTGTCAATCTCTCTGAAATCTCAGGAATATACGTTAAGGATTTGTATATTCTCTGTTCTGTATTACTATCTATATTATTAATTATTTTATGTTTGTGTCTATATATTAATTTATTAATTAAAGAACTGGGGTAATCATTCTCTCTCAAAATACTTCTTATCTTCCTCTCATTCTTGTTGTGAAACTGTTTGTCACTTATAGTTAAAACTCTTTCTATGAAATTTCTAGCTGTATTAATAATAATATGTTTGCTATGTTTAGAGTAGTAATTAATTAACCTTCCCGATGCTGTTGGTTTCTGGTACCAATCTATCAATAATCTATTATCTTTTCTAATAATACTAGTATCTAGATAATTGATCCTTGAGTTATATTCCCTTTCAACAGTAAATTTAATATTAGAATTAAATTCATTAAATGCCAAAAGCACCTTATCAATTTCACATTCAGGAATAATGCAAAACAGATCATCTACATACTTAGTCATCAATCTGGGAATCGCATTCAGTTTTTGAATAGATAAATCCAATAATTTCTCCATAACTATATCTGCAACAATTGGAGATGCTGGAGATCCCATTGGAAGACCATTTTGTTGCATAAATATATTTCCATTATATTGAAAATATCTATTATCCTCTATGCAAAATTTTAAAATACGTAAAAATAAATCCTTATCTATATTTGTATAATCCTTAATCGTATCCCATTTTTCTTCAATGGTATTTATCGCAACATCAACAGGTATACTGGGAAATAAAGACACAACATCAAAAGAAATCAATATTTCATCATTTGATATCTGTTGATCTTTTATCCTGTTTTTAAACTCTACAGAATTCTTGATATTATATCTAGAGTTCTTCGTAATATTCCGTAAAATATTTGTTATGTATTTACATAACTCATATGATGGAGAATTAATAAAAGAACATATAGGCCTTAATGGAAAACCTTCCTTATGGATCTTTGGTAATCCATATAATTGCAACGTTAGTTTTAAGCCTATTTTTTCTCAGTAGGAAGATACTATTTCCTTCCTATATAATTCTTCAACTATATTATTGTTAATTTTTTGTAACTTGCTAGTTGGGTCTCTATTTAATGAAGTATATTCCCTAGTATCTCCTATAATATCATTAATCCTAGAATTATAATCATGTCTATTAATTGCTACAGTAGTATTACCTTTATCTGAATTAACAATAAATATATCCCTGTGTTTTTTTAAAAATCTATCAGCTATATTTACCTTATCTATCACAAAACCTATCTCTATTAGATTAATCTATTTTTATTTAAATGATTATCAATAACTGCTGTTAATCTATTTCTAGCTATTTCTTGTTCTTCCTTTCTATTAAAAGTTCTAACTAAACTCTTCTCCTTCAGAAATTATTTTTAAAAATAGGAAATTCGTTTGCTTTTTACTGGTAAAAGCATGTTTTTTTCCCGAGTGAAAGAATCCACTGAACATCGCTAGGTATATCACAATTGGTTTTTATTAACAAACCATTTCTCATTATACCTAATATTTAAACTCTTCTAATTGTAATATTTTAAGATTATTAAATTTCTTCTTATGTATAATATTTACCTTCTTCATATATGTAACTGTTAAATTCTCCTCAAAATATAAAAACTCAACCATTTCCTCCAGAGTGAAATGTTTCTTCAATTCACCAATGGTTGAGTTTTTATATTTTGAGGAGAATTTAACAGTTACATATATGAAGAAGGTAAATATTATACATAAGAAGAAATTTAATAATCTTAAAATATTACAATTAGAAGAGTTAAATATTAGGTATAATGAGAAATGGTTTGTTAATAAAACCAATTGTGATATACCTAGCGATGTTCAGTGGATTCTTTCACTCGGGAAAAAAACATGCTTTACCAGTAAAAGCAAACGAATTTCCTATTTTAAAAATAATTTTCTGAAGGAGAAGAGTTAGTTAGAACTTTTAATAGAAAGGAAGAACAAGAAATAGCTAGAAAATAGATTAACAGCAGTTATTGATAATCATTTAAATAAAAATAGATTATCTAATAGAGATAGGTTTTGTGATAGATAAGGTAAATATAGCTGATAGATTTTTAAAAAAAACACAGGGATATATTTATTGTTTAATTCAGATAAAAGGTAAATACTTACTGTAGCAATTAATAGACATGATTATAATTCTAGGATTAATGATATTATAGGAGATACTAGGGGAATATACTTCATTAAATAGAGGACCCAACTAGCAAGTTACAAAAAAATTAACAATAATATAGTTGAAGAATTATATAGGAAGGAAATAGTATCTTCTACTGAGAAAAATAGGCTTAAAAACTAACGTTGCAATTGCACCGCGTTTATATGGATTACCAAAGATCCATAAGGAAGGTTTTCCATTAAGGCCTATATGTTCTTTTATTAATTCTCCATCATATGAGTTATGTAAATACATAACAAATATTTTACGGAATATTACGAAGAACTCTAGATATAATATCAAGAATTCTGTAGAGTTTAAAAACAGGATAAAAGATCAACAGATATCAAATGATGAAATATTGATTTCTTTTGATGTTGTGTCTTTATTTCCCAGTATACCTGTTGATGTTGCGATAAATACCATTGAAGAAAAATGGGATACGATTAAGGATTATACAAATATAGATAAGGATTTATTTTTACGTATTTTAAAATTTTGCATAGAGGATAATAGATATTTTCAATATAATGGAAATATATTTATGCAACAAAATGGTCTTCCAATGGGATCTCCAGCATCTCCAATTGTTGCAGATATAGTTATGGAGAAATTATTGGATTTATCTATTCAAAAACTGAATGCGATTCCCAGATTGATGACTAAGTATGTAGATGATCTGTTTTGCATTATTCCTGAATGTGAAATTGATAAGGTGCTTTTGGCATTTAATGAATTTAATTCTAATATTAAATTTACTGTTGAAAGGGAATATAACTCAAGGATCAATTATCTAGATACTAGTATTATTAGAAAAGATAATAGATTATTGATAGATTGGTACCAGAAACCAACAGCATCGGGAAGGTTAATTAATTACTACTCTAAACATAGCAAACATATTATTATTAATACAGCTAGAAATTTCATAGAAAGAGTTTTAACTATAAGTGACAAACAGTTTCACAACAAGAATGAGAGGAAGATAAGAAGTATTTTGAGAGAGAATGATTACCCCAGTTCTTTAATTAATAAATTAATATATAGACACAAACATAAAATAATTAATAATATAGATAGTAATACAGAACAGAGAATATACAAATCCTTAACGTATATTCCTGAGATTTCAGAGAGATTGACAAAATCAAAGATTTTTGATACGAACAAATATAGAATAGCTCATAGAACCTATAACACATTAAATAAATTATTTAGTAGAACTAAGGACAAAATTGATAAATGGGATAGATCGAATGTAGTTTACAAAATACCTTGCAAGGGAAATGATGGAGAGAATTGTAACATGGTATATGTAGGTACTACCAAAAATAAATTAAAAACGAGAATAGCAGGTCATAAGTCAGATCAGAAATATAGGCATATCAATTCACAGAAGACAGCGTTGTCATCTCATTGTTCCAGATTAGTTCACTTTCCTAACTTTGAAAATGTTTCAATTCTGAATACAGAAAATAATTATAAACAGCGTTTGATGTTAGAAATGTTAGAGATAATTAATACACCAGCAACACAAAGAATAAATTTCAAAGTAGATACAGAAAATTTAGCACAGAATTATAGATATTTAGTTAGTAAAAATCTAAATGTTAAATGATTGTTTCTTGTTTCACTATGAATTTTTTGTTACTTTGTTTAATTACATATCTAATTATATTATGGTCCCACAGGAAAATAATCACATTATTGCTTCTTGGTTTTACAGCAATAATAACTTAATTTCCTGTAGGATTTTTATTATTCTTAACTTTTATAAAGCTTATAAAAATTTGTAAATAATTTTTTGATATTTATATTTAAAAAACAGCCTAGATACATACTACACATTTTAATGTTAATTGTTTTGATATATTGAATTCAATGTTAAAATTTTTTTAAATACTATTTTTATAACATAACATTTTTAATAATTTTTTATATGTTAAAAAACAGCCTGGATACATACTATACATTTTAATGTTAATTGTGTTGATATATTAAATTCAATGTTAATTTTTTAACACTATTTTTATAACATAATATTTTTAATAATTTTTTCTATGTTAAAAATTTTATATCTATCCAATACTTAACTCATTTTCAATAATTTTTTTTATGTTAAAATTCGGAAACAATTTTTGTGACATTTCATACAAAAACCTTTTTATATACTGTAGTTAAATTTTCCTAGACTTTTTCCATAAAAAATTATTGAAAAAAAAATTTTATGACACCCAATACACAAATCAATATTAAAATTTCAAATAATTTAAAAAACAAAAATTTTCCTGAAGATGCTAACAAATTGTTAGCGAAATATCGAAAATAAACAACAATATATATATTAAAATAAAAAGACCTATAGCTTAAATAAACATTCTAATAAATATAAAGAAAAGGTCAAATAAAATAGAATATAAATACAAATAAAAGAGAGCAAATCAAACAACAAAATGGACTATAGCTGTTTCAAGAAGAACAACCAAACTAGGATATATATAAACTTGATGAAGTCAATTAGGAATAAATTTGTACGGACGAAGTCAGCAATAACCTTTTTAACAAGATGTAAGAATGCAGGGATAATTCCAAATTTCATAAAGGTCACAACGAGGAATATTTCGAACATTTTCAATAAGGATAGACTACCCAGGATTCAACAACAAATTTCAAAATATACACAGGATATACAGAACAGAGTTTTAAGGATAGCAATAAGAGAAAAACACGAATTATTGAAACATTTTCAAAGGGAAAGGGAAATAATTATTGGTGAATTGAAGAAACATTTCACTCTGGAGGAAATGGTTGAGTTTTTATATTTTGAGGAGAATTTAACAGTTACATATATGAAGAAGGTAAATATTATACATAAGAAGAAATTTAATAATCTTAAAATATTACAATTAGAAGAGTTAAATATTAGGTATAATGAGAAATGGTTTGTTAATAAAACCAATTGTGATATACCTAGCGATGTTCAGTGGATTCTTTCACTCGGGAAAAAACATGCTTTACCAGTAAAAGCAAACGAATTTCCTATTTTAAAAATAATTTCTGAAGGAGAAGAGTTAGTTAGAACTTTTAATAGAAAGGAAGAACAAGAAATAGCTAGAAATAGATTAACAGCAGTTATTGATAATCATTTAAATAAAAATAGATTATCTAATAGAGATAGGTTTGTGATAGATAAGGTAAATATAGCTGATAGATTTTTAAAAAAACACAGGGATATATTTATTGTTAATTCAGATAAAGGTAATACTACTGTAGCAATTAATAGACATGATTATAATTCTAGGATTAATGATATTATAGGAGATACTAGGGAATATACTTCATTAAATAGAGACCCAACTAGCAAGTTACAAAAAATTAACAATAATATAGTTGAAGAATTATATAGGAAGGAAATAGTATCTTCTACTGAGAAAAATAGGCTTAAAACTAACGTTGCAATTGCACCGCGTTTATATGGATTACCAAAGATCCATAAGGAAGGTTTTCCATTAAGGCCTATATGTTCTTTTATTAATTCTCCATCATATGAGTTATGTAAATACATAACAAATATTTTACGGAATATTACGAAGAACTCTAGATATAATATCAAGAATTCTGTAGAGTTTAAAAACAGGATAAAAGATCAACAGATATCAAATGATGAAATATTGATTTCTTTTGATGTTGTGTCTTTATTTCCCAGTATACCTGTTGATGTTGCGATAAATACCATTGAAGAAAAATGGGATACGATTAAGGATTATACAAATATAGATAAGGATTTATTTTTACGTATTTTAAAATTTTGCATAGAGGATAATAGATATTTTCAATATAATGGAAATATATTTATGCAACAAAATGGTCTTCCAATGGGATCTCCAGCATCTCCAATTGTTGCAGATATAGTTATGGAGAAATTATTGGATTTATCTATTCAAAAACTGAATGCGATTCCCAGATTGATGACTAAGTATGTAGATGATCTGTTTTGCATTATTCCTGAATGTGAAATTGATAAGGTGCTTTTGGCATTTAATGAATTTAATTCTAATATTAAATTTACTGTTGAAAGGGAATATAACTCAAGGATCAATTATCTAGATACTAGTATTATTAGAAAAGATAATAGATTATTGATAGATTGGTACCAGAAACCAACAGCATCGGGAAGGTTAATTAATTACTACTCTAAACATAGCAAACATATTATTATTAATACAGCTAGAAATTTCATAGAAAGAGTTTTAACTATAAGTGACAAACAGTTTCACAACAAGAATGAGAGGAAGATAAGAAGTATTTTGAGAGAGAATGATTACCCCAGTTCTTTAATTAATAAATTAATATATAGACACAAACATAAAATAATTAATAATATAGATAGTAATACAGAACAGAGAATATACAAATCCTTAACGTATATTCCTGAGATTTCAGAGAGATTGACAAAATCAAAGATTTTTGATACGAACAAATATAGAATAGCTCATAGAACCTATAACACATTAAATAAATTATTTAGTAGAACTAAGGACAAAATTGATAAATGGGATAGATCGAATGTAGTTTACAAAATACCTTGCAAGGGAAATGATGGAGAGAATTGTAACATGGTATATGTAGGTACTACCAAAAATAAATTAAAAACGAGAATAGCAGGTCATAAGTCAGATCAGAAATATAGGCATATCAATTCACAGAAGACAGCGTTGTCATCTCATTGTTCCAGATTAGTTCACTTTCCTAACTTTGAAAATGTTTCAATTCTGAATACAGAAAATAATTATAAACAGCGTTTGATGTTAGAAATGTTAGAGATAATTAATACACCAGCAACACAAAGAATAAATTTCAAAGTAGATACAGAAAATTTAGCACAGAATTATAGATATTTAGTTAGTAAAAATCTAAATGTTAAATGATTGTTTCTTGTTTCACTATGAATTTTTTGTTACTTTGTTTAATTACATATCTAATTATATTATGGTCCCACAGGAAAATAATCACATTATTGCTTCTTGGTTTTACAGCAATAATAACTTAATTTCCTGTAGGATTTTTATTATTCTTAACTTTTATAAAGCTTATAAAAATTTGTAAATAATTTTTTGATATTTATATTTAAAAAACAGCCTAGATACATACTACACATTTTAATGTTAATTGTTTTGATATATTGAATTCAATGTTAAAATTTTTTTAAATACTATTTTTATAACATAACATTTTTAATAATTTTTTATATGTTAAAAAACAGCCTGGATACATACTATACATTTTAATGTTAATTGTGTTGATATATTAAATTCAATGTTAATTTTTTAACACTATTTTTATAACATAATATTTTTAATAATTTTTTCTATGTTAAAAATTTTATATCTATCCAATACTTAACTCATTTTCAATAATTTTTTTTTTTATGTTAAAATTCGGAAACAATTTTTGTGACATTTCATACAAAAACCTTTTTATATACTGTAGTTAAATTTTCCTAGACTTTTTCCATAAAAAATTATTGAAAAAAATTTTATGACACCCAATACACAAATCAATATTAAAATTTCAAATAATTTAAAAAACAAAAATTTTCCTGAAGATGCTAACAAATTGTTAGCGAAATATCGAAAATAAACAACAATATATATATTAAAATAAAAAGACCTATAGCTTAAATAAACATTCTAATAAAAAAAAAAAAAAAAAAAAAAAAAAAAAAAGAAAACATAGTTTTATAAACCGATATGCTGCAAGAACAGGCCAGAGCTTGGAAACTTTAATCGCTTCTAAAATAAAATGCCGATGTTATCTTTCAAAACGCCGACACACGTAATTTTTTATCTGTTGGACTTTGTAATTTGTCTGAAAAACAAATATGAACTTTCGATTTTCATCGATAGTAATATTTTGGAAATATCGCCTCAAGTAACAAGCGAAGAAAATTTCTAAAATCAATTAAGAAAAGATTGAAAAGCCTACCCGACCGATAATCGCATACAATTTCTACATCTGAAGTCGCAGTTCAATAAGACCAGCAGTAGCGAACTGCCTGCTGAAAGACAGATGAGATGAAGTTGAGATTAATTTCTTATAAACGAAAATTATTAAACATCTTTATTCGGTGTTAAATTAAAAAAAAAAAAAAAACAATTGCAAATGATATGAAAACGAATAACATTTTAAATTAACAACAAAACTAAATACAATAAGATTCAATTAAGTACTTACCGAATTCTCTTGACTATGTTCAATAATTTCAATGCTACCGGAGGTATTGCCCGATGTATTATTTATGGAAGTACCGCTTGTATTGGCCACATCATATTTGCCGCGTTTAAAGCGACCATATAAAGAACTATACGGTAGATTATAATGGATAGCAGCTTGATTAATAGACATTTGGCCGATGCTACAGAAACGCAAAACAAATAAATAAAAATTAATACAGAAATTTTAAAAATAGAATTACAAGTTAGTTTATCTTACCGCACAGAATTTAAAGCTTCATTCATAGCATCTTCTGACCATGGTGTTGGATTCGAGCGGGATAATTCGATGCCCTCGCGTTTACAACGACCGTATAAAGTGCCTTTGGCCGGTGATGGGTTTGTGGAGGAAAATAAAATTAATATAAACTAAACAGACACACTTAAACACACACTCTTTTAATCTTTTAAGTAAAAGTCAAACTCTCCAATGTGTGCAGACCAGCTACAATTCCATTTATTATGTTTTTTTTTTATCTGACTTACCTGTGGGAATACCAAATTCAGCACTTGCCTTCTGTACTGATGTGTGACCCGCACGTATTGCTTCCAGAGCTCTTTCCAAATCTTCTGGCGTCCATGTAGTGGGGGCTGCATTAAACGGCGCCGCCAATCGTATACCCTCACGTCGTGCTATTTTATACAACGTCGACGAAGGTATACCAAAGGCTTTTGATGCCTTATTTGCCGATATTTGTCCTGACCGCAACGCCTCCAGTGCATTATTTAGCGAGTCTTCATTCCATGATTTAGTACCTCCTTCCTTCTTCGGGGTTTCGATGCCCATGCGGTGGGCCCTTTGCCAGAGTGTTGTTGAGGGGATGCCATAGGTAACGGATGCTTTCGTCAGGCTCATGTTTTGATTCTTCAATGCATCTAAAGCTGAATTCATATCATCTTGTGTCCAAGTTTTGGGACCATTAAACTGACCTTTCATATCGCCATGCTGTTGATCTAAATTTGTGTAATGGGGTTCATTTTGATCATGTGGTGAACCGTTGGCAATCATCATTGAATCATCGCTCGTATCGGAGTTGTACATGTCTGTAAGAACAGTTTTTCAGAAAGAGAAAAAATTTAAATAAATCTCTCGTTCTTAGAATTGTCAGTTTTTATCGAATAAATTTTTTTTTTTTTTTTTAATTTTGCAGTTTTTTAATTGTTCCTGATACTTTTTTTGTTAACGTTCCGACGAACTGAACGTGACCAATAGATAAAATACAAT
The DNA here is from genome assembly GCA_947311025.1 of Lypha dubia. Taxonomy (NCBI): domain Eukaryota; kingdom Metazoa; phylum Arthropoda; class Insecta; order Diptera; family Tachinidae; genus Lypha; species Lypha dubia. The sequence goes on from OX371264.1 coordinate 52,211,807, forward strand.
TTTATTTACTTTAATTCTAATATTTTTTCTAAATTTCGAATTTATTAAAAATTATATAAAATAAGCATTTTCCAGCACAACTACAGTGAAAGCTCTTTTAATGAACAGCTCTTATAAGCGGACATCTCTCCAAAGCGGACAATTCCTAAATCTTTAGAACCGATATCATAAACCCGAACAAAAAACATTCCTTAAAACGGACGCTCCCATAGCCAGCGGCGGACATAGGAATATAATTTTTTTTTTTTTTTTGCCAAAACATTCTAATAAGCAGACATTTAGAAGAACCAAAACATGTAGAACTAAAAACTGTAATAAAACTGTCAAAGAACTGCACAATAAATAATTTTCATTGTTTTCCTATTTTTATTGAGTCCATTATAGAACTGCAATAATAAAAAGTTTATTATCAAGCTTGGAATTTAATGATTCTGCGAAAACTTTAAAGAAAACCATAAATGTTCTTGATGCTTTGAACTTTATTAAACAATCGTGGGAAAAAGTAACATCCGAAACCATTAAGAACTGTTTTGGCAAAGCAGGATTTATGAAAGATTTGAGATAATGCAGAATTAGACGCAGAGGATGATATCCCTTTATCTATTCTCTCGAGATTGGTTAGACAAAATGTAGATGTTGTGAGTTTACTACTATTGATGAAAATCTTCTAACAGAATCAGACACTATAGTTTTGGTAGATAGAGTGGAAATTAAGCTCGTAAGAAAATAATAATACAAAAGCATCTTAGAAGAAGAGCATAACAAAATATCTTCGTTTAAAGAAGCCTTAGAAGAAGTTAGACGCTTATTAAAGTTTGCAGAAGAAGACTATACAGTATTTGAGCCCTTGAAACATCTAGAATGCTATTATGGAGAAAAAATGATCAAAGAAAATGAAGCAAAATTAAAACAAAAAAATATTTTAGATTTTTTTCCAACATTTTACCTTTTTTTGTTTAATAAAAATAATTTAAACTTTTAAAATGAAACAAAAATCTAAAAATTATTTTTTATGCCATTCCAAAAAACGGACATCTAGGCTTCGCGAAGGTGTCCGCTTATGAGAGCTTTCACTGTAATTATATTTTGTATTATAAGAATCAAGTGAAAATGTCGTTAACCGCAATAAAAATCTAAAGTTTTAAATGAAATAACATTCTAAATCAGATTAACGAACAATATACTAAACTGGATTACCGCACACAGGCTGAAATTCGACCACTTGATTCGTAACCGAATTTGTTTGTGAATATCTAGACAAAAATATATTTTTAACAATGTACGTTTCATCAATATCCGTGGACAAGAACATAGGGAACCGCCGTGGCTGATAGGTAGCAATGTAAGCCTAGTATTCCGGAGGTTGTCGGTTCGATTCAGGACAGAGATCCTGGGTGTTTTCTGCAGACACGTTAATCGTTTTTTGGGGGGTTGTTTAACATTAAAAAAAACTTAAAATTGTACGACATATAACAGTGCGATCTATATCTATCTATAGGGTGTTTTTACAGAGGTATAGATTTTTTATATGGAATAAAACACAGATGAAATTTTGTAAATTGACAGAAAAATTTACATTATTCGAAAGAATTATAATTAAAATATGACTTCTGGCATATGACCGCCCCGGCTGGCTCGGACATGGTCTAATCTGGAGGTCCAATTTTCTATGACTTTTTCCAACGTTTGTGGCCATATAACGCCAATTACGCGGCAAATGTTGTTCTGCGATAAGACAATCGCTTCGAGATTTTCGGCGTAGACTAGCGACTTCACATATCGCCACAGAAAATAGTCTAGCGGCGTTAAATCGCACGATATTGGAGGATAATTCACGGGTCCGAAACGTAAAACTATGCGGTTACCACACGTTTCCTTCTATACATCAATTGTAGCACGACCTGTGTGACATGTTGCGTCGTCTTTTTGAAACCATCGATAAACGAAAAAGTCAGTTAACATGGCTCTAAAGCGATTACCATTGACTTTAACGTTCTGACCAGCATCGTTTTTAAAGAAGTACGGACTAATGATTCCTTCCACCAACCCCTAAAGTACACCAAACCCGTCAGTTTTATTCTGGATGTAACGGTGTCTCAACATACACTTTGAGGATTATCATCAATGCAAAATACAGCAATTTTGTTTATAAACGTAGCCATTCCAACAAAAGTAAGCTTCAGCGCTAAATAAAGTTCGCTTATGAAAATCGTAACACGTATTTCGAATAGAATCACGATTTTCAAAATAAATTTGCACAAAATTTGGAAGCGTTGTTCATTTTGAAATGCCAAACCAAACTAAACATAAATCACTTGACAGCTGACAAAATGGCAGCCAGATAAAAAAAAGTTCTGTACCTCTATCAAAAAAAACACCCTTTACATATGTAAGATTTCGATATAAACACATGACTGCCAACGATGACACACGAATGTTAATATCATGTCTGTTTCACGTAAATTTAACTAATTGAAAAGATCACCACATGAGCCCATGTTTGGTTAAATTTCTATCATATCAATTATTGCTGGACTTATCCATGTCCATGTTATAAATTTAATGAAAATTAAGTTCAAACTGTCCCTCAAATACGCTTGATATACATACATACATACATATTTATGTATGTGTGTACAACACATGAAAATATAACGCATCGCAACTCACCCATATGCCCTGTCGTCATCATATTTACAATTTCCGGAGTAATTATCATGCCCGGTTCATGTTTTATTTGGCTCGGATCAATCTCCATAACGGTGGCTCCGGTAATCTCTTGATGATGCTGCTGGTGGGCCTGTTGCTGGTGATGTTGATGTGCCTGCTGTTGCTGGTGGGCTGCCTGCTGTTGTTGCTGATGTGTCTGTCCTTGCGCTGCCAATTGTTGTGCATGCAACTGTTGAGCTTGATGATGAGCGACAACAGCTTGTTGCTGCTGCTGGACTTGTTGTTGTTTGACATCAAGTACTTCACTTTTTATATGCTGAACTAGATTCGAATTTGATTCGTCGCCAGTCTGATGATGTATGGTATGCATGGGAGATTGATCGAGCCTTTGTATCATGTGCTGAGCCAAATGATTGTCGATATCGAGCGGTTCTGAGGGATCTGTTTGAAGAATAAAAAGGAATCAAATTAATTTTATAAATTAATTCATTCTTATTTAAATTAAACATAATGCAGTCCCTTTCAGTATGTATTAGAAGCAAAAGCTTCCATATGATGAACCTGCATTAGTCTCAGAGAAATGCGCAAAGTATTTTATAAGTGGTTACCGATTATTAAATATTTGCTCATATTTTGAGGATACTCAATACTAAAGTGAAGTTGCTCGACATATTCGCTGTTGTATTTTTTGGGCAAAATACAACTCTGCAAAATATTGATACTACTCAATTTAAAGTAGCAGAAATTCACGTTACAAGCGCATATGAAAAAGCCTATACCTCTCCCAATAAAAAAATCTCAAAATACGATGTATGCTTAACAACAATAACTGCATTTCAAACATTTTGCGTGTTTGAATGGTCCGATCGATACAAATTTCTTTTTTATTGCGTTGATATACATGCCTCTCAAGTATGAAAAAACTTCTGCTGGATTCTCTCTCCGTGGCAACCGCTAAGATAAGATATGTTTTTATGAGCTCGGCGATTTTTGCCTTTTTTTCGTCGTATTATCGAACCAGAATGCCTCCACTGAAATTGAGTGTTACTTTCGATGTCATATCCGAAAACCCATGTTTCGTCAGTCGTTTAGTCCCTCCTAAACAACTTTAATTCGCCGATAAATTTTGTTCAAATTCAACAATTTTTCTACCATGCGTTTTATACCAAAAATATTCGAAAAAAATATTATGGCAAGAGCCAATCGATATGTTAACATCATCTGCGACATCTCTGATTGTGATTCGGCAATCGCTTATAACCATTTCTTTCAATTTTTCTACGTTTTCAATGGATGTTAAGAGGCTGTGGCATCAACTTTAACGTCTTGGCGGTCATCTGGGAAACGGCTATAACAGTCGTAAACTCTTGTTTTAATCACAGCAGACTTACTATAAGCGTTTGTTAACATTTCACACACTTTGTTACAACTTATTTAATTTGATTACAACCCTTTCGTTCCATTTTTTTTAAGAAATTGTTCATAGTTCACAGAGTCATGAGCATATCAACACAATAAAATATATGTGCGGCAATCCGACTCTCGAAACTCACGATATTTAAAAATTTCAGTTTTTTTTGTTTGCGATTACATTGAAAAATTTACTGAAAAAATATCGGGAGTTTTTTTTCAGCTGCAAGAGAACTATGCATCGATATCGATAACTATGGTTTGACAGCTGGGAATGTCAACCTGACATTTCGGATCAGTAAAGTTTGACAAGTAATCATGAATCTTTTAACGCCAGAACAGCGGTTCCAAATTATGCAAATTTACTTTGAAAAATATATAAATCTACTAGATGTGATCTCGGTAATTGTTAAGGAACCACATTATTTAATTAACAATAATACGAGACTTATTACTTTCGCCACAATCATCTTGACGACATTAACACAAAATGGTCGATTTAATAAATTTTCTTGCAACTGCGTTGAAATGAATAAAAAAGGACAAATAAAAAAAACTTAAGTACCAAAAACTCACTTGATAAATCTCGGGTATCCGTGCTGGGATGACAGGATAAATCTACATGTTCTGTAACTGTGACAGGTGTTGCTGAGGGTGCCGGTGGTTCGGGGGCAAAATCTAAAAAGCCCATTGGGACTCCTAGAATGCCACCATTCTATAATAAAATATTAAAATTGATATTTAAAATCAAAATTCTTCAAGGTCTTTAAGAGAAAAACAAAAAAAAACCAAAAAACTTTTCAACCAAAAGGATATTCCATCCAAGTGGAATCACTTACCATTCCCATGCCTAAACTAGTCATATTTTTATCTTTTCCGTCTCTTGCTACTACAATTTGTGTTACGATCGCTGTCCCCGATGCTGTT